>OY390735.1:15713779-16071084 GCA_959613385.1 Geotrupes spiniger | reverse complement strand
AAAGATTGGAACATTTTCACTCCAATCGTTGCCGACAAATAAAATAATCAAAATCATCACCGTGTTGAGAATTGATTGTCATTCTGAAGAACTGTAGACCATAGGATAAGTAAGTATAGGGCGTTGTTACCTATCTGACCAATCATCACACAATATCCTTTCGCGCATATGACTCAATATATACGAAACTGAAACAGATAACGAAAACCCCAGCACAGGACAAACAACCGAAAGAAGACAAAATACATTACCCTGGTGCTTGTCAATCTGAAACTTGCATGCACCGAAATTCTAAGAAAATTTGTCATAACAGACGTTTACACTACTTAATTCTCATACTATTACTAAAGCAATCGATGCGGAAAAATATTTTTAAATCGTAAATTTATATCTGTAGATAACAAGTTAAGTTGAAAATACATTGTTTATGTGAATTTAAATAAGAAAATTGTGTGAATGGATCTGGAGCTCTGCCATTTAAAATTTACGAACGAATCAATCCCTTAACTAACTGATCAGTTGTGTTAAGTAGGTCTCTGGGTTTTAAGAATTATGGAAGTGAAATGAAACTGTACAGGGTTCACCAAAATAGGTAACCGACGTTATCAAATTATTTCAAAATCTTTCGCATAAAAAAATCTGAAACGATTTAAAAATCATAGTAAAATCTGCATTGAAAGCACGTGATTTATTTTCATCAACCTAAAAGCAAACAAACCTTTACGTTTAAGAATAACAGTGTTCACGAATGTGTTCTTATTGCGAACTGAAATGTCGAAGATAAATTCATCTAACACTATTTAAGATAAAAAGACAAAGTCATGCGATATTAAAAACGATTTATTATAGACTGATTAGCTTCAATAAAAAATCGCTTTGCAGGATCTTAAAAATCGCATGAGTTGTAATTACCAACCTCATGTCATTACAGGTCATATAAAATAAATGCCTTAGACTTGCTTATTGACTGCTGTGCCATTTTCGTAATGTAATAAGGAAATGGTAAAAAAATTAATTTTGTATGTTAGGGATTTCCTGTTTTAAAAGTTTTTGAGGGATTATTCCATTAAATCGGTCAATTTATTTACCGAATCCACTAAAAATTAAATTGTCACCTCAAGTAAAACAACACAGACAAATTGTCACTACAATTTACTTTCTTTTGGTTAGAAGTATTCTTCTGTCCCACTAGTTTTTTTTTAGTAATAAAGATTTTTAGAAGTCAATTTTTGCCTTTGAATATTTTGACGTTACCACAAAACTTTTCAATTTTCCCTGGACAAGTTCTGTTGTGTCTTTGATACATATGTGCCCCAATATTATTATTAATTTATAATAATAATAATCACTACTAAGATTGTTACATGAACCCATCACGTGAAGTGTTGCAATTTAAAACAATCGGATATATAAAACATTACTTTAAATTAATTCAAAAATAATAAAATTAGCCAGCGCTTAATCCAGAAAAACTTACTTGCTTAAATCTTCTTAACAGTACAGCGATTTCGAACCAACTCCGTCAAATAACAACACAAACTTTCATAATATGTTTTAATATAGATTTGTAACTCTACAAATGAACGATCGAAATAGAAAGTAACAAACTAACCATTAATAGTAAAATATACATAAGTGTATCTAAAGACTAATTAAACGAATCTTGCGACTACCGAAAGATAGGAGATTATCATGAGGGTGGATTTTCAATATTGACTTTAAAAACTATTTGTTTATTTTATCTGCAAAATAGTAAACAACGGTTTTATGTACAATGCAATCCATTTCCATTGCATTCCAAGATAACGTTTCGGTTTGTATTTACGATTTCTAAATACTCAACAAACATCCACCCATTAAAACTGATTAGGAGGTCGAACAATAACTTAGAGATATCATCGCAACTCGAATAGTAATTCATTATGAAAATGCAAAAATACTGTAATATAGATCATCAATGAAACGGTGACGAAATATCCTGCAATTTCTCCAAGTTATACGACGCTTCAAATAATATATAGAATTTAAGATCTACAATCGTAATAATTTATTGGAAATATTCAATGATGCTGTGTTTATATAAAATATGGGGCGATATGTTCCAAACATTAATATAGTAGATAAATTACCTGTTATTTTTACGAGGCTATCAATTATCAATATCTTTGAAACTAACATCTTCGTCGCGATCATATTTTGAATATTTCCATAATATATTGAAAACTTTTTACACAATAGTTGTCTATTCCAAACGTTTATTCTATAAAAAATAAGATAACTCTGTCAAAGAACATTTTTATCATAAATCTTAAAATTAATACTTCATCATATTCATATGAATGGTTTATTCACATCTTTGTGAAAAATTTATACTGCAGGAATAGATAAGCTATGGTATAAATATTCTTCAATGACTTATCAGATCGTACTTATATTAATTTGTATTTTTCACTGCACTCATTCTTTTCCCGTGGTCTTATTAAGTGTACTTATTTACAAATTTTATAATTTTTGAAATTACTGAAAATATATTAATTTTTTAAGAATATATTTCAATTAATATCTATTCTTGTACAATAAAAATAGTTTCGCTTTCTACATACACAATAAAGTATTGAAAATGTAAATACAGTGTGATAAAAAAAAATTAAACAAAGGGATAGAAGATAAATACAGTATTTTACAATGTACACACAATATTAATTAATAACGAATCAAATAATAAAAACATATACAAAATGAAACATTTTAGTTGCTTACAAATATTGAAAAACGTAAGAAAATATTCGGGCTAAAAATGCGAAAAGCTGTGAATATAAAACGGATAAAGTTCCTGACATGTAAACTATGTGTATGATGCTTAAATCTTAAACAAATATTCGTCAAGCGATATCAATTAGCCAACTAAATGTTCCAGCTTATATTTTTCACTTTCAAATATTCAAAATGAACCAAATACATAAAATACCGTCCTCTTAAAAAAAACAAACTTACCTATGGTACTAAAACACCGCAAAAATTATTGCAAAACCAGTTACTTGTAAAATGAAATAAATACAGAAGAAAAAATGGTGTGCAAAATACGGAATGAAAGAGTTCAAATTTGCAATGCACGTTTTAATGTAAATTGTGTCGACGTCCTTTCACTCTCGCAACGAGGTTGCATATCTTCAACGCTGGTCCCAGCTTCAGGCCCATGTACTTCATCATCATGTCGGAATTCAACAGCAACAGAGCTTTTCCATCGATTTCCTGGATGAAAAAATGAATTACCGATCCTACATAAATGATATTAAATCACATACATGTTTCCTGAATAATTCCGCGTGTACGCCAAGACAAGGATCTGTCGATTCTATAAACTGTATCACTTCTTCGATGCCCCATTCTTGCGTGGGAGTTTTGTTAAGCGACGCCAAAGGTGATTCCGACAATGGCGCATCTGTTGGAGTCGTCGAAGTTGCAGCTTCTTGTTCGGGTGGAGGTTTCCGTTTCGTTGGGGGTGGCTTATTATCACAATTTAAACATTCCTTTCGCGATGATTCTAGACCTGCATTGAACAATGTAATATATTTTATTAAGTTGTATGAAAAAAAATTATAAATGAAACAATACATTTCACTCTACCATTTTATAATTTATTATAATTACTTACTAAACAAATTTTGGCAGCAACCAAGCGAAGAAGCCAATGCAGTAAATGTAGTATCTAAATCGTTAGCTTTTAACAAAGCAGGTAACTTGATGGTGTATGAGTTGCCACCATGTGTGATAACCATTTCTTCTCCACGCAACGCCCCCAGCCTACCCAACACAGTCTCTGGTTTCTTCGAACTAGACAATATCTCCGAAATAAGTCTCTTCGCAACTACCGTAGGTGCGACATCTTCAATCGTCGTGGGAAGTTGCGTCGTATCTATCAATGGGCCGCCCTCGCACGACTTAAACATGTGAATAACGATCGGAGGAGGCGGGGGCGCAGAAGTATCAGCTTCCGGAGACTGCACCTCTGGTGTGCTTGAACTAATCGTCGACGTCCTGATCTTAAAACTACAATAACGTCATTGTCGTCGCCTGGAAATAAGCAAGATGATATTTACCGATTGGCGGTGTTGCTGTTTTTTTGTCCGGGCGGCTGCATCGGGTGACCGGATTTTGCACACCACCCCACCGGGAAAATGTCCCTGCTGTCGTATTTACACCAGTAGTCGAAAGCACCCCTCCAACCGTCGAAAGTGACGTGGATCTGATCGTTTTTGACCGCTCCCACAGTGGCGGTGCAAATCAACTGTGGGTTCTTTTTATCAACGGCCTCGAGCTTCTGGCCGACCTGGAACAGGTTACATCTCGGACTGATCGGCTCCTTTTGGAATATTTTCGTCGGTGCCATTTCGGCTCCATTTAATGTTTTTAATAGAAACATGGGCCAGGAACTTGCATTCATTCGAAATCCTGAAAAGCATAAGTGGAATTTTTTGTATTGTCGCCAAAACAGTATCTCCATCAAATATTTTAAATTAGGATAATCTTTTAGGAACAGAATCATTTCACAATCAGATGAAAACATTGGTGATACCAATGTCATCATTCTCCTTCAATAGGAAAACCTTCATCTAAAATATAAATGATTTTGATGATTTTGCAACCCTTTTTGTACCAAGCACTGTCATTTCAGCACTCGCATATATGAATCTCAGTTTGTGATGGACAAGGTTGAGCATTAAATTGCGAGTTTTTTTATTGAACCTCGTCGACATTTAATCCTACTAGCCCAACCCAATTAAACAGAACTTGAAGACTTCAAGTCTTCAATTGACTGAATTGTAGGAATCTACTTCCAAGCGAAGCCAAGTTACTACACGACTTTAAATTATTTTAATTGACTTCCTATGTAACTTCAAAGGATGTGAATGGATTTGTAATAAAGTAAAAATAAAAACCAACACAACTAAACTAAATAGAACCACAATTAGGAGACTTTAAATCACTCGGCATTAATGTGTGGTAATGTAGAGTTACCATGATATTTGAATTTCAAAATGATCTACATGTTTATCATAACTTACCTAAAGGTGGTTGTAACATTCCTCCAGATTTCTCACAATGACCAATGGGATGTATCTCACTAGAGTCCACCAATCTCCAAAAATCATTTTTATTATCACTTCCATCTAACCTAAGTCTCAATCTAGGTCCAAGGACACTTATCACAGTTGCGATACATGTTGAGGTAACATTACGTGGATCCAGCGCTTCCAACTTCATACCAACCTTAAACTCGTTCAGCGGTGGGTTCGGCGCTTGTTTGAAGCAGCTCTGAGGAGCCGGTATGCTATTGGTCTCTCTCAAGTATTCCTCCCAGTCGAACGTTTGGAACGTTTCGTACTGGAACGGTCCGGGAGATCCTTGAGAACCATCGATGGTCGTCGTCGGAGCCACAGCCAAGATTTTGTTGTGCACATCGGCCTTCTTCTGACTTTTATTCATGCAATACGCAGAACAGTATTCCTTCGTCGGGTTCCCGTTGCCGCGTATTACGTTGTCGCATTGTAGACAGGCGCCTTTAGCATATGCCTTCCTAAATTCTGATAAGCAAGTTTCTGAACAGAACTCTTTTTTACCGTGCGTCGTGGGTAGGACGTACTTCAATGGTAATTTACCCTCGTTGCACCAAGTACAGGTGGCTGCTTTTTTAGGAGGCCTGCCGGGGCCTCTCACTTTTACCACAGGATTATTGTTTGACATGTTGACATGAATAGAACTCATACATCATGCATCTTCAGATGAAAAGAAACGTTATCCCTATCTGTAAAAGTCCGGCGTCTCTCATTGCCGGTGTACTGGATCACGCACCTAAGTCAATACGGAAACCAGTAATTCGTGTTCCATATTAAAATCGATACAATCTGTTGCGTTAAATGAGCACTTTGTAATTAGTCGGCGCCTACATGAAAACAAATAGCTTTCAAATGTCAACAACGAAAATATGCAAGTTTGCGGCTTTATTCGACCTGCCAACATTAGAACCCTATCGCAAACGAAAAAGTTCCTGTCGATGGCGCGAAATTCAAATTATTCGGGCATGCGTTTGTTGCAGGTTTTATATTTTTCTCATACTCATTAATTATTAAATTAATTGATGCTAATTATATGTGTAATTGCGACAAATTCGGAGTATTCATATTGTTTCGTGATCATATTCCTCAGGACCGATTTTATGAAAAAGGTTTGCGAGCAAAAATAATTTCAATTAAATTATCATTTTTAGACGATGGAAGCACGTGATAATTGATGCAAATTTTCCAAATTGTTGTAAATTCAGAGTTCGAATAAAAAATTCTATGGAAAGCAAGACTCCTATAGTTCGCCATTTTTATTTTCAACCTCTGAGCACGCGTTGATGGACACCATAAGAATAAAATTTCTAGTGTTGCTGATGTGGTCCATGTAAAATCCCAAGTTTCAATAACAATTGGTTTTCTGACAATTGTTGGTAGATATTGCAGAAGTTTGAATATTAAACACTATAGAAGTGATTCTTAAACTCCTATTAAATTTAGACACAATTGCATCTCAGCTTTGCTTGAATATCATTGAAAATAGAGCATAAATAAAACACAAACTTCGTTTCATTTTTTTTTAATCACTTAATCAAATACAGACTTCATCATTTCATTAAAACCGCAGAAACTGCATTAAAATTACATTTATTGTAAAAGGACAAGTCCTCAAATGCTTAAAAAAATCTAAAAAATACATTTAGCTTAGAGTTAGTAACAACGTAACTAAATTACTTATATTACATAAATATGACTTAATGTACATAACAACATGATCGTAACATGTAAGTATTGCATTCAATTTAACTTGATCTTTTTCTTCACCTCGTGCTCGTCGGCGTCGACCGACGCTCGTTTGTTGCTCCTGTTCAGTTTTTTCTCCTCCGCCGTTTTCCGCAGACCCTTCATCTTTCGCGTCTGAAGCCTATTTATTTCTTGTTTGCCCAAGTGAATGCGGCCATGTTTGGTTCCTAGACCGTCCACCGAGATGTTTTTCTTGACTACAGTCTTGAGCTCCTTGGGTTTTCGACACGCCTGTTTCATTAAATCTTCTGATGCTAGTTTACTTCGTCTAATTGCAAAATCTATTCTCGGTCCTGATAAGAAAACAACAAAATCGATGACAAAAGATCTATCAAAGTTAGCATAAGAGAGTTTTATGAACTTTACTAATGTTTTGGACATAAATATGTATGATTTCAAAACTGCAATCAGTTTCTTGTATGAAGTAAAGTTTTGTCTCTACAATTTATTTTAATGCAACCAATATGGACTAGACACAGTGTGACGTGCCTCGAGTCGAGAGGATGGGGAAGACATTGGAGACCAGTGAGTCATACTTGTCTAGATTATTCAGACAGTATGGTGCTGTTAGTGTTCCCCTGTATATGAATTGTATAAAACATTTTGTTATATCTGTGGCAGTTTCACTATTCCCAGTCAAACAACAAACATCTGCGTATTTGTCAGCCAAGCCTATTTTGCATATTAAACCTTGCTGCTATACCATATCTCTATAACCTTCTGGTTATAGATTGTATGATTTTTGTGAAAAATGGAGGGCACTCTATACAGTAAAAAGTTAAAGAGAAAAACTGATCATTTTTTGATTCAGATGCCTAACATTAATCCAAAAAAAAGTATCTGACACTAACTGAAAAAAAATTGTGTAAATCCCAGTGTAATTAGTTTCAAATAATTCATCAAATACCATTGGAACTTTTTAATGAACTTACTTATGTTGGTTGTCCAATTTTTATTACACTGACACATCCCAAGTTGGATTGAAGACAAGGCAAAAGAATTTAAAATTGATTTGAATCAATGATATAAGGACCAGTTCATCATTCAGGCTTGTCCTACCTTACTTCAACCCCCAAATTAAAAATACTAAAACCAACTTACCTATTTCTTCAAGTTCAATTCTAGGAGTTCTGCAACCAGATTTTTTCAATAGCACTTTGTAAGATCTCATTAAAACCTTACCATTATTGGCAGTGAAACTAATAGCGTGCTCTAACCCCTGTAGCCTAACCGATTCTACTTTTTCCCTGTGGAACATGTCGATGAAAATCGACTTTAAATGTTTCAGTTCGTCACTCTGTTCCCACTCGGAGCCCGAAAAAATCAAACAAGGCTTTATGCCCAGGGATATTTTCGGACCCCTGAAATCATTCAGTCCGTTATACGAATCAACAGCCAGCTCCACCATGTCCAAGAGCGAATTGTCGAACATTCTACCGACGACGACGTTATCCGGTCTTTTTTTGCTATGCGAGCCCATCATGAACAACGGAGTCTGGTTCTTTCTGCACAGCTCCTCCACCGGATTGACGTTCTCGAATATCGTTATGTCGTTCTTCCTCGATAGCATCTTCGCGTCGGGTTTCTTTATGTTGAAAAAATCTTTCAGCAGACTTCTGACTTGCTCGGAGGTTTTGCGCCCTTGCAGGAAGAGCGTGCGTTTCGGACCTTCCAGTATCTGCGGCTCCCGGGACAGCAAAACTTTCTTGCCCTTTCGTGTGGTGGGTTTGCTATTGTAAAACGTCCAACGTGAATTTTCGCAAATTTAAGTCAAATTGAAGGTAAATACTTACACCACACGTTGAATAACTGACATTTTAATGCTTGAATTGCGGTTTTTACGGTGAAATACTCGATATTTGAAAGTAACACGTGCTGGAAATATACACAACAACCAGGTAACCTGTGCGCCGACACGCCAACTTGTTACCAACATAAATGTAAAATCATATGTTTTGGTGACAGCCAACTGTACAATAGTTTATTTTTAAATTTTAATATGTAGCAAATAGCAATTATTACAAGATAAAAATTAGTTAATTTTGACGTTACTACCAAATGGAAATCATTTAATTAATTAATGACAAAATTGGAACTTGTTATTTATATTTTGAATCTTTTTAGTGAAAGATGACAAATGAAATATAGAAATAAGTTGGTATGACAAACAAATGATTGAAAATAGCTGCCAACGGCATACAACAAAATATGATTATTTTTTTTAATTCAAAAATAGAACATACATACGTTTTGTATTCTCCCAATTTTACTAGACACCAAATACAACACCTATAGGACGTAGTAAAAGAGAAAATTAAATCGGGTACATTTTTTACAAATTGTAGACAAAATTACATGAAATAAAATAACTAGAAATAATAAAAAAACTTTTATTGGCGTTTTCATTTTCTTACATTTCATTTCTCTACACCCCCTTCGCCTCCCTTTGACCTTCCTCCGCTTTCTGTTTCCTTGGTTCTTTCTTCGTCCTGTTGTTCCAATGCCCTATTTTCCATGCTCTCTTCCTTCTTCTCCATTATTTTGTCCAACATCTCTAGTCCCTGTCCGTCTTCTCCCATATTCCTTCCCCAGTCTTTTCCTATCTTCTTTTCTTCTTCGTTTAGTTTTATTTCTTTACACTCTCCTACCCAACGATCTCATTCATCCCATCCTTCTCCACAAAAATTACACCACCTATAACTCTCTTCCTTCCAATACTTGTTGGGTTTCTCTTCACTTCCGCACCTGAACCTTGCTATTGTTCTTTCATCATCTATCGATCTCCCTCCTAACTAGAAATATCCAACCATATTACGGTTTTTTTCTAGTTACAACTCTTCATTTCTCTATACAGTGATTCACATTTTACAAACTTTGTCAATGAATAGCAGATTTCATTTCATCAAGAAATGTTTAAATAAACGTCCTACATTTATATAAATGTTAACACCTATTTCGATATTCTATTGCTACGATTGTTTCTATTACGAAGTCTATAAGAGTGTAGCTGAGAAATGTAACTAATAATTTATCGCTTCAAATTAATTAACAACGTAAAATACGAATACGACGAACTTAAAACCTGTAAAAATATTTCAATTACGTGATACAGATGCAGCCGTGGAAGGTGTCCATTCTCAAACTTACTCGTAAAAATGTTGAAGCGGATATCGTTCCCAAATCTATGGCGTTTATTGTTAGAGGCTTTTGCGCTCTCATGATTATCATGCGTATGTCTTTTTGCACACGCACTGAATGTGTGTACCAAGGCATATAGTAGACGTCGTGAGCCACTCCTATACTCTGTAACATAGAAAGGATGACGACAGAGATAATAACATATCTTTAGAGACGAGGAATTGGTGTAATTATACTATTGCTATCGAAACCTCATACTCCCACACTCCACCTGCTACTTTGCACCGTCGGTACGTAAGAACGCTTTGTTAAAAAATAAATTTCATTGAGTGTATGAAATAATAACAGCTGTTTCGTCCTACAGGACTCATCAGATCACTAACGATGAAATTTATTTACCGTCAGATAGTTAGATCTCGTCAAAATTGTGCCTTAAATATTAACAATACCT
The DNA here is from genome assembly GCA_959613385.1 of Geotrupes spiniger. Classification (NCBI taxonomy): domain Eukaryota; kingdom Metazoa; phylum Arthropoda; class Insecta; order Coleoptera; family Geotrupidae; genus Geotrupes; species Geotrupes spiniger. The sequence continues at coordinate 16,060,632 of OY390735.1, read as the reverse complement.
CATCAATTAACAATTGTCCATAGTGGCAGATGAGGAACAACAAGACGAACCATCCTGCCAAGTGCATTCCAAATCTTAGCGATTCCGTCAAATTGTCGACCATTAGAATTTCGAAACCCAATACGCTTATCACGAACGATGTGAGCGTTATGTGTAATATGAGTTGGGTGCCGAAAGCTTCGTTAATTTCTTTTACGTACCTAAAGAGCAGATTCTTTTTGAGTTTCCTATGATTTAGTAACGGGCCTGCACGACAGATATTAAAAATGGTAAGCACAGTTATTTGGCATTTGAAATGCAATCACAGAAAGCTAATTAGAAAAAATTCGTGGGGACTGTGTGGGTAGTATTGTGATGCGTTTCATTCCTCTATACCCCCTTCACCTCCGTCCCTTTCACCTTCCTCCGCTTTCTGTTTTCTTTCTTCGTCCTGTTGTTCCAATGGCCTCTTTTTCATGCTCTCTTCCTTCTTCTCCATTATGCAATCACAGAAAGCTAATTAGAAAATATTCGTGGGGACTGTGTGGGTAGTATTGTGATGCGATACTATTTATTATTTATGTAATACTGGGCAAGAATGATGTCACTTAACTAATAAAATGGTGCAGAAGGTTTAAATCAAATCGAAATTAATTTAATTACATTGAAGACAAATATCCAGGACAGATATGACTTTTCAATTGCAGGATTTTAAATCCCAGCTGCTAAGTAATACTTCCAAGAATCAGAAATATGTATTACGATTAATAAACAATGGTTTTTATAAAAGTACGTCCCAGGTTAGAAATTGCAAGGCGACATCATCGAAATTTTCAACACGGAGGGACGAAGAACAATATGAAGTAGAGAGAAGACATCATGCCTGAAATGACTTTCAGATTCATAAATAATCAACTGACTCTGATGTATTGAATCCAAATGCAATAGCAACGTTTATTCAACTCATTCATATTAATCACTTGAATTAATCCATTGGAGAAGATAAGATATTACAACCATTTCAACTTCAGTCGCTTAAGTTGTTGTTCCAAATTTGATTATGCAAAAAAAATGTATTATGTAATTATTCGAAAGGCTACACCATTAAAGAAGAACTCATTCGAGCAGATGGTATCACAAACAGCAGAATCAGAACTCGTAATTGCAATTTTGTTGATGCTTGAGAGGCATATGTTTAAAATTCCAGCCAAATTCCAGCTTATTGTGGGGTGTGTTAAAAATTAAACGAAACATGTACTTTGTACAGGCCCGCTTTAGCTTATTCCTACAAATCTTATCTTACTCGATAATGGCGATGTGATGGTTCACAGCAAACCTAATTGCATCGACAATTTCTTCTCCAGACACCCCGGAGATATTCAAGACATGTTCCCTCAATTCCTGCAGCTGTTTGATAACGTGAAGTAAAATCCCACATATCAACATGGTGATTGTAACAATGATAACTGTGGTACTCAAGCCCAAATAGAATTGATGCGCGACGAAAATTTCTTGCATGGGGAACGAATCGAACCTAAAGGGCAGCCGATACCTGACTATGGTACCACACGGCACCCCGTATTTATCCATGCTTTGGGGCTTGTGTTGTTCGCAGTACTCTAAAGACAGAAAAGGCATTGCCGTGTAAATCATCATGCCAACCATCGAGTAAATTAGGAACATCTTCGAGTACGTCGTCGCCTGTCTGTCGATTTCTTCCAAATTTAGTTTGGAATATTTCTTGAAATTATCGATTTCGTCGACCAAGGCCTTTATTCTTTCTCTGTTTTGCAGAAAACATATTCCCATGTAGAACATGCCCCATATGCACGCGTTGGCCAAAATACTTTGCACTTGGATTACTATGTCGACGTCGTTTTCTGCAACGGAAATGAATTAGTTTCATCGTTTTATCCAACATTTCCTCAATTTGTTCTTCAATGACGTAAAATATCATTTAAAGCAGGCAATGAAAATTAACTTCGTCTTAAATCTGTTTACCGATCTGATCTAATTAACCCATTTTGGTTTTGATTTTAAGACAATAAATACTCACCGCTAAACGTGAAATAAATCTCGAATATTAACGGCACGCTGCTCGGTATCGATGTGATAAACATGAAGTACGTCTTCACACGTCTCCATTTTAGAGCGTCGATGTCACCTTCGCCGGGCCACAAATTTAACATCGACAGCACTTTCACGTTAAATTGTAAATACTGATATTTGCCGCTTTCGTCCATGCTTGCAATGTGGGCGCTCGACGTAACCGTTCCTTATATTTGCAATGATCACTTTATATTTGAAATTACCAGAAGGAATAGTTGAAGCATTTTATTTCACATTCCTTTTGTTCTGCAGTGATTTAGTAAACGGATTTGAAGTCTCTTTAGTGAAATGAGTGAATTTTTCATCATTCTGTGATTTTTGTTGAAGGTTGTTACCTTGTAATTTTCTTGTCGAGAGTGATTTGAAAATTGCTGTGACAACTAGCAATTTAATTGGTATTAATGATTACTTTCTTATGGGTTGAGCAGCTTTTGAGTATAGAATAAAATTTCATATTTCACATGAATTCAAGCCCTTAATGTTTTCGAAGAAAATACTGTTGGTCGAGTTGATAATAAGGGACTTGAGTGGTATTTATGATATGGTATTTCCAGAGTTGATTCTTGCTCAATAAAATTAAACACACAATAAAAAATATAGATATAATACACAAAGGTACTTGGTGGAGAAGATAAAAAGGTGGAAAACATTTTAGAGAGCTGTTAAGCTCGCAAGACATATCAAATGAAAGCTATATGGAAGAAAAAATCTATGTAGAAATTACTGCTATTTCCATAATGAAAAGGAAAAGCAGATACCGAGGATATAGTCTTTGGAATGTTAAGCCTCCCCTGTTTTTGATGCAAGTTACTCATATCGAATTTTATAAAAATAACCACTGAACTAGGTAACAAAGGTAACTGTACACAACAGTATCTAAAATGGAAATGCAGCTGAGTGAGAAATTAAAGAGGGGCATATACAAGGATATAATAGTAATATAATTCAACTTTATAATACAACTTTTATTATGCTAAATTAATATATGAATCAATGTGGTAACCACAACAATATACCAAACATTCATCTTAATAATAAACACAAACTGATTTGCATTCCTACAAAGCTTTTGGTTTTAATTGCCAATAACTTTATACCATATTCCATTATAGAATAGAATAGATAATAAAAACTCATCCAAAACCAAGTAAAAAAGACTTATTTTACGTGAGAATTTATTAATTTTTTCAAGTCGTTCATCCCGCTTTGGAACGATTCTTCGTCGTCGTTGTTAATTACCAAATCCCACGTTTCGTAACCGTCTAAATCACATTCTGACGCCACGTCATCAACACCTAAAACGAACACTATCAATGTTGGATGCACTAACATATTTATACGTGCGTACCTTTTCTGAAAATCCAACCCCTTTCTATTCGAGTGTCTTTGTCGGCGAATATTCTAACAGTTTTTATTTTTTCGCCGTATTCGTTCTTAAACCACTCGATATCGGTTTTTCTTCTTACGTCGCCTACGATCCATAACGGTTTAGGTTTAGCTTGAAAAGTACAATATGAATTAACCGCCAGTATTACAGAAAAAAGTAAATCGCATTACGTTGAAGTAATCTTTTAATTTCAGGATTTAATTTTTGTGTCTACCTAATATATAGCCAATTAATGTCCCCTATTTTAAATCACGTGTGCGAAATTAACCAATCAAATTAAAAAACGGCAATAACGACTAATGGACAATTATTGCTTATGTCAAACGAATACGTCATCTGCATCCACATTTAATTGAAAATTGTACTTTTACAATTGTATATTGAATAAATAAATTAGTTAGAAATGCTGCAAAATAATTGCTTACCAAATAGCACTCAAACTTAACATAAATAATTCATAATTTTGTAACAGTTGTTAATATGGGGGCAAACTCAGATTGATAAAAATATAAATGTACTTATGTAATTAAAAATTAGTAGTTAGTTTTACAATACTTTTGATTTAAAACTGCTTTAATTTAAGTTAGGATATTTCAACCCAAGACCCTTAGGATAATTTACTACGGACGGTCCTGATTGTCAAGCACGTTACTCGTTGGTAACTGGCAGTCGCTGAAGGATGTTGCCAACCCACGTGTTTCAAACTGTAAATTATTTCATAATATTATCAATGCCCTAAATGAATATAACTATTTTAAGAACGATGTTTTGAATAAATAAATTACTTAGAATTATAACAATAAGCATTTATACACGACTCTAAATTATATGACTGCCTTTAAGTCAGGTTTGAGTTGGTAGACCTGATGCTAAATGCTATACAAATTGTGTATATGTCACAATTAGGTTATATGCAGCATGTTACAAATAATTATATATATATATATATATATATAGTACCTCTTACATATAATTCATATCATTTACCTTTTTCGCAAGCCGCTTTGCAAAAATACCCGGGTTCCTTTTTCCTGACCTCATCGCTCCAATTTATCATATCTAATCTATACTTCTCCTTATATTCGTGCTCGCCCATAAGTTGGTGAAAATCCAGGTTATTGACTTTGGCGTAATGTGCCTTGATCGGTTCGGATATTCGTATGACTGTGCAGCTCTTTTCTCCTAATCTACGAATAGATTTGATTTCAAACAAAACTCACCAGCGAATAATACTTACAGCTTATATAGATTTTCCGAAATGTAATCCTTTCCCGACTTTCTTTTTCCGCTTAGCAACAAAATTAAAAGTGGATCGCCCATGGTTGCGTTCGTTGTGGAAGGAGGCGATTTTCTATAACTTATATTGCAATTATAATAAATGTAAATGTACCAGTATTCAAAGAATACAAAGAAATGCATCTTTGTATAATAAGTGTGGTATTTGTATAATTGTTCAAGATAATGTTCAGGATGCTAAAGCAACCATTATTATATTTAATGAAAGTCGAGGCAATAGTACTTATTTATTGATTAAATTGTTTCTATAATAACTCTGTTTTATAATATAGCTTATAAAATCAATTTTGAAGTGTTTTAAATTAATATAAGTTTCTGCTAATTTTGTAGTTGCAAGCGTTACAATTCATCCATAATTTTATTAATTGTTTGAATTTTACGTCAACCGAACATGCAATAATTTAAAGTCGACTTATTAGGACTTATCTCCGATTTGAATGGTTCAAATAAAATTAAAAAAACATATTCATAACCTATATTTTCTTAGGCGTAAAATTAAGTATTTCGCAAATGAAACCATCCAGAGATGAATACCTGTCGATTATGTTTGTATAAAGGAGACGACAAACAGGTTTTATCGATTTGGGAGTCGCAAATCGAAGATTTGGCGAACAAAATACAAGACTGTGTATCAATCAATGTATTTAATGACAGAACCTTTAGAGAAGATTTTCTTAAATCGCGTTTTGTAGATAACGAAAGATGATGATTTACCCACCACCGCATGCCTGTCCTGCATCCATCAAGTCATGCAGTGGGTCATATTCAAAGACACGTGTGAAAAATCGAACAAAATACTCGTAAAAACATACACAACGTTGCAAGACGATACTTCACAATATTTCAACGTGGAGAACGTAAAGGTCTTCGAGTACGGGGACTTGCAAAATAGGAAGCTGAGGAAAAGCCGGCGGGAATCTATCATCGAGTGTTTGGACGAGTTTGAATCGAACGACGAAGAAAACGAAGCGTCATTTTTCGATGATGATTTCTACGTAAGTGGAAATTAAATGGAAATTTCACATCAAAAAATTCAAATTTGCAGGATTTGGATTATAAAATCGAGCTGTCGGATAGCATTTATAAATGTGATATTTGCATTCAAGAATACGACAATTGCTTGGACTTTTTGGACCACCAGACGTTGCACGACGGACAACCCGTTTTCCAATGTGATAAATGCGCCGAGGTTGCACGTTTTGGTCGTTAAGACATGAATTTAATGAGTTGATTTTCAGGTGTTTAGCTACAGGAAGGATTTGGTGGAACACGACAGGAACCATCGACGGCCATGTCCGCAATGCGGAAAAATGGTTTTGAAAAGTAGTATGAAACTGCATTTGGTGAAACACACCGATAAACACATGTGAGTTCAAATTACGTATCATGCGATTCATTATTGATGAGTTTCAGGTGTTCTCAATGTTCTGGAAGATTTAACTCGAGAGCATCGCTGGCCCAACACGTCATAACAGTTCACACGGACATAAAAGATCACATATGCGAGACTTGTGGGAAGAGATTTTCGTCTCAAACGGCGATGCGGGTCCACATGAAGTCGCACAGCGACGAACGTCTCTACCAGTGCAAATTGTGTTCGTACGCGGGGAGAACGGCATCCGCTTTATACGTCCACATGTCGACGCACGCAAACGATTTGTGTGTGTGTGAGGTGTGCTCGAAGACGTTCAAGAGCACCCGAAATTTAAACGATCATTTGCGGAGGGTGCACAGCAAAGAGAAGAAACACGAGTGCAATTATTGCAGTAAAAAATTTGTTGATAAGTATATGTTGAGGGTGCATGTACGGTGTCACACTGGTGTGAGACCATATCAGTGTAAATATTGTGATAAAGCTTTTATAAGATCGGATGGGCTTAAAGAGCACGTTGCTACACACGGGCAAAGGGTCATGTACGATTGTAAAGAATGTGGGAAGAAATTCACTTCAAAGAGGGGATTAACACGACATGCCTGTACGTCTATAATTTAAGCAACTGAGGAATTAATTCTGACTGATATGAGAATCCTAAACTTATAGGTTGATATTGTCTGTGCAAGATACAATAGGTCCTGTTCTGTTTTAAAATTCGTAAAGTTATTGTTACATAATGTGACTATTTCCTATCTAACTGCTGACTAATATCCTTGATATTATCAGCATTAGTTGTCAATAACTTACAATTGTGATGAAGTTGCTGCATCAATATAAATAGATGCTCAACAATTCCTAAGTTTTTACTGTAGTGTGAGAGCTGACTTAGAGATGAAACTTTTGTGATACATGTATTAAACAGAATGGGACTAAATGAAAGTTTGTTAAAGATGATAAAAAAATACCTACAGTAAACTTGGTTTGTAGGACATTGAACCAAATAGTACGTTAAACTTGCTGTTCCTGTCAATGACAAGTTGTGAATGCATACAAACCACATAAAATGGCATTAGATCATTTTACCATAATATTTTGTAATAAACTTTTTAATGTGAATTAGTGCTGCTTCATTTTAAATATTGCACTGTTTAGAAGAAATTGGTGTTTAAGCGATTGAGAAAAGCTTGTCTATCAAGAACGCTTCATGTGAACATGTTACGAAGGAAAACGTAGCAATGGTACTTTGGCAAGCAAAGTTATATTTTGAGACTTTTATTATTTGAGTTTGTACATTTGATAAATAAATATTTTGAAAGTATTACGTTTATGTTTCAATGAATTTTCTTTTGAGTATATAATTAGAAATCAACGAGTATGTGACGACGCAACTATCATCGAAAGCATTTTATTGTTGTAAAAGCAAGTAGAGCATTGATAAAGGAGATACAATGTCCACAGTTTACCATTAGTTTGGAAATTAATTTGGGAAAATGGAAGGACAAATATCTAGAACACCAACCTAAATCGTTTGCATGCAATATTTTCAATAAGTTACAATAATGACTTGCCTGAGAGGAAATTCATATTGCTAATTTCAGTAAATACCTTTACAAATTTTTTTTAGGTTTTAGATGGAAATTCATATTGCTGGTTTTTTGAGTAAACATCCTTAACAAAAAATGTAGGATTTGGATTTTACGGAAGTTTCCCCGAAACTTTCACATAAAACAACTTATGTGAAAGTTTCGGGTGTGTGTCGGGTAGTGTCCAGTCCATCGCTATATTTATTTGGTTTTCATTTCTATTTGACCCTGAGAGATGTCAACTGGTGGTTTATTAAACATGCCTTTGATATAAACAAGCACGAGTTGAGATGCAAGAACTTATTTAATTTTGATTTTCATGTCGAATTAGAATCAACTGCATTTGGAGTTTATGTTATATTTATTTTTATTTTATTCATTCCATTGTCTGGGAATTCATCTGTGTGATGCGCCTGTCTCACGCATACCTCCCCTGTGTTGCCCTGGCACGGGAGCCAATAATTAGTGGGGCGATCGAAGAGGGAGACACCAGCCATCTTTCTCATCATTTTTCTTTTATGTTGAAGGAGACCCGCCGTGTCTTGAAATGTCGGTTGTGCCACAGAACAAGGACTCACTGGTAAATGTAATGGTCAACATAGTCGAGCTGGATGCAAGAGATGAATTTGTGACTTACCGGGAGTTGGTCATCGCCTGCATCGTGGGCGAGTTGAAGACAGCTATGTCATCTGCTTACCAGAGATGGGAGAGCATTGATTCTGTAATATTCCACACCGAATCCATCCCTACCCACTTCTCTACCACAGCAGCAAAGAGAGCAGGAAAGTATCCACGTGTCTCATTACTACAGCACAATTAGGCACAGCGTGACTTTGCCCACATCAAGGACTAGGGAAGTTAATCGATCTGACACAGCGACAAAGTCACAACTGGCTCACCATTTGCGGTGTACAATGTCTATACCATTGGAGGGAAATGACTGAGACCATAACAGAGCAGTGTGACCTGGTGGCTGGGTCATGCGGAAGCCGATATCGTCAAAAAGGAAGGTGGAGGAAGCTTTGTCCAATTTGATGAGCTGAGAGAGAACTCAAAAACTTCAAGCATGCAACAAATGTCAAAAAACGAGGTGAACGTTACTCATTCAGTCTCTGAACTGGAATTTACATACTTATGCATTTACTCACAGCAAACTATGGTCAAAACGTTTACAAATTATACATTTTTTATTTAAATTACTCTCACTTGACACTTGCCACATGATTTTATACCAAAAGACTGAGCAGTTGGAGTGACCAATATTTAATAAAAGATATGGTAGGGAATGCTCAAACTACAGAGGTATATTGAAAGTATCAGCTAAAGTATACGAAGTAATTCTAGGGACAAGACAAAACAGCCACTGAAGCCCATCCAATTGACAAGTTTATTTGACGATATGTGTGTCATATAACAATTTGCAATTGTTTTCATGTGCAAAAAAATTATTTCTGTGCAATATGGTATTTCCTTTTGCAGTGAATACATCACAAAGCATCTCGCACTCTTATTGCCCTTTCAACAATTATGGTAAGTCATTGACTCTTCTTGTAATTGGCTTCACTTTTGTACTGCATATTTGAATTAAACTATTTTTCTTATTTACATATCTCATCAACTAAAACAGTGGCTCATGTCAAAATGTATAAATAGTTATGTGAAGCCAAATACGTGTTTTGTAATACAAAACATAAAAGGTTACAGTTATAGTAGTTTAGTCCAATATATGGCTTTTTAGGCCCATGATTTATGAATTCGGCATACAATTTTGAAAAAGCAACCAGTATTTGCCTGGTTAGGAGAAATATATAATAAAATGCAATTAACTTTGGAAATGGATATTTAGAACCAAAAGTATAGTTGTGTACACCACAGCACAATGATTACATGCTCTATATCAAACCCAGACTTTAAATTTTAGGGTTTTCACGTACAATTTATACTCTATCATCACATTTTCTGTTAAATCATTTACCAGTTACAGTTTTTATGTACGTTAAATTATGATTCAACGAATTAAGTTCTTTGTCTTTCGTGAAACATCGATTTCGTTTTGAAATAATGCTTTATTTTCGCACTGAGTGTGATTACAAATTTTATTTTGCCTTTTTAAATAATTTAATATTTGTTGATCCCTGGGGTTAATCATACCTGTTATCGTTCCAGTCAACCTTTAAATACTATATTTTTGTGTTTCATTTGATTTAATTGAACTAAATGTAAAAGTTGAAGTTGTAGGATCGATTTTACTCAAATTGTAATCAGATTTAAATCTAAACTTAAATTTCGGTATAATAAATTGCTTTGTTTGTAGAGCAATCACGAACAACTTCTTTATTTGGTATTATATTAACCTTGGGGGACAAACTATACTTTACTATACTATATTTTATTCTGAAACGTTTGTTAATTTTTGAAAATGTCAAATTTGTGATTTGGGCCCATAAATATTATTATTGTGATCCCCAAAAAACCCAACTATTATTTTAAAATTGTCTCATCATTTATTAAATTCGAAGATGCGGTACCTATGATTAATGGTTAAAAAATTCAATTTGTCGCAATCTCCTTTTTTAAAGTTCTATAGGCATCCACAGTTGCAAAATACTATAGTGGTTGACATAACCTGCTTTGCCGCTTTCGACCTGATTGCATTAATATTGTAAATAGTAGCGGATTATTATGTATCTATCAGTATTAAAGCGACTGTCGAGCGGTGGCAACGGTCCCCGAATGACTTCGATAATACTGACGAAAGATTGTCTAAGAATTATATCAAGTACTATTTTTCGGTAATAAATCGCAAATATTAGTAACTTTTATTTCTAGGAACGATGACCAGCGTACACGCGGGAAACATAACCGAAGTGCACGACGTGCCCATGTCCGTTTTAATAAGGCCGTTTCCGCCGGAAGTGAACGAGGAGAAAGTAGAATCGCTAATGAAAACTTTGTCCAATCCGGATACTGCACACGAAGTACCACCTGTCGACATTGTATGGATAGTCGGTAAAGAAGGTGGTAATTATTACTACAGTTTCGGGGGTTGTCATCGTTACATCGCCCACAAGAGATTAAACTTGCCGTTTATTAAGGCCAAATTGGTGAAATCGTGCGTGAACGATTTGAAATATTACTTGGGCGCGAGCACGCCCGATCTCAAATAGAAAACATCACCATTTATATGTTAATCGTGTTTTTGTTGTTTTTTACGTGACCTCAACTTGCGCAAGTCGCCTTGTGTGTCGTGAATTTGTAATATTTGTTGATATTTTTTTAGTTGTTATTGTATAGATTGAATAATGAGTTGGTGCTGGTTGGGTTTATTTGTCAACAGCAACTTTTTATTTACGTGCAGTTGTGCATAATACAAATCATGTAATATAATGTTTAAATGTAATATATATTTTGTACAATTTTTTTGCTTTATTTTGTGCGGAATATAAGAAATATCGCCATAAAAGAACAAATCCAAACGACGATTAATGCCAAATTTCTGTTAAAGTTCAAACGAAGGCATTGTGTGGGATCAAACTTCCCAAATTCAAAAATGGCAAAACCTTGCGGACGCCCACCTTCATATTTAATACTTTTATTTATTTACTCTACTTTATTTTTGACTTAATTAAATTTGAACGAAGACGCTAAACGAAAAAACAAAGGGAAACTAATTATTAAAACTAATTCTTGAATATTTACGGTGTTAATTGTTAGCAAGGACTTTTAGAACAAAATACAACAAATTCGTTTCGACTATTTTGCTATAAATAAACGATGATTGATTCATTGTATATTTATGAGGAACCTCATTTTCATTTTATCGAGGAATAAATAAGCGAGAATTGAAATCCGTTCACGACGATATTAGCAATTTCCTTGTATATGTAATAACCAATGAACAAATAATGAGGAATCCACAACTGGGAAAAGTTGTAGAAAGTAAAATGCAAATGAAACCTGTTGTTCAGTTTTAACAGTTGTAGCAATAAAACCAACACAAAACACGGTGAAAATTCAATCCCCACCCCAACCCAGTTTACTTCGTTCGGTTCCAAACGTCAACATAAGTAGTAATTTACCAGTCACGTTGTAATTTTTTATTCATGAATATGGCAATACATACATATCGGGTTATTAGTGTCACTGGAGACGATGTGTCAATAGTAATGAAACTTTAATTACATTGATTAAAGTTAAGTGATTTGATTGCATAAAAAATACGAGCGATGATTGCTATGAGGATAAATTACGGTTGGTACGAATGTACAATCGATATTAATTAATTAAAAAAATCTTTTATATTTTCTGTACGATGTCTTTTTTAAACACAATAAATTAAAGTTATTGTTTTTATTATTATGCACAATTCAAATATATAATTATATATAATTGAAATGTTGTAATGTTCGATATACGTGGTGCCATCTAGATGACAACGGCGACATTATACTCAGCATTCAAGGTAGCAACCTTGAAAAGATGAACATCCCTACCTTAAGGTTAGTTCATTCCCAAATCATTAATTTTACAAATTTATAAAAATTGAAAATATTTGTTCTTTTTAAATAAAAACAATCATGATTTCAAAAATGAATTAAATGAGTTCCCAAATATCTGCAAATAATCTAACAGGCGAAGGATTAACACCGTCTACAAGTCAACAAATGGCGCATATTTTCAACAACCAAAAATGTAATAGGGACTTTGCATTCTACAAGTTGTCTATGACTGTTCGATATACGTGGTGCCATCTAGACGACAACGGCCACATTTTAGTCAGCATTCAAGGCAGGAACCTTGAAAAGTAAAAATCCCTACCCTGAGATTAGCTCATTCGCAAATCATTCGTTTAACAAATTTTCAAAACATGAAATATAAAATACACTTCGAGATATAGTAAATTGTAAACTATCTTCACCTGGATAGAATAAATTGTAACAATACCACAATGGGGACGCGGTATTTAGGTTCATTTGTAATTGCAATAAATAGTATAACGAGTATATTTGTATTTTTTTATCATCGCAGTCATTATTCGTTGGCGGATCGTGTTGTTTGTTAATCACGTCCAAGTAAATTATTTACATTATTTTAATTTTGAGTCAACCAGACGTCAATTTACTTAACGCAGCAGTAAGATCTGCCCAACGTGAAAAATGTTAAAAAAACACCCGATGTTTAATTCTTCCATTACCTTCCATACTCCGAGTAAATGTAATATAAATTAAACTTAAAGTTTTTTCTAACTAGGAGAAGTAAACATGAAACCTTCACACGATAAATATCACTAGAAAATACACTAGAAATTTTTGGCGGTAAACTTGGTCTATTAACAACAAAATTGTAAATGTTATCTGGCGCAACCTTAACCAAAGTTGAAATCGAAATAACAATTAACGAATCTAAAAGTGAATAGAAGTTGAGTCAGAGAAAAATGAAGCGACACTGATTCTATATAAAATAGAAATTCTTTGCAGTGTAAAAAGTGGGAAATAACATCGAGTAATTAGACGCCAATTAATAAACAAACTGAAAGTCAAAGCAAACATGCAAATAAAACGATTAAAACGCCTGGACGAAAGACAAAAAGAAAACACATAAAAATAGCATTTTTACAATAGAATGCAGTATTAATAACATTCTATTTCTGACAATGGAATTTGAGTAAACTCGTAATTTTTTTAACCTGTTGGCAGCATACTTAGGAGAGATCACGTGGGAGAATCGTTTCGCGGAAGCCACTTTGTGGATTATTGCACTAATTCGATTAAAGCACAAAATGCTTTTTGAGTTCTATTTCGGCCATTCAGAAACTAGACTCTAAAGTCGTCGACGTTGATTTAGAATTCCACAAATGCGTAATAACAACAAAGCAAATTATTTATGAGCAACTCCTTCGAGAGGACACGGCGAATAAAATAAGAAACGACTTTTGACGTTTCAGTAAATAAATCACTTAAATCGAGACAACGATTGAATTGGCAGACGCACAGCGATGAATCGCAATGAATGACAGCACTCCTAACCTAACCAGTTTATTTCGGTCAACAACGCAGATCGCGTATTTTAAAATTGCAAGTGCAACATGACACCCCACTGACAGGCGCACGGCCCGTAAAGCTCCGACGAAAATCACAAAAGGGTCAATGGCTTTGAACTGTGCGGCTCGCAGTGGGGATATTCGCAAGCGCGAACAGCCGACCAACGAACGTGAGCCGGTAAACGTGCTGCGTGATACCGGGTACATTTAGATCAGTTGCGTGGACCCAGCCCCAGAGGTGGCTCGTGCACTAGAAGTAAATGGCGACCGGCTCCAGTCCCTACTACGATGGCAGTAGAATATTCACCAAGCTAGCGGATTACGTAGGTCTCGAAGTCGACCAGGTGAGTTTCGCTCATTTCGCGCCGGACTGATAAACTTTGCGCGCTTTCTTGCATCTATTATCGATTCCCCCCCGTCGAATTCGGCGGTCGAGATTCTTGTGGTACAAATTCGGACAACGTAACTAACCTTGCCACGAACACCCGGTTGAGAACGTTGCAGGTTACCCCTGAAACGTCTTTAATAATAGAACGTGTTCGCGACGGTCGGCTTCAGAGCGAAGTGAATGTACCGTTACCACTATTTTCGTGCTAAATTTCAAGAAATAACAACGAAATGTCAAACGGTCTAGACAGGTTGTGGTTTCCACCGATTTCCGAATAAAGCGGTGACTGGGTTTAGCTGTCGATGCATGAAGTCACAATCAAAAATAATATAAGGTCGGTGCATTAATTGAATTTATCACCGGATAGTTTTTATAAATATGTAAACAAACATACTGATCGTTCGTGTAGATGTAGATAATCGTCTGTTTACGCTGCGAAATAATATTCAGGCATAGGCGTCCGAGAATTAGTTACAGGGGGCTCAAGCATACTTCAATGACATATTTTGTGTACCTTTAAAATACACATAGATATGTAGATTGCAGGTAAAGCCAGATAAACGAAGTAAATATGTGCGCATTTTAGATAAGGCTAGGTAATCAAAAAACAATCTATCTTGGCTTAATTCCTCTAATTATTATAATTGTCATTTTGACAGCTGTCAATCCCATGTTATCGGTTTCACTTGCGAGCACAATAAAGTGACGCAAAGATCTACGAGAGCATTGCACGAGAATTCTGTATTCGGCGAGAGTAGCAATGAAAATAATCTAGAAAAATTGGAATTATTTATGTTTATGCATCTTTATCATATTCGATGTGTCTATAAAAGCGTTTAAGTAAGCCATGTTTTTCTTAAATTTATCCTTAAAATTTGACAGTTGTCAAAATGGGTGGATAGTTTAGAGCTAATCAGAGTCGAGAATTCACAGCCGAGTGTGTCATGAATCGTTGCGTTGTGATTTTTCGTTCTTTTGCATAATAATCCGCCCAATTGACAGAAATCGGAAGATTGTATTCATTTTCTAAAATGCTTAACGTACTTTTGTCTACAAATTCATCTAAGAATAGCAGATCACCAAATTTAATTCGCAAAGTTTGCGATAAACAAACTGCAAGAGAAAATGCTCTTAATTTTTTGAATGGCTTATATTAGTTGTCAATCTTTCGATTAATAATTTTAATAATTCATAAATGTAGTCTTTCGCTTTTATTTTTAGCAAAGATTGTTCTAAGATCAGAGCTAAGAGCAGAGTTAATCTTGTCTAAGAAATGGCAAATGCATATGATTGCACCTTGGTATTATCTTTCCATAACAAGGTATAGACTGAATTATTGCATCCACACAGATTACTGCCACCGTCTGTGCCTAAACCAACTATGTTTTCAATTTTAACTTCAATTTCAGCAAATAGTCTTTAAGAGCAGTATAACAGAAGTAGACTTTTCTATTTCAATTAGATATACGAACACTTGGTACGATGAAGCCTAAGAGAATTTGGAACAATGCAATTCATCATTTGACCTAAATGATCAATTGATCTTACAGCAGAATGCATTGTAATAGTTAATGACAATAACAGTTCTTTTCTTTTTGTTCCTTATTGATAATAATGATATTATTATCCAAACTCGCCTGTTGTTTAAATAGGTAAAAATAGTCCATTTTCTTTTTATGTTGTGCGGTTGTTGATGTTTTTACCAAATCTGATTTGTGGGCTCGCCGATATTTTCTGCAGACTTTGCAATATGCATCTTGAAATTAATGTTTTTCATCGCTGACATCAACTATCCATCGTGTGACAATAAACATAAAGATTGGGAAACAATTACATAATAATTACTTTGTGCCCAGGATTCTTGAAGCCATTATTTTTTAATTTTCGTAGCTTACTCTGCTTACTCATAGTTTCTAGAAATTTCCAAAGCGTTGGATTGCGATTATGCACCTGATGACGTAATGTCACACAAATATCACGTGCTGATATTTTTGTGACTAAATGATTTTGTATAATTTTCTTAAATCTATTCTTGTATTAAAAACACAATGTGTGCAATATTTGTTTAATATGTGCCAAAGCTACAAAGAATATTTGGAAGCACTGGTTCGATAATAATTGGTTGCCAGGCAATTAATGATGACTAAGCTATGTATATTCTCGGACAAACGGTTGACACTATAAATTCCTAAACAAATTAAGCGATTCGAACTCGCAATAGAAGCGAAAATAGATCGTACGACGAATAACATTGCTAGAACATAGATAAGGATTAGCAATTCTGAGATTAGAAAGGACTATTGTGAATAATATATGGAAATATGTTCGTGCAAAATTAAAGTTGAACAGTCGATGTTTAATTTATCAATTCGTTATTGGTATATTAATAAAATAATGGCCAATTAAATCACTTTAAATCGACACATTGTTCGGTAAAAGTTGTTGTGCTTTTTTTCTTATTGTTATCCTAATTTCGTCATGGATAACTTTTAAATGAGCACACCCATATACACCCGTGGTATTGGAGTCGTTACGAATTCGTCGTGAAGAATCCCAGAGGTCGATATAAAAGTCAATTTGAATTAAATTCCCCTATTTGTTTTCATTTCGTGAAGTCGAAGTGTAAAAAAGATAAAAATTCTTACGAAACCAGGCAATACTCGAAAGTAATTCATCATCGGATATCTACAATCTACGGAAACGATGCCCCGTCATATTATGTAGTCAACTTTTGGTCTAAACAGTTTGGTTGGGGAAGGGAGTCCATCGAAGATGATGCCAGAAGTGGAAGACCTGCAGAAGCGACAAATCCGGAACATATTGGATGAAAAATTTGGCATAAGCAAGCTGTCAGCAAGATGGCTTCCCAGGCTGTTAATTCCTGAACAGAAACTGCGAAGGCGTCAAGTCAAGATTATTTAGCCACCTGGAGGCTGATCCTGACTTTTTAGCTCGAATTGTAACTGGAGATGAAACTTGGGTACACCATTGGGATCCCGAAACAAAACAAGAATCCATGTAATTGGTGCATAAAGGTTTTCCACCGCCAAAGAAAGCTCGAACTCAGGCTTTTACAGGAAAACGCATGGCTTCAATTTTCTGGGAGTTTAATTGAGCACATTCCGAAAGGCACTACAATTAATGCAGAAGTTTACGGTAATACTCTCAAGATATTGCGTAAAGCCATCGACAAAAAACGTCCCCATTTGTCCCAATCGACCTCTTCTTCACGACAATGCGCTTGGCACAAAGCTGTGAAAGTTCGGCCAGTTTTGGCCAAATGCGACTTCACTGAGCTTGACCATCCACCATATAGTCCAGAGATGGCACCATCGGACTATTATTTATTCCGGAAGTTAAAAAAAAATCTAAGAAAAAAGCGTTTCCAGACGGATGAACTCTTGATGAAGGTTATCGAACAATATTTTAACACCCAAGAGAAGACATTTTTTCTAGTGGTAGGGGTAGTATATTAATGTTGATAGAGATTATATTAAAAATATATGTTTAATAAATCGAATGTGTTTTGCTTCTGGGTTAGATAGATAATTTTTCTAGTTCCCCTCGTACATCTAACACAGTCTAAGATTTACGGTCTTCATCCGGTGAATATAATAGAACGATTGATTTACGACCCCGTGCTTCGGGCAAGAATTATTCGTCGGATTTTCTAATTTTCACTAAATTTAATTTATTGCTTTGTAGTTTTTTTGCGATTGTCGTAAATCATTCAGATGTAGCTAGTTTGTTGTATTAGCATACTTGTATACCTTTCAAGTAACGAACCTATTTTGATTTCTTATTTTCTGTCATTTCACTTTGGTGTTTTGCTTCTACAATATTTTCAATAAATGTATTTTTAAGACCAGTAGACCAGGTCTAGATCGACAGCTACTAAGTCTAAGCTCGAAGTTTCAAATCTTAGTTGTCATTTTTTGAATTCTATATAATTTAGTTTGTGACGATTGCGACTGGATTGGATTTAATTGGCCATTTGTATGAGGTGTTATTTATCCCACGCACCGAATTCTTCGTATTTTTCCAACAACTGTTTAAATCTATAGTGGGCGCAAATTCTATAAATGGTTTCGATCAGCTACGCTGGAGCTACCAATAAATACAATTTAGACGAATCAGATTAACTGAAAATTGCAATTTGTTGCGAAATTTATTTATATACTAAGTGGTTTACGTCTCGAATAGTCAGTCGAGCGTAGTAAAGAAATAAACGCATTCATTTTATTTCATCGATTTAGTGCACTTTACGTCCATATTTTATTCCGATGTAAACAGGAAAGAAATTTCTGTTGATGACACCATGCACAAGCTACGTTTTCGTATATAATTCTCGATGACGTTATAATTCTGTAGCAACGGTGACAACGAAATAAATGGGCACGCAAATAGATGCGCCACACTTTTCCACACAAAACAATGATTCAATCATTTTCTTCTATAAGTTGAATTATAAAATCGATGATATACATAGACTATATACAGTTGCTGAAGTTTGTTCAAGGGAATTTATATTTATAAACAATTTCGTTGAGTAACAAAAAAATAGTGTTGAAAAATTAATTGCAATGCCAAATGTTTTATCACAGAACCGAAAAAAAACATTAATTAATGAAACATTTAAAGGAAACATTGGCGATCTTCGTTGATGTTTACTTTAAAGGTGTTGATCACTGATTTAATGTTGACATGTTCTTATAGCCAATGAAATAACAAGTAACATGTTTATTAATATTAATTCCAGTCTGGCAATTTTTTTTTTATTAAGTTGTTGTTCTTGATGCATATAATTTATATACCGTGTGACAAAAATCTAACTTCAAAGAGCACCACACTGAAAACTTACAAAAGTATTACAGCACATATTTTGACAATTTTTTATTTCAACGCCATTTTTATTCAAGTTACATATTTTTGTTAGATAGGTTGATGAATAGACGATAACATGTAAAAATATCTGTAAAAATTAAAATTAATTTATGATTTCAAAGATTACAGTTGTAAATATGTCCATAGTACATCAAAAAATCTAATGCAAGCTTATCAATAATGCGTCGACGTAAAGATTAACAATAGAATAAAAAAATCCATTAAAAAGAAACAATCAGCTGATGAAAGATAAAAACCACAAAAAGGATAAAGCGTTGTTTATTTTTATTGCTTGAAATTCAATGATGGTGTATAATTAAAAATGTATAAACGTATTTTATCTAAGTAATTTCAACAATTGCCAAAGTCAGTTCGATCGTGAATATTTTTTGGAAACTTAAATATAAAATTAAACTATCGCCTAACCACTTATGATTTTTTTGGTGTGGTTGTCGAGTCCTCTTGACGTCATTGCCTGTTATTGGCGTTAATTTTCTACAGCTATTTTTCAGCTGGTGCTTAATTTTCGTTTAAAAATCCCCAACTCAACGAGTTTGGATCGGAATTATCGGTGAAAATAATTCTTTGTCCCTTGACAAATATTTTTTTTTCGGAAGCAACTTGTCGTGGAAAAACTAAACGTCGTCGAAAATTACTAATTTCAAAACCGCCCGTCGTCTGTATTTATCATCGCTAGACGAGAGCCCCCGGCCCCCCTGTCACACTGACTAGTTTCTAATATTGGATGATTGCTTACTCAGTTGTATATTTCTGATTTTACGACGTAATTGCGCCTAACAATAGAAAAGTGTACAAAATTCTCTGCTTTATGTGTTTTAGACAGACATCTTTATGTAAATAAAACGATGCGATTAGATTTTTTTGATTTCTAATTAAACGAAAGGGTTATATGGAGTGCATATGCTGTGACATTGATAAAAAAATTCTAAGAATCGGAGTTGTTATATATTTATTGTAAGCTTCTCCTGACGGAAACATTGCAAATAAAGAATTAAAAATTTATATTTCACACAGTACACAGTTACAATACAATATTGTTGATTATATTAAGGAAATGTAGGGAGAGCAACTTTTCCTTTACACAAAATGTCTATTAAAACAGTAAGGCCCGGTTTCACAAACGCTAACCGGTCGTTAACAGCTTGTTAACGAATCTTCAAAAGTTTGACGATTCGTTAACGAGTCTTTAATCAAACGTCAAACATTTGACGATTGATTACCTTGACGAACCGTTAAAAGAAAAATTACCATTGTTTTGGATTTCACAAGCACGACTCGTTATGAGTCGTTAAAGGCTTGTTAACTAATTCACCATTTGACAATCGTTTGTGAAACCGGGCATACAAGTATTGTCATCCCAATAAAAGTTTGGTAAAATTAAAATAAAATTAGTTTAATAAACATTATTGTTATCATCGTGATCAGCACAAAAAAAATAATAATCATTACCTATTTAACCTACTTTGTACCTTCATTTTATAGAATGACCTTTTGTTTATAATTGAACAATGGACTCATTGTTAACTTAATTTTAAATTAATTTGTATATTTTAAGTTGTCGGTCCAATGGTTCATTATTGTTGCGTTGGTGTTAATGAAATAAGAAATATACGCAGCTACTTTTTAATTGATATTATGTCTACCTGAACATGCGTGGAATTATTAGTGTTCGATTCAAAATTGTTTTGACAAATAATAATTTAAACCATTGCAACCGACGATTTTCTTTTATTTGTATGTAAGTATTTGTGTTATAAATAAAACAATGTTTTGTCTTAAATATTTTAAATATGAACAAAATTTCCTTGAAGTAAAATAAATATATCATATAAAAAATTAACAATGAAATAACAAATAACATGTACAAGTATTAATCATTTGTTGTTACGTTGGTTCAATGGTAGTTTTGTCCACTTGTTACCTGTTCAAATGATTTAGAATTTAAGTAGACAAGTTTAAAGAAATTTAAAAAATGGAAAAATCAGAGGTTCGTGCAGTTATAAAATACTTGCAAAAGAAAATGTCATGAAGGCATAGTAGGTGTATTAGGTGAGGGTGCTGTTTCTTACCAAGTGGTAAAAAATATGTCTCGAGACTTGGAAGACAAATATGTGAACATGCGAAGGGTGCTGGACGACCAGTGATTGTCATTACCTCAGAAAATGTTAATCGTATACACGACGTGGTAATGACAGATAGACAATATATTAACAAATATTTTGGGGCTAAAAAAGTTGTTTGTAACTGTTATGTTTCCTGTACCATTGTTATCTCCAATTTTCAATATTTTCTTCCTAGCCCACAAAATGGCAGTTCTTTTTATTGCCAAACTGTCAAGTTGACGCCTTGTAATGGCCCCAGTGCGACTTCGTCGAAATTTTGCCCATATCAATGACTTTGATAGGGGCCGAATTATCGGTATGAAAGAGGCGGGTCTCTCATTCCGAGAGTTTGAGAGAAGGCTGTATCGGGACCACACTACAGTTGCTCGGATATATGTTGGAAGACCCGCCCGAAGAAGCAACGCACGTGAAGACCGACTCCTTAGGCGGATGGCTACCGGGGATCGATTTCAAACATTAAGGTCGATTGCCTTAAGTATGAATGAAGTCCAAAGGATTTTTTTCCGTTGGGCTTCATTCATATCGTCCTTACCTTCGGCTTCCATTAATACCTCCCCGCAAAGCAACCATACTTGCATGGTGTCATGAACGGCAAGGGTGGATTCATTAATGGAATGACATCGCCTTCAGTGATGAATCAAGGTTTTGTTTATGGATGAATGATGGTCGTAGAATGGTGCGGCGACATCGAGGGGAAAGACGGAATTTGTGGTTCGTTCAAAGACGGCACAGCCTTAACACCTGGGGTTATGGTTCGGGGGGGGGGGGGGATATGTGCTGGACGGAGGTCACCCCTTGCGTTCATTCCAGGCACATTTAACGCATGTCGTTCAGAACATTATCGATCGTTCTGAAACCGGTTTTAATACCTTTCATGCAGACTTTGTATAATTGAACATGTCTGGGATATGATGGATCGGTGACTAAGACAAGTATCCAGGCCTCCCGCGAATCTGGATGAACTTCGACACCATCTAGAGGTTGCATGGAACGAGATGTTCCAGGAGGACATCGACCACTTAATAGAGAGCATGGTTAGAAGAGTTAATGCATGCATAGCTGCTATTTTTAGTCACTGCGACTATTTTCTTCTTTTGAAATAAATATATTTTTTCTTGTTTGTTTGTTTATTCATTAGAGAAAGTTGTTTTCACACATTGTAACTCTCGACGATGCATTTGAGGCTAACGTCCAACAGTGTTAATTAGAAGTTACTTGGTGCCACTGAATCTATATTTTCTTACTCATCTTACCAAACAAATAAACAACTGGAAAGTAAAATACTAAAAAAGTAATTCGACTACAAATATTTCAGCCGCATCGCAATCCAATTGTGTTGCATTAATTTGATTTCGTTTGGTCATGTGTTCTTTTTCGATTTGATAACTTGGGTTTAATGACGTCTCGATGTTGAGTAGGTTCATGTTTATTTATGCTTTTATCTACATTGTTTTGTTTACATAAGCGCTGGCCTTTAACTCGGACCATCATATTTATTGTACACTGAACAGCCTTGTCGTGTTTATGTAGTACAAGAGATATTCATGCCTTTGTGATAGGTCGTGTAAACAAGCGATCCTCAGCTCTGCGGTCGCGACCCCGATGCTTAAAAAAGACGTCGTAATTATTTATAATTTCCAAGAAATTATAAATAATTGCTTCGCTTTGCATATTATATAAATGTATAACATATAATTTTCATCTTTCCAATAATTACTTGCTTATAGATCATTCATTTACATTAGTACATGATGACTCATCGAAATCTGACCGGTAAATTGATGTCAGCTGATGAGCAGTGGCGTATGCAATATGAAAATTATTGTATTTACAAGTGGATGTAGTAATATTAATTTGTTCTGAAAAGAAAATCCCCTACAATCTAGATATCAACTTGTCTTGACCAAAATTCGTTTCTGCGCATTGTGTACTAATGTAAATGAATGATCTATACTTATAATGGGTGTAGTCGCTTCGCGAGGATCGCAATCGAAAATGTTGAGCAACGCTGTCGTTACGTCACGCGATCATACGATGTTCGGTATTTAACGTTCGTCACTGAACAAATAGCAACGCGATCGGCTTCAGCTGATCAATGATTTTATTGCGCGTTCTATTTTTAATTGCGCGAAACCGCACGCACGATTCGTGTTCGTCTTGACCTTGGAAACGCGACGTGTGGAACATTGCGATGGTTGGTAATGCGGCTCGTTTGGACATGCAGTCGTTTGGCGTAATCTAAATGCGTTGCTATTTTTAGGCGTTGCGTAAATTTATCGACAGCGATTAGGTAATTAAGTAATGTGCACCGATTGCACGAAATATTTGCTCGCATAATGCACCAGATGCACATTTTGGGATTACGTGAGTGCTCAGCGCCGGTGGTACGAAGTAAGTTGTTATGCAATCCTTGCGCAATCTTATGATTCATGTTGGTCGAGTCTTTTAAGGTAATCGCTCGAAATGGTCGGTCGTGCTCTTTTGTAGATCCTGTAAAAATTTCGACACGAAGAAAATGGTGATACATTACATTTGGTTAACAACTGAGAACTCGATCGAACATTCGGTGCCAGATGTAACAGGCTGTGTTATAGTCGCTGGTAGCAGTCTCAACAGTCTTTGTAAATCTAAGTTAGGTTGGATGTGGACAAGGATCTAAAGACATCTGCGTTAGTTTCACGACTATATGACGTAATTATCGGCAATTGATTTACAAACAAAAAAATGTAACACAGTATCACTTAAATTTTAATATCTATGGCGGTGTTTAAAATAAACTGTAAAATGTTATCTTTGACAAGCGCTTGAGTAATTCGATATTCCTATAACTGGATTCGATAAATTTCGTTTGTCTTTTCTGCGAATACAGTTATTTTCAGAATTTTATATTGCTGTCAGATGGTTTGGGACAATGCCATAGTCAGGCGGTGAGGGGGCTTTAAATTTTTGAGTTAATTTTACTAATTTAAAATTATAGAAAACATGCATAAAAATGCAATGATTGTAAAATTGTAGGTTACGTTTACAAAACTAATTTATTTAACAATTTTAATTTCGACCAGTTACCATTACACCGGAGAAAGATTTATAATAAATAAAATTTCCAATACCGGAAACCTATCTCGTTATGTTTCGATGTAATTACATGGTTTGTTATTCGTCCACATGTCGGAAGAAACCAAATATTGTAATTAGGGCAAACATTGCATTAGACGCGGAATAACTGCTTATCTTGCAATATCAATACACGCAAGCTATGCAAGCCAAGGAAATAGTCAAGAATTCAAGACACGCAATGCGAATGTGACAAATTACACCGAAAGTGAACGTCAGCAAAGTTATCGTGAACTCGGCTGCACCACAATATTGAAATGGGCTTCAAATAAACATCGATTTTGATTGAAGATATGAAGTTACTAAAGGACGAACACATATCCATTACAACCCAATCGACTAATTGAGTGAGTGGGAGTTTAGGCTGTTAGCAACCGCCCCTTTAACTAATAAAAGAATACAAGGCCGGTTATAAATCAGAAGTATTGCCAAATAAAAATCGGTAATATTGTAATAAGCACCTAAGTAGTGACCCACGCTGCTAAACTAAGGAAGTAACGTAAATAAGATTGACAAATATCAACGGGAATAACGAAACACTTGGAAATACGAAGACGTTTGTTGGGAACAACCAGCGTCTGAAGACAGGTCTCGGAAATGATGGAGGGAATTCGATTCAGGGAGGCACGTGTGGACGGAGGTTCGACCAAACGCGAATAAATGAGAGAATGGTGTGTAACGTTAGAAAGAATCTTTGTGTTTTGACTACTGTGGCACCTACATCGTTCTATTTTTTTCCAACTCATATTATTGGATAATGCACTTTACAGGTAACAATTGAGACTTAACGAACGAAATAGATAAACGAGATATGTAAAGTAATATAATAAGGAGAGGCACTAGTAGAAAACATGGAAGACGATATTGAAAAATGTTTAAAAGAAGAGCTTAAAAGTAAAAAGTTAATAAAGCATACAGAATAAGTAAAGAAGGGAATGTGAGAGGGGCGGTGGCAGAAATAGAAACGAGAGAAAAAACAAGAAATTATGAAAGCAAAACGCAACTTAAAAGACAAACAGATATAGGAATGACCTAACATTAGAAGAAAGAAAAGTGCAGACATAAAATAGAAGTATTGCCAAAGAAGAGAAAGAGAAGGGGACGAGGATGACACTACAGAAAAATAGCAATGAAAGGGATAAACTACACCTGTGATAAAAAATTAAAAGGACTGACAATAAGGAAATCAAAAGTCAAAAAACTAAATGGAAAAGTGAAAAATATCGGATAAGAAAAAAGTCCAGGAAAAGGATAATAAACAAGGACATTGGAATTGGGCTAAAATTAGAATAGAATAGAACTTGGAACATAAGGAGTATAAAAGGAAAAGAGGAGGAACTAGTAGAACAAATGATAAAACATAAAATAGAAATATTAGGAGTAACTGGAACAAAAAAAAAATTGAAGAGGGCGGAATATGATACATAAGGGATTCGAGAGCTGTGGTCAGGGACAGAAGAGAACAATACAACAGAACGAGGTGTAGGTATAATAATAAACCGAGGCAGAATAAAGAAAAAAAAATAAGAAATGAACACGCTTAGTAGCATATAGAGTGAATGAAGATGCAACTAAAGAAGAGGAAGATAACTTCTTTAGACGTATACACAGTGGAATAGACGAAGGTCTTGTATTGTATTAATGGGTGATCTAAATGGAAGAGTATGAAACCAGAATACATGGCTGGGGAAGGGGATGAGACCAGAAACGGAGAAAAGAATAATCGAATTGTGAATAGAAAATAATAATTAATAATAACAAATACAATATTTAAACATAAGAATATACCCAAGAGTATAAGCTGCGGAGAAAGAAAAATCTATAATAGACTATTTCTTAATAAGTAAAAATAAATGGAAAATTGTTAAAAATGTGAAAGTAACTGGAGAAACTACGACTGTAAGCGACCACATCTTAGTGAAAATGGACATGCACCGATAGTATTCATACGCATACGCTACAATTGTACAACCACATAATAATAATAATGCGCAGACGATATCGATTTGCATATCGTTCCTAAATGTGGGAATAATTAGCACAAGGCCGTAAATCAAATCTCAAATTCAAAACATTTGAAAAAAGTGGTATCACTTTGACCGCCATTTGTTTATATAAACCTTGTCGTTGTCACTAAATATTTATGAAAAAATCCTAATATTCAAATTGAAATTGTGCTGTGAATAGTGAAAAAATTTACTCAGAAAATTGGTGAAACGTCAAACGAAACAAAAAAAAAACCGAAAAAATACAAACTCTTTACAATTTTTTCATTTTCCATAGTCTCAAGACCACCACGTTGTGTTGTTTTTAAAAATAGACATAAACATTATTTTTCATATTACTTTGGTTTCTCAGCTTATGAATATAATTCGAGTGGCAATTTATGCGCAATCCATATAAAATTTAATTTAATTTAAATAAATGCACGATTTTTATTAATGAACAGACCGTTGAAAACAAGCATTTCTACATTCCTTTCTATTCCATTAATTTTCCACCATCAGCACTTCTCGTCCTCCATCCCACTATTCATAATTGAAGAAACATTGTTTGAAAATTTAAACTTGAGTTAACTACAAATTAATTAACTTTATATAAAGTGTGGCATTTGTTAGGTATATGTAACGTCCAAATTTAATTACTTTCGAGACAAGTCGAAGCCAATCTGATCTTTAGTATTAGTAGAAAAAAATTAATATGAACTTATCATTAAATTTGCACCTTTCGTCATGGTTCGATTATCGAGCACCTTTTGACGTCGTTCGCCATTCTCCGCTGTTAACATTGAAAATGCTACACTACTGAGTTCGGTTGGAGTTGGTTGAGTTGAGTTGGGTTGGATTCTGTTGGGTTGGGTTGAGTTGCGTTGGGTTCTTTTGGGCCTGGCTGGGTTGGATTAGGTTGAGTAAAAAAATTGCCTATACGATAAATAAAATTAGACCCTTTCGAAACCAACTTTGCACACGCAAAACTCTTCTTTCGAAAAGTCTCGTGGTTGATATAAAATCAACACTGCTATTAATGAATTCATTGAGGAAAACCATCTTCCTCGTTCTTATGAACTAGCCCCAAAATTGATTACAATCTTCCGCGTTTTCTACATTGCCTCCCCTCGATCTGATCAACTATGTCACTTGTATTAGTTTAACTAAAAAATATTTGAACTCCTTTGTTTACTTACATTTTATAGAAGCTTAAAAAAGTAGCGTTGCGTTATTTTAATAAAAAACATATGTATTCTTGAGCTGTTCAGTCCAATTAGTTACGGATTTATAGCATTTTTGCAAGCAAATTAAAATAGTTCGGTTGTCGTGATGAGGACAAACGTCATTTGATTATTTTCTCGATTTGGTGATCAGAAATAATATTCTAGATATTCACGTAAGGTTCTTTGGGCTTTTAATATTTTCAAAATGAAAAGTAGATCATAAATTTGGCGGAAGCTGATTAAACACGGCAAGTTACTTTAAACGCATTTAGGATTGATATATATTAGCATTAATAACAAACATCTCGGGAAATTAAGATAACTGGAAAATGAACCAAACAACTCGAGAAGTTAAATATGAAACATATCTTTTCTGACCGAACGCAAGAATTTATATAAATAGATTTTAATATGCATATGCATTTTAATATAGATTTACAATTTAACGCTACATATATTAATAGTCAAGTCGTCAAGCCGAAATAAATTTCATTGCGGATGCAATAGTATTAGAGAAATCTTTCTAATTTTTCGAAAGAAGATATTGTATTTTCTTTATCCATTCTTCTCAAATCTTCCTATTCATTGTCATCTCTTTTGCTTGTTGCAATTTGCTCAATATTTCACCGATATTCTTTCATCACTTCGTGTTTTCGTGTTTTGTCCTTTCTGTCTTCCTGTAACCCCTTCAGCTTCAGTATCTATTCCTGGTCTCCTGTCCAATTTAATTTTTTTTCCGGAGTGTACCGTTCGTTCGCTCTTCCTCACTCAAACATGTTTCTTTACATTCTCTCCTCACATTCTTAAATCCGTCGTAACTTTTGAACAGCACATGTACTCTTCGTCCATCTACTATTTGTTGCATTTCTCCTCATTACCGCATCCAAACCTCTCAAACATTTCCTCTTCCGTGCTCGTTCTACCTCCCCCAGATGTTTCCTTTTTCTTCCATACATAAATTTATGTACCTTGCATTATATCTTACATCCCTTATTTTACATTTCCTGTGCCTCCATCACTTCCTGCTCCACCTTTTCAGCTTCTTTGGCATGTCTCTCTGGCTGCACTGCACCGATATCTGTGCTTTTTCATAATCTTTTATTTTATTCTCATTTCATCTGAATAATTCGCTTCTCATATCTTTCTTAGTTCCAGTACCATTTTTAGCAACCTCTCCTCTCCCTGCTCATTTGCTGATAGCTCGTACAACCCATCTAACCCATTTGCTGCATCTATCACAATTCTATCATTCATTGTCTTTTGCAGAACTATATACTCCGGCATCAACCTTTCTAAATTCAGCGCCAACCTTAATTTCTCCTGCATACTTCTTGCATACTTTCACATGTTTGCCATTCCATCATGCCTTCTTCAAATCTGCACTTCCTTTTACTCCAGTGACTCCTCACCAACCAATTGTGCTATATGGAAATATATGAGAAAAAGAAATATGAACTTAGTTCACAGCACAAGTGGTCTGCTTTGGAAGACCTTGAGAAATAAGGCAGAAACTAGCACTTGCTGTACTTTGTCATTTCGGTTCTACATATTTATGTGAATAACCTTTTTCAAATATGAACCTTATCAAGAGTAAATTGAGAAGTCGTCTTATTGATGAGGACCTGGAGCCGTGGAAACTTAAAAACGACAACATACAAACCTGAAACCCAAACTTTCCAATGAGTTTAGGCAATTGTTGTTTGTCAGTAATTGTCATGAATTAATTTTATGGACCTTACAGTATAATTTTTTTATCAATAAATAAGATCATTATTAATTATGCTTTATCAGTTTTATTCAGTTAATTTAATTAAGACTTACAATTTTAATTAAAGTTTATTAAGTTAATGAACTAGTACAGTGTAACTATTTTTGCAGTTTAAGTTTAAGTAATTTGGTTCTCATAACGTTGATATTTGGCTCTGTTGACTGATGAATTTGCCCACTGCACTAGAAGAAACAAAACGACGAATATAAGTAAAATAATTACCGTTAAATGCTGGATCAAATAAAATAAGTTGTGAAGATATGAATGTGTAAAGACAGGCTTTATTTCTGACGACCATACAGCGTAGATAATAACTTTCTTTTAACAGATTGTGCGCTGTAAATATATTTATTTTATTATTTTTTGGAGACCAACTGTACTTCATGGACTGTACTTTGATACAGCCAGCTGGAAACATTTAGAACTAATATTTTGTCATATATAAATATATTTATGAATTGTAGTATTGTAGAAATTAATTTATGAATTCAATACGAATTAATAGTTTCCTCGTTCACATGCCAGCTATTTGCGGTGGAACTCTCCATCCTAACGATCGACATATCAATTTTTCCTATAAAGCATGTCATTTTCAGAACGTATTGGCCTCTTGGGAGACCTAATTGCTAGTATGAACGATCGATGATAGCGTCCACCCCAAATCTACTTAATTTAATATGCCCCAGTCTCATTTTCGAAATTGCATTGTTTATTAAGCTTCCACCAGGTAATTCGACATGTGTGGTCCTAGTAGCCTCCACGGTTTCCTCGATATAGTAATTTATTATACAATAATAAAATGAATACGATATATTTATTATATATTTCATGGAAACAAAACGTTCAGGAATCTACAGAGAGGAAGACGATCATGAAATTCACGAAATTAACGTTAATACTTACGAATCTGAACCCTATGAAATTTGTTTGTTCAACAAAAAAGATTATATATAACGTATATAATATCGTATATAAACATTTTATTTCATGTCAAAGTTCTTATTACACTTAGATAATTTGATTTTTGCGATTGTTTTCCCACTGTAAAATAAATTTGAATGGTAAATTAATTTTGAGTTCAGGTGTAACTTCCAGTAACTTTCATGTAGACTTGAAGGAATGTGTTTGCTAGTCAACAATTTAAGCCGGGTTGCTTAAACATATCCTATGTTTAATTTATTGCTATTGTTATGCTGTTTTCTTGATTTGTTTAATTAAATAAATACATTGAATTTTATGCTTAACGTGGCTGGTAGTATTGTTGATACCTGTTTGGTTTCACCGTAGGTAGAGATAAGTATTTTGTTTATACCTGCTTCGGTTCTCGCCATAGTGGCGCCCAATTAACCCACACGACGGTTCCCATTTGAATCGTACAAAATGATTGTAGACCATTGCAAAAAATATTTCACTTTCGCAGTGAATGTTTTATCGAAATTTTGTGGTGAATATTATTTTTTTATGTCGAACCTTCACTTTTATACTGAAAGTGTCGAGAAGAAATGCTGAACAAAAGAATATATTACGTTAAATATTGTAAAACGATACTTATCGCGTGAGCTATTGTTAGAATTGTATGGGCAGTGAATGTATTTGTATGGATGTATGTATGTATACATACACATGTCCTATTTTCTAGAAATATTTGTTTGAAATCAGATCTATTAAAAACATTAAATGTACATGCGTGGTTACAAAACTTTATGAAACGATTTGTTTCTGAATTGTTAATCGCAAAATTTTATGTTTGGAAAGTGTAAAAATCTTTTGACAAATTTTATTCAAGTATCGTTTTGTATTTTTGAAAAGTATTCTAAGGCACACCAAAGTACTATTTATTTTCTTATTTTAATTACACTACACTTGAATTAAAATTTATTTGGATTTATGTATAAAATAATTTTAGCGTTTCTTTTGCCGTTCGCTTTTTACGACTTTGTTTACGTTTACTAAAATATTAACTTTTCAAGGAAACATAACATTTTGCTACAATTAAATTTATGGCTTCGTAAATTACTGAGTTTACAGTCCTAAGATCGTGTTTCGTAAATATACTTGGAAACTTAAAATCACGCACATTAAAACTCTATTTTGCCGGATGTAGATCAAAAGACATACATTACGACCTGCTCCCAGCGAAACATATTGGATTCACGACTATTGAGACATCTAAGAAGTGTCGCAAATCACACTGATTAGTAGGTTGCTTCGTTTTAAAGTTTCCTAAAAAATGTCGTTAATCATATTTCATTTTGTATTTTAAAATACTAAGGCTCGTTCCACACCAAAGCACTATTGACTTTCTTTAATTGTAATTATATTATATTCTACTTATATGTAATATTTACCCAATTATGCAAAACTAAACAAAATATTTAAACTGATTTGAATGTATGTACAAAATAATTTTAGTGTTATTTCACGTTTACGAAAATATTAAGGTTTTATTAAAATTATTGCTTCGTAATTTACTTGACGTTTACATCAGTCTTTAGTCATGTTCTGAAAATTAAAATCGTGAGAATTAAGACTGAATTTTGTCGATCGACTTGTTACTTTACAACTACACGAATTCACTAGAAGCAGTTTGTTGCCCGATTTTTTTATAAAATAATTATCCGTACAGCAGTTTTCTAAGAAGTGTCGCAAATCGTTCAGATTTAGTATATTCGTTTTAAAGTTTTCTAAGAAATCGTTGACATATTTGCTAATGTTATATTTTAGACGTTTTTTAAATTTTTAAAAAGTTGCACCTATAATAAATAGAACCAGTTCCATTCGTTTATTTTTAAATATTTTTTTTTGCACCGTCAACTTCATAATTGTCATAATAAACTTCTGTGTCGCGCACGAATGACTGGTGCCTGCCGCCCAACGTAGCCTTTAAAATCGCACGAGCGACTGCAATTAAAAAATTCCCGATAAATAATGCAAACGATTGCGTCAGTGATGTTTTTATAGAAAGACGACTCCAATCACGTTTATTATTGGCTCTCGATTGATTCCCATTAGCGCGACACATCGTCGATATTTTCAAAGTGTTGCGTAACCTCGACTGCAGCCGATCGACTCGCGATCTGCATTTCGAGCGAGCGAAGTTCGGCCCTAAACGAGTTTCAATTGGGGCTCTGAGCGTTGTTAAGGATGTTTGCGTTTAACTCGAACGTGCTCGACGTCATTACGATGAAACTTACCGGACCGTCAAAGGCTTTCAGTTAGTCGCACAGATCTAGGTTTATATTGTATAAAAAAATATTAGCTACAGTTTTTTATACTCGCAACTCATGCCGAAGGTGTGCGCATTTGTCCTTGTTCTTCATATTTAATTAATTAAACCTCTGTGTTCATTGACCCGAACAGGTCGAATTAAATAATGGCATAATGACGATGACGTCGTTATTTTCAAAGCGTTGAGCTTTATGCATCGCGAAAATTGTTGATGTTTTTTTTTTTAATTCACAGTATACACACAAAATGATTTTCGTTTAGATGAAACAAAATAGCCATAAGCAATAAATAAAAAGAACGTAGAATTTTTAATTTAATTTATTTGTAGGTTCAGAGTGTAAGTTATTTTTATCGAGATTTTGTGGATCCATTTTGAGTCATTGTACCGATGACTTTTGATTATAATCCGTTTTCGAGAAATTCACTTTTGATAAATAAATAATAATAAAATCATATTTAATCCGATAACTCATTCTCGAAACAAATTAAGCTACAACAGATAAGATAGCTACGTGTCAATTAAGTTGCGTCGTTTATTTTTTAACGAATTACTTTGTAAACTAATCTAAATAAAAATGCCATTGATAATCCATATTTATTGACAGCTGATGTTTTCTATCTATTTGTGAAATGTACATTTATAATGAGGTGAGTATTTTCGTGAGTCATTACAATAACTCTTTAAAATTTTAGCTAAAACTACGTTCATGACGTAAGTAAATAAGTCAACAATCCCCATCTATATTCTACTAATTTTCTTCAAAGCAATAATATTATCGTTTCTACGAGCTGTTGTTTTTCGCATCTATAAATAGTTCGCCCATTAAGTTAAAATACATTATAAATCAATATTGAAGGTTGTAAACATTGTTTTCTTTAAAAAGTTTTCTACTGCTGTGTGGATTTATAAAATTGCGAGATGTCAAGGGGCAAGATTTTCAACGTTAGTTTCCTTCCCGACCCGTAAAATTCTATTAGGTGCGCAAATATCGTGGGAGAAATTACCTTTTCTTTTTTGTATGTTCGAGTTATCCTCGTTATGAAATGCGAATGCCCGAATCTTGACAAAAACTCCACCCCTGTTTGGCTTCGCCTCAAAACCTCCCCGTTCGTTGCGTTTAGCCTTGTTTAAGGAGGGCTTTTCCGGAATTATGCTTATAAATAGTTGAAACGCAAATTTGTGAATTAAATTGGCTGAGAATTGCGTAATTGCGTTTAACCGTGTTTAAGGAATTTCTATGAAATTATGCCTATAAATTGTAAAACTAATTTCGTACAAACACATAAAACGTCTCTAAACAAAGTACGCGATATCTAAATTAAATAATGAATAATACTCTTATCTGTAAGAATAATTAACATAATACTAGGTTTGCACGCTGTAAATAGTACTAATTAAACAATTCATTTAAATACAATGATCTTAAACAAATATCCTCAACGTTTACACGTCTTGGAGAATAATTTCTTACACGTGCAGACTCAGTGTTGAACTATAATAATTTTAGTTAATATCCTCAACGTACGCTCGCACGTTGTGAAATGTGCAACAACGTGTTAGATGAGTACTCTTGGGTGGCCCATATTATCTAGTCAAATTTCAAAACTAGTTTACGTATCTGGGCACCCCTTAATTTTTTTTACTAGTATAAATATTTTGGCAACGTTTGAGGATAATATTCCAATTGGAAGACAGTCCTCAAAGACAACATTTATAATAAATTTGAAAAATCGGGAATTTTGACGGTTGTTTTAATTTAAGTACAACTTGCTGAGAAATAGTACATTATTTCATATTATACGAAAGCAGTGAGTGTGGTAAATAAACATGGTTTAATCCTTTGAAGTTGACGGCTTCAAATTTTCAACAACTGCTTGTTTTATCGTTTTGCCCGGAATCCACTTTCTGTTAGCTTCAATAATTTGCAGGAGCAACAGTTTCTCTTCTTCAGCATTTGTCAGAAGCTTATTAACATCTTCAAACAGTTTGACGCCACGCTCAGTTATATCATTCAACCTTCAAGTTTTATTTATATTGTTACCACTAATGTAATGTTCATTGCAGTTCCATTCATTTGGTTGTGTGGTAAAAAAAATAATTTATTTTTAACTAGTCAAACAGCTGCAATGATCTTTTATTGGCAAAATCAGTCAAAACGGCTTGGTCAGTTAAAAGTGACGAATCTTCTCTTACCTTCCGGTCAGTAGGCTCACACTCCATCTTCTCGACAATTTCCATCTTTGCCTCATTTGATATCTTCTCTGATAATAAACTTAAGCCAACTAACTCATCCGAGAGGTAACAAAGATGAGATTTTATGGCATTTTTAACCACGTCACTAAGTTCTTCGATAACTTCATTGGTCATGTTTTTCCACAGAGAAAGGTCTGCCCAAGCAGCATTTGTGACCATTATTGAAACCAATAGTTCACAAAGCGTTCTAACTGCGCTTTTTCCTTTTGTGTAGTTTTGAAGCTTCTTCAAGAAACAAGTTGATTTTGATGACGTCGATCAGTTTCGCCATCCAACGAGCGTGGTGTGCTGCGCCTGGAGCTCTCCAATCAATTTTATCTGGAATATGGCCTAGAGATAGTTGAGACAGCTCTATTAACTCCATGTAATGGAGTTAATAGAGCTAATTTTTCTTTTCTTTCCTAAGGCAACTAATTCAACATTTACTGCGGTGACTTTTAAATGTTCACTGCCAGGAGCTTCCAATTGTTGATAGACTTCCTTAGTGTATAAAGGGCCATGCTGCTTTGAATCTTTTGAATAAAGGAATGTCAGGGGAACTGGATGGTTCGAAACAGATAATAAATACCTTACCGAGAACAATATTCAAAATATGGTGCCTGCATGCTAGTCAATAATAATTGTACTCCAACTTATGTTCCAGCATAACATAAGCTCCATTTTTCAACATCGATATAGTGTCAAAACACATGCCGACTATCTTGTTATCCAAACCCCATTCAGTTAGTACATTATAAGCTGCATTCGATGCGTTTGCGCTAGTACGTACTACTTACAAGTTTGGCACTCCAAGTAATTTCTCCTTCTCATCTTCAGATACTAATTCGCGCAAACGTATCTATTTTTTCAGTGCCCAAAATGTCATGAAGAATCTTCTCGTCCCAATGAACAATAACTGGATCGTCAAAATAAACATAGCTGTTCTTCCTTCTTTCCTTTTGCGTTGAATAGTACTTTGTGATAATGGCAACGAACTAGGGTCATGTCCCAATACTGCTACAATATGGACTATTAATCTTAAGGCTTTCCTATCAGAAACCTTATTGCGATCTAATGCGTTAGTGAAATGTTTAGAAAATAAAGATTTCTTTGCAATTGGTTCAGTCTGCAAGTTGGGATTCCCGCCTTTTTTGGCTTTGATGGCTTATACATCTCTTCTGATTTATTTTTGGCTGAATCAGAATGTTCTGGTGATTCATCTTTTGAATCTGAATTTGAAATAGTCACTGTTGAAGATATCAGGGAAAAGGAACCTGGCTCTTTCCCCTTTTCAAGTCTCAAGTTCTTTTATTTTTCTTTGAAGAATTCTTTCTTGTTTCTTGTTGTATTTCTTGTCGGCTGGTAAAATAATCATACTTCTTTCCGTCTTCTAATCAATTAAAAACTTTGTCTTCGTTCACTTTGCAAGTGCATCATTGTGAGCAATGTCAAATACCATATCTAGCTGCTCTTGAAATGGTGTTTCACGTTTCTTTTGTGGGTATGAGAGATTCTTCCTATTGTATTTTTTTTAACAGATGCCACTCAGGAAAATGGAATTTAAGAAGAACTTAGAGTTGGTAACTGATTAAATCTAGACATTTGTTCTGAATCGTTGACACCTATCAAGAATATAGTGTTCGCTTGACATGTCGAAGTTGCTGATAAAGCTATATTTTCACAGGCCATATTTTAGCTTTAACTTAAATTTTTAACTTTTTACCGCGTTTTTCTTGGTATTTCTGTCACAAAACACCTAGGACATTGACATTTTCGCATTTTATTATTATCAACTGAAGTAAAAACATTAGTGGGTGCCCTGGGGTGTAGGGTAAATTTATTATTTGGGGCCACCCTAATAAGTACTCGTAGTTTGACATAAACAATCTTTGTTTTTACTGTTTTTTGCTCCTATGTCTGTAAATTGTTAAAATTGATTAAAACGTCTTAAATAAAATACGCAGAGTAAATTATAACTACAATGTTTAATTTATAATTCAACAACAAAATAATAATGTCTTAACAATAAAGAAATTTCAGCGGACGTATCAGGTGATGAGAGTTATAATAGTAAATTGGAGACTGTGGTTGGCAAATAAATTGAAGCAAACTTACCCTCACCACACAGTATTTTATTAAGGTGTACATTTCGACAAGTAAGTTGTCATCTTCAGCAGTGTAATGTGTACAGTCCACTGCTGAAGATGACAACTTAGTTATCGAAATGTACATCTAGTGTTAATAAAATACTGTGTGGCAAAGGTAAGTTTGTTTCAATTGATGAGAGATGTTTGTTTGCTCATCATCACCAAGGGTGTACCGAGGTGCGCGTAGTTACGTAAACATGACATATGAAGAGTTTGTCTGAGTGTACTAACGCCAGACATCAATTTTCCCATACGTATGCTCCTATGTAATTACATGTCTGCTTCGACCGACTAAGCCGGTGCTGTCGAGACTTGTAACTACTCCGTCGGCACGTCGCCGTCGGTCGAACCAGACATATGTAATTACATAGCACCATGAGTGTGAGGTATTATGTTTAGATGGCGTTCGTACACTCATACAAAGTTTTCTCGAAGAATATAATTTAACAATGATTTTTTAAACAACCAACATGAATAATTTGAACGTTTTGAACAATGATTTTTTCCCCGTTTGCGTAGCTTCAATATCAATGATTAAATAAATATTTAATTTATGCGTTACACGTCTTAAACAATAATGTACTTAATGTATTAGTCTTAGGCGATATATTTTTTAAACAATTGTCATACACGTTTGTTCGCCTTGAATAGTAATAACTTAAACAAATACTTTCAATGGTGCACATCTTTAATTATAATAATTAAACAATTAACGCAAATGGCACTCTCTTCAACAGTAATATTATAAACAAATCACGTTTGTAAGCCTGGAATAGTAATAATTTAAATAATTTTATTGTTACACGTATTGAACATGTTTGTTTGTTTTGGTAAGAAAGATAAGACTTCCATCGCTTATATATGTTATTTAAGGGCGGGGGATTTTTAAATTCTACGTTCATGCTTACTATTATAGGATGTAGAATCAATTTTGACACAAAAACATAAATTAGTTGCAAATGTATTGATTGAGGCGAAATCTAAATCGAAAAATGATGTTTTATTTAAATAAAAGCTAAAAATGCAAATCCCGTAGGGATATCTTAGTCTGAACTATTAAAAAGGCTGTTTAAGAAAACGTACCTACGAAAAAAAACTCGTTCTATTCATAATGTTTATACCTTTATTTACCTTGAAATCATTCAAATAACAGGTTTTTTATATTTATGAAAGTGTTACATTAATGTATTCCAAATCAGTTGATTTTAATCCTTTTAATTCTTTTATACCAACTGGTTAATATATTAATAATATATTTTTTGTTTTCGTTAGTTTCTCAATATTTTTCTTGTATTTTATGACAAAATTCGATTCCAATTATTTGTCTATGTGTATATGTACCAAATATTTAAATTGTTTTATTTCTTGTTTTATTGTTCTTCCAGATTGTTTAATTTTTATTTCCATCGTCTTTTTCATTTTATGTATTTAATTTGTTATAGTTGTGAAATTTTGTTGTTAAATTAATTTTTCATTTCTTTTAATATTATACGAAATATTAATTTGTTGTAGGGTATAATATCTTTGAATTTGTTTCATATTTTTTTATTTTCTTAGTTCAATTTCTTAATTTTTTTTGTTCCTTTACATTCAGATTTATTTCTCCACTGATTTCATGTTGTTCTTATTGCATTTATTTGTATTAATTTGTATTGTATCTGTTTCGTGGTCAGTTCAACTCGTTCTATTAAAAATTCATACATTTTGAACAATTTATCTTCCTTGATAAATACCAATAATTGAATTGATTTTTTTTTATTTTAGAAAGTGGTTTGTAAATTTATTTACAAACCGTTTCGATATTTTGCAATCACATTTTTAAACGAATCAATTGATTTTATTTCTTTTGGTTAATTTTCATGGCTGCAATTTCTGCTAATTATGTTTTTGTTAGTTAGCTTTTTAAATTTAATTTCCAAAATTTTATTTTTGTGCTACATTCTTTTACGTTTTTTTTTTAGGGTTTATTTACTAGTTTACATGTTTTTCTGTAGATTTCTTAGTTTCGTTCAGGTAGTTTTTTTTTGTTTCATTTATTCCACATGATTTTGTTATTTCAATCATTTGTGTGTTTGACGTAAATATCAAATAATGTTTATGCATTTTTGTACAATTTATCTTCCTTGATAGATTCCAATAATTGAACCGATTGTTTTATTTTAGTAAGTGATTCGCAATATTAATTCCATATTTTTCAATAAAATTTTTAAACAAATATTTGATTCCTTTTGACTAATTGTCATATCTGTCATAATTGTCGTATTTTCGACAATTCGATATGTTTATCAAGTTGCCATCTTTAATGTTTGTAACTTTTTTACGGCTTGTCATTTTTGTAATTTTTATATATATAAAAAATATATCTTTGACATTAAATTATTGCTGATTTGATTAATTAGACGATTTTGATATTTTTGTATTATTTATTTTTTTTTCTTATTTAGTTTCATTCTTTTTATTTTCTGCACTGCAGAGCACGAAATTGCTATAAAAATTACATATAATTTCCCAAAAATTGACCAATTGACCAATTTTTCAAATAACTTAATTTTGCATGTTTAGTATTTTTAACATTTTGGGTTTCCTTTCAGAATTTCATTTTTAATGTATTTTCTTAGAATAACGTTATTTGCAACTTTGTCAACTGTTTGAATTTATTGATCTAATATATTTACAATAAACATCAAAAAGTTGCAAACATTGTCTAAAATTTTAAAAAAAAATTAAAAAATTAATATGGACGTCTTAAAAAAAGTACAATTAATTTATCATTAAATTATAACGCAAAACAAAGTTTTTACGCGAATGACGAAACAAACGTGGAAATCGTACCTAATGAATGAAATAGGCACAATGCGCCGGCCGACCGTCACAAAAAACGCGTACCGAGTGCGATCGTCTATTACCGCATGAATGAAACAAATACGATTTTCGGCGAACATTTTTATTGCTTCCGAGAATTCGAACGGCCTTTCCTCGAGCAGTGAAGGTCGTTGTCGGCGACCCTTGAGCGTTGTTTCCCAAACTTTTACGATTAGCGTACCATCTTTACGACTGCGTCACCGCCTTTACACGAGCATTAAATTTTTAAATACACACATATTAAAAGATTAATTATCAAATAAATTAAATGCCGATTAATGTGCGAATCAGCGCCGCGCATCGACGGCAAAAAGTGCGCTGGCCCCGCTTTTGAGAAGCGCCGGGGCTGCAGATCGACAAAAAAACGCGGATCGAGTACGAACGTCTATTACCGCACGAATGAAACAAATACGATTTTCGGCGAACATTTTTATTGCTTCCGAGAATTCGAACGGCCTTTCCTCGAGCAGTGAAGGTCGTTGTCGGCGACCCTTGAGCGTTGATTCCCAAACTTTTACGATTAGCGTACCACCTTTACGACTTGCGTCACCGCCTTTATACGAGCATTAAATTTTTAAATACGCACATATTAAAAGATTAATTATCAAATAAATTAAATGCCGATTAATGTGCGAATCAGCGCCGCGCATCGACGGCAAAAAGTGCGCTGGCCCCGCTTTTGAGAAGCGCCGGGGCTGCAGATCGACAAAAAAAACGCGGATCGAGTACGGACGTCTATTACGGCATGAACGAAACAAATGCGATTTTCGGCGAACATTTTTATTGCTTCCGAGAATTCGAACGACCTTTCCTCGACCAGTGAAGGTTGTTGTGGACGATAGATTTATGAATGAAAATTGGGGTTTTTTAATTTATGAATGAAAGCGCCGATTTACGTATATAAACCAATGTTTTTAATTTGATTTTAATAAAATATAAATATTTATGTAATAAATAAAATAAAAATTAAGAAAAAAGTACTTTGATTAACTTTGTTAAGCAATGTGACTGCAATATAAATTCAATTTTATCCAATTTATTTGGAGAAATATTTTTGGAATAATGCTCTTAAACGATTATATAATATAATAAAATAGTATAACTGTATAGCTTTTATATTGATCCACCTAATCAGGCAATTAAATCGTAAGTGAACGAAGCAACTCATGCCTTGTAAGGTATAACTGACGAATCTTTTGACCTGGAAATCGAGTTTTTTTATTGAAGTGTTTTATCAGGCCCTGAGATCTTTGGTCCTGGCGTTTAACTTGTTTGTGTACGTACAATTTTACAACTGTACAAATGTAACATTTATACTTTATTTGTGTATATTGTTTATAAATTTATGCTATTATGACAGCGAAGAATCAAATTGCTGTTTTAATACAAAATGACACCAGAGGTCAATTTATATTGATTATCATTGTTTTCAATGCAGTGACGATGCATTGAGGATGCACTTAATTTAAATCGATTACGTTTTACGCTGTTGTAAAAAGTATTTATTCGAAAGGCTGAATTTGAATGGTTCAATGGTCTCAAATAATACGGCGCATATCTGTGAATGAATGTAAATCAATGCCATGGACATGTTTATCGAATTAATTAAAAAAATACGCTCTTTTACGAAGTGGTGTTGATGCGAGTTTGTAAGGAAATGTAGATAAGGAAATATTTCCTATTGATAAACCACTTGTGGATCTTTCTTACGACTGGCTTTCGATTGTTGCAGGCGAATTTCATCATCAGCCAGTTCGTGGCGCTCGCCCTTGCGTCGCTTTTTAGAACGGTGCTACATCCTTCGAAGACCCGGTCGGGTACCAGACATGGATTCGGACTTATATTTGGACTCATCATTGGATACTTTTGTTTCGGAATGTAGGTATAAAACTACTGATTTTCTTTTGTATTGCAAACAAATAGAGGCCAAGTTCGGGAAAGACTAGCAAGACAAGTTGAATATTGCAATTGCCATAGCCGTGGCCAGGATAGGGGAATAGATTTTTTA
Source organism: Geotrupes spiniger (assembly GCA_959613385.1). Classification (NCBI taxonomy): domain Eukaryota; kingdom Metazoa; phylum Arthropoda; class Insecta; order Coleoptera; family Geotrupidae; genus Geotrupes; species Geotrupes spiniger. Next base: position 16,018,876 of record OY390735.1, on the reverse strand, counting down.
CTCAAACAGTATCAACAAAACTTTGATTGTCTCGTGATGTACTTAAAATCTTAAATAATATTAAAGGTTGTGATATCAGGTGTCAACAATTGTCAAAAATACAAAATGTTAAGTTGGACAAAACGTCAAAAATTGGAAAATGAATGAAAATTATTATAATCGTACAATACTGGAAAGTAGTAAATAATAATAAATAAATTTATAATTGTCTAACCATCAAAATACTCAAATGCAAAAATGTGGAAGTAAAAAATTCAAATTGCAAATAAGGGTTAAAATTATCAAAATGGAAAAATGTCAAAATAATAAAGTTTGAACAAAAAGGTCAATAGGATATTTTTAAATATGCAGTATTAAATATTGCCAAATACGAAAATTACAAAGTAGTCAAAAAATGCAAAGAATTCAAAATTGGCAAAATATTTGGCTAAATTGGAAAACACTAAAATTAAGATTGAAAAAAGCAAAAAATACAAACATTTATGAAAATGCAAAAAGTACAATGGTAATTGTATTAAAATTGAGCAATTTGTTAAAACATGCGAAAATTATTAAAGTTCTCAAGAATTGTCAATATTATTAAAATAGGATTCGATGCAAAAACTATAACTAGAATTAGCAAAATTGCCAAAAATTCAAAACATAGTAAAAACGCAAAAATAATCAACATTGTTAAAATTGACAATTAGTCAAATAAAACTAATGCCAAAATTGTAAATGTGATGAATATTAAAAAAATGTAAACTGGAGAAAGTTGTCTAAATATTAAAATTGTCAATAGTTCATTCAAAATTACAAAAAAAAAATAATTCAAAATTGTCTAAAATGTAAAATGTTAAAAGGCAAAATCAATTATTTAGAATCCCAAAAGTATCAAAATTGCATTGAAATGTATGTAATTGTGAACATTTTCAAAAAATGAAAAATGCTAATTTGATCCAATCCAACCAAACTGTCCAATATTGTGGACAAAAGTTCAAAAATAATAATATTATGATTGTAAGATTGTCACGAACTGAAAACTTTATAAAAATGCAAAATTGACAAAAATATAGAAATTGAAAAAAAAGATATAGATTAAAAAAACTGCAAAATTCGATAAAATAATTGTCAAAAATACAAAAATGTTGAATAAAATGTAAATGTATTATAGACAAACTTGTTAAAATTGACAATTGGTTGTTGCTAATATGTGTAATTTAAAAAAATCAAATAGACAAAAATGCTAAATTGTTAAAAATATGAAAAATACATTGTGTGCATGTCGTACTTTTAAATACAATATTGCAAAAAAATTTAAATTGGTAAAATGGAAAATCATTTGTTTAAAATCCCAAAATTATCAACATTTTCAAAAAATGAAAAATGCCAATTTGATAATTCAAATGACAAATTTGTCAATGGTAACGAATTCGAATTAAAAAACCCAACCAAACTCGGTCATAAAAAGGACAACAATTGCGAAATAAAAATATGAAGATTGTGCGGCTGACAAGAATAGAAAACTGCAAATAAAACTAAAATTATAAAAACGCAAAATTGGTAAAAATATAGAAATTGAAAGAGATATAAATGAAAAAAAAGAGAAAATTGCAAAAATCCATAAAATGCAAAAATTGTCAAAAATACAAACGTGTTGATAAACTGAGGGTTTTGCTGTACTTATTACGTGCAGGCGCAATTGTTTGAAGTGTCTTAAATTTGACCATAAATTAATTTCTTTATTGCTTTATTTCAGTGGTTTACTTACCCTCTTAAGTTTTCTTTTATTTTTGCATTTCAAAACTGACAAATTGACAAAACCAAAAACAAAACTATCAAGACAAAATAGTACATATACTCAAATATTTACATAAAATGAATTAGTGAATTAATTTGGCAAAATGTCAAGGATTCAAAACTGCAAAGAACGTAAAATTGATAAAAATGCTAAAGCATCGCTCGTTGGAACGTCTAATTTGAACATTAATCTAAAAATTCTTCTCTGATTTGAGGAATAATTAACCGTAATTAAAGTTTGAATTGGCAAAGCGTGCATCAATATCTCGCAACAGTAAAGTGGGACGTTAAAATAAAGCTCATGTGTGCCCGAATTAAATAGAGTTACGTAGGAACCCGCCAGGATTCGTCATCGACGACATCGAAGAACTGCTAAATACCAATGTGTGATTTCTGTGTAAATTCAAATTGTGAAAATTATACAAAATCAGATAAATCAAATATGTAGAGAGCTAGAACAACGAAGTATACTAGGTTTTAAATCAGATTGAAGACATAAAGTGTAAAAATGCCACGAACTTGATATTTGGTGTAAGATCATGGAAATTGAAATTGATTAATATAATTAATAGATGACAAAGAAAGGTAAAACAACGCAGCCCTAGGTTTTACAACAAACGTGAGACAAAAATTATAAACATGTCAAGGACGTGCCGTTTGGTGGAAGAATTATTTTGAACATTTCAGCTACATGAAAATAATGAAATACGATAGAGACAAAACAATTTATCCGTTTTTGGTTTTAAATCGAATTTATGACACAAATTTTGAAAATAATCTGTGTTTGACAGTTTTGATGCATTTGTGCTATTGGAGTACTAAGAACAGGCAAATTAATTAAAATAATTAGAATACGTTACAACAACGTATCGTTTCACGATTGTTGACCGAAATTAGGCCACACACGTAAAAATATTACCTTGGTACAACGGCTAAACTCAAAATTTTAGATTGTGAATAAAGCTTTACAAATATTCACCTGAAATCTAATTGGGTTAGAATGAAAATCATTTACGGCCACGTATCAAAAATTGCAATCGAAATTTGAAGGAACATTGAAAAGTCATTAACAGAATATGTGTTACATAGTGCAAACGGGTTGTTATGTATGGATCTGCTTAAATCCATTAAGTGGTATATCGATATCATCAACGATGAAAATAGTTAAAACAATGTATTATTTCAAAGTTTTAGAACGCATTTAGGCCACAAAGTTAAAAATACATTATCTGCAATCAAATGATGAAAGCGTTAATGATGACTTCACAGTATATTTGATACCAAATGAAAATTAAATATGTTAGGGCAGATTATCCAACTAAGGCAGTATTTGAAATAAGGTGATCTTGTTGTAATGCATATAATTCGATAAAATATATGTAATGTAAGCCATTTCGGTATATTTAATTAGGGTGATTTAATTGACAAAAATACGAAAAATATCCAGATTATCAAAAATGTCAGAATTGCAAGAAATGCAAAATCAATTACATACATTTCACTGAAATTGGTAAAATTTGCAAAATACACCAAAAGCAGATAAGCAGAAAGGAAATTTAAAGGAGAAAACCCAGGCGTGTATCCGAGATACACGCCTGGCCACGTCTTTGCCATTACCCCTGCCGTTAGCGTAGCCGAAAAGTAAATTTACGACATTCAAGTTGTTGGGCGAATCGATGTTCAATGGCGATTTATCCTGTCGATAAAACGCCTTTCAGAAAAACGCTTCGGCAGGACGCGAACGAAGAATACGCCCCGATGTTTCTGACAATGCTCGTTTGGCCGCTGTCTATTTTTATCTCGAGAAACGTCCGATTAATAAATGAATGTTTTGTATTTCGCGTCGCCGCGTCCCATTCACAATTAAAGCAAAGGATTTCTCAACTTTCAGGCAGGCCATCCACCTGGCGGGATTGCCGGCGCTCTGTTACATCGTCATTAGGACCACGAACCCGCACATAATGCAAAGGTAAGGTAAACAATGTTTGTTGTACGAATGCCAGATTTAATCGCCACAGCACTCGATTGAGTTAAAGTGCAATAAAAAAAAAAACAATGGTTGAAAAACTTCCTCATTAGCTACAATCATAAAAGGCCACTTTCACATTTTAACGTGACACACATAATAGTGTTGCGATTGGAAGTAATTATGATTAGAAAAAAAGTAATCTTGTAAAAAATATCATGTCACGATATCGCAATTCGAATAATCGATGACATTGCAATTATTGCGCATGATTTATACAAAATATTTTTTTGTTAAATATACAATTTTTAATTACTTGTTCCTTAATTATAAATTTGGGTACAGTTACTTATAATTTTTCCCTGTTTTGTGTTGGAAATGTGCATGCAAATGCAAGTTTATGTCAAAAGAGTTGCAAAATACCTCGCAATAATCGTAGATAGATTTAATTGTTAATGTTGCAATTCAAACCCGTATAATTGAAGCCCTGGCATATATTATGCATGATTTGCACAACACAATAATTATGATAGTACAGTCAGCCGAAAATGTTTCCGGGCAAATGCAAATAAAAGTAATCCGCACTGTTTTCAATTTCTGCTAATAATTATCGTAGTTACAGTTATTATCGATTCAATAATATAATTAGTTAAATTATCGAATATATAGAATAGCTTTCAGAGAAAGATTTTTAACGAGCTAGTGAACACACACATTTCCATTATATTAAACAGGGATCGCCTTAATGCTATGTTTGAGGATGATATTTAAATTAAATTTCAAGGTTCAGGAATATCAGGTTTCTTTCAATCGTAGATTGTCGATTGCCGTCCATTATACACTTAGTATACTAAAATTATCAAATAAAAACATGGCAGTGCTTTAAATTGAGTTGTTTAGTAATTGCTCAATTGAAAACACATGCGTTTTTATTTTGTACTATTTTTCACTTCAATAGAATTGAAGGATTACAAAAATTTCAATTCAATCGCTATTTATCGCGTCGGTGCCAAAAGAATTATTTCATTGACCTCGCTAGAATTAAAATCCTTCAAATCGTAAATAAAAAATCAATGAAATGAACAAAGCATCCCGCTATATATTTTTATTTTCCCCATAGAATCTAAGAATATTTCTAATCGTCCAATGGGATCCAGGAGTTGTTTCATCAATCGAATTAACCTCAACATTAATAGAATTCGTTAATGAAATACGTCTTATCTTTATATGACGCATACATCCAGCTTCGATGGAATTGATCCCTCAATTTTCAATTATCTGGAGAGTCCTAAAGTAACCCAATCCAACCCAACCAGTCAGCTGATTTTCGAAATGAATCAGAATTTAAGTTTCGTTTCAGAAAATATTCAGAAATAATGGAACTAAATTAATGACGACACAATAGACATCGAAATCTTGTACACCCATAATTAACGTGAATCTGTCTATGTTGAACCTTATTCTATTGAAGGTCACCCTCAAATGACGAGGCGATAGTCATCCTTCAATAGAAATCGAAGCCTAGGAACACCCAACATAATTAACGTGAAACTGCCCGCGTGCAACTCTCTATCGAAGGCCACCTTCAAATGAAACATCCTTCCATAGAAATAGAACGCGAGGTCTTGAACACATGAACAACGTGAAACCCACGTTCAACTCGATTTTATTGAAGGTCACCGTCAATATGTCTTAAATAATTCGTACATATCAATTAATTATAATTTGTCAACCTTCCACCTACAATCTCAACTTCGATTGATAACATCCTTCACTCCACGAAAATGAATTTCGTGCGTCAGTTTCATTGACGAGGTATCGTCGACCATCGACCCAACATTTTCAGGTAAAATTTGCAGATTTATAGAATTTATAGAATTAATTTGTATTCAGAATTAAATCGTTGCCTCGATTGAATGAAAATCAAATTATTGACCTTCAATTGAACGATTGAACAAATTCAATCGACGAATTTACTCCAACTCCAACAGAATTTGTTGATCACGTTCTTATATTAGCTTACGCGTCCTAGAAATAATGGCTAATTCCAGAATTTGTAAAATTTTGTTGTAATGGTGCAACTAACTCTTGACCTTCAGTAGATTAAAATGCACAATAGATTTATCTCGATGTGATCCACAACCTTCAAGTAAGTTAATTTTCGTGATAGCCTTCGCGATAAAATTCAACCTTGAATAAAATTAGCTAACAGACTCAATCTAAAAGAATTATCGAAATATTTACATTCGGCAAAATTAACATATAGAATTATTTCATTGAACTCACTAGATTTATAATCATTCTTCAAGTCATAAATAGTGTTCGTAGTATCGTTGACCTTCAATAAAATCAATCATCCTCGTTGTAGGTTTTTATTTTCCAATGATAGAAATGGGTGAAAAGTATTACCCTGCGGCACACCTTCAATTCAATTCATTGAAGTCCCATAGAATCTAAGAATATTTCTAATTGTCGAATGAGACCAATCGAGCAACATTCATAGAATTCGTTAATAAAATACGTCAATGTTCGTAAACCTTCAGTCAGTTTAATTGGCGAGGTATCGTCGACCATCCAATATTTTCAAGTAAAAAATGCAGATTTATAGAATTTATAGAATTATTTTGTATTCAGAATTAACCCGTGGGCCTCGATAGGATGAAAAAGAAATTGTTGAAATTCAATTGAACGACTAAACATCCAATTCAACCAATCAATTTATTACAACCTTGATTACGTTCGTATATTAACTAATCTAGAAATAGCGTTCAATTCCGGAATTTTTAAAATATAATAATATTTTCTTCAATTTGAGTGTTTCTTTTAAATATTTAACACGGTACTTAATTATATAGATATGTGCATATTGTTTTTAAACGAGAAACGTTTGTTGCTTAAGCTGTATGTTAACATTAATTTTCGTAGAGCTCCCAACTTAATATTCCGTCTCAAGCGTAAGAACAATAATATCGCGAAATTGTCGTAACTGCTAGACACAAATTTTATGTTCAAGCGAGGAATAGTGCGGTTTGTCGTTTTCTTATATGGCTTTGTTACATGTCTCTCTCGTTCATTCGTGCGACAATAGTTGAATAACATTACAGCAGGTAACATTGTGGGCGTTCCTAAGCTGTGCCGAATGTTTAATTTATGCATCGAGTGTTGCTTATGCGTCTGGCGTCTGTCTGGAAACATTTTTGGGCGACTGTACTTATCAAGAGCGTACTTGCTTTTGTGGGAGAATTAAAATTTATTCCTTCGTCCTAATTTTCAGGAAAAAGCAAAAGATATTATGAATGATTCAATTACTTTGAAATTGCACAACGATATGTGCTAAATAATGTGTTATGAATATAATGCCCCAAATTTTGGTACTAAATGTACTATGATTGAATTTTCTTCACAGAGGAATTTAATGTTTAAAATAATAATTTAGACAAATTATTATACTACTATTAGATAGAAATGTGCAATTTTTTTCCTGCACTATTGTACACTGCCGCTCAAAAAATACCTCCAAAATTTTTGTTATTTGTTATTGGGTTTAAAATAAAGAGCACCAAAAAAATCAAAAATAAATTAAAAAAAAATAATGAAGGAATCTATAATAAATGAACAGTGACAATCCAAGAGAAGTCGTTCAACGTCTAGGGTCAGGGTGGGCGACATCTCACTATTTTACCAAGAAAATCCCAGACGTGCTTTATTTGATTCAAGTCTGGACTATTGGCTGGACCACGTATATCAACTCCAAGTATCGGAAGACAATTCTCGCAATGTGTAGACAGGCATTATCATCCATAAGACGAATCTTCTCGCCAATAAATGGCGCATATGGAAACATGTGTGGTTTTAAATATTCAAGGATGTACATGTGTGCCGTCATTGAGCCGTTTTCAAGAAACACCAAATCGGTGTGGGCTTCTAAAGATATACCAGCCCAGATCATCACACTGTCCCCATTAAATCCAGTTCTGGGAGATATGCAGCGTTGACTGTATAGCTTTCCTGGTTTTCGCCAAACCTTCTCAGGGCCGTCTGGTGATCTACGACTAAATCTAGACTCATCAGTTAAGGAGACGTTCTTCCATTCGTTGTCACCCCAATTTACATACTGGTGTGCAAACTCCAGCCGCACTCTTCGATGTTCGATATTCTGCCGTCATTTTATGACCCGTGGATGTTGTTTTCGCAGACAAACCTCCTTCTTTGAGTCTCCTCCGTACTGTTTGGGCTGAAATCCTTACTCCACGAGCATCAGCTAATCGTCCAGTAAGGATAGTTGATCGCGCAATCCCCTATCTCGCAACACAGAAAGACATAGAAAACAGTCATCTCGATTCGTTGTTGACATCCTGCCACCAGATCAGGTTCTTCCTGTGAATTCATGTGTTTCACGGAACCGCGGGAGCGCGTCTTGCATAGTACTTCGCGGTATCTTAAAATATTGTACTATACACGCTTCGGCCATTGTTGCTTAAAGCAACAATTTGAGCATTAATTTCAGGTAACATGGTACACAAATGACTCAAATCTGTCATCTAAAAAGTGTCTTGAAAAAGAAAACAATGCAAGCAAAAAGCAACTGAATGTGAATATGAATGTGAATAGTTTTAAATACACACACAATGACTTAAAGCTAGTGTTGCTCTAAAGAGTACAATATAATAATTAGTATTTTCTTTTAAAACCATATCAAGGCATTAGTTAATTAATTACTTCAGTTAAATTTTCACAAAAAATAAATTAAGTACTTTTAATTAATTTAAAAAAAATGAGGTGTGATTTTTTGAGCGCCAGTGTAATTTGATGAAACAATCTAACCCAACCCAACCCAACCCAACCCAACCCAACCCAACTAACATTTCAACTACTGTTATCCCAGATGGAAACGAAAACATGCAATAATATAATAATAATATTATATGCAAATCTTTAATCTATCTTTATGAACATTGTGCAGAATTTTTATAATACAATACAATGTTTTGTATTATAAATATTATGCATAAATTATGAATTAAAAGTCAATCAGATACTGCATGTTTCACATATACATATTTCCTATGACGTTGACGTATTTAAGTTTCTTTCTCGGAACCCTGGGGGACATTTTCTGAAATCTGTTCGAGTCGGAAATTTGTAATAACAACGTGCATGAAATTAATTCGTCGTCTGTGTCTAGTATCCACCGTCTGAGGCAGCTAACGCCTTTGCATTGCTTCTGACGTTTGACGGTTGTTGCCCATAGTACAACTACAGCAGTGTTACGTATGATTAATGATTGCGTTTAGGTGTGTTTTGATGATAAGATAATCTTGTTATACTCCTCATCAGATGTAAAATTTAATTGTCATCTTCATTAAGTGTAATATCCTTTTATCGTCCTAAACCCAACAATTTTTCGATTTACAGTGCACTGCATGCATAACATTGATACATTGTTCTGGCATGTGTCAGAATGACATCATTTATACATATGACCTCTCATCTAACTTCTTAGCTAACTTAGATTTTTGCGATCCACACCTTGGTGTCATATCTCATCTCATGAAGAACTCATCTTTTAAGTTTTGTGTTTCAAACCTGTAGCACCTTAGCAATGTCATTACTGTACTATAAATAATCACGCAACCATTTCAAATTATTTCCATTTAAGAAAAGCTTAATAACTGTTCTTCATATTCCAAAGTTAATTCACCTCGATGTATTAAAATTTCCAAACGGAATTATCGATTTATGACCGCCCTTGAATTTTCAATCGCAGATCTAAATAGAATCTGAATTGTAGTTATCACTTTGCCATGAGAATCAACTATCCAATTTTTGCTTCCAGAAATATACGAGTACATATAGATGATGTTAAACAGCATTCCCCTATTTGATACAAACATCTTTGCTTGCTTTATTAACTTCCAATTAAGAACATTATCTACCCTGCTGGAATTTTACTCCAACTCAACAAAATAAAATGTATCTCTCATTTTTTCTCTTTGAATTGTTGATTGCTGTCATTAACCGCTTCAGTCAAATTTCATCAATTCGTCAATTCCATCTCTGAATATTGAAACATAATTTCAATGCCATCTACTCTCTTCTTTATTTGGTGACTATTGGCTTATGAATCGGGCAAATTGTGTCCAAATTTGTTATATTTGTGTCAATTATTAACAAAGAGTCAGAAAGTTGAGGGACACAAAAACTAGTAGATGATTCAATGTCGCATGAAGATGGTGTCATCTTATCATCCGTATAATCGTTTGAAATCGCTGTTCAATTATTTAATTAAAAATGTGTTTTTCAGTAATATAACTGACAGTTTCTTACAACTCATCTCTTCAATTGCGTGTCGCCAACTATAAAGTAAATACAGCTTAAATTTGGAACAAAACTTTTTTGCCATCGAAATATTTCAGATCTTTTAAAATCAAATCAAATCAATGCCAATTAACTCGGTGGTCATTAACAAAAAATTCAGATGCCGTTATACTTTGTGAAACTCTGACAAATAAATTTTGCAACAAGATAAGTAAAGGGGAACAATAGACAAATTTGCCCAACGTCAAAATTCAAGGTGGGACTACAGTATTTTTTTTTCAGGATGGTATTGGCGGTGGCTATCATATACCTGTCCTGCATCCACCTGCACCGCCAGGTGTACGACTACGGATCGTACACGCTGGACATATCAGGTAGTTCGATTACGGTTGGTATTAAAAAGAAAGGCGGCACCCTTTCGCGTTTTCAGGTCCCCTGATGATCGTAACCCAGAAGGTCACCAGCCTGGCGTTTTGCATACACGACGGCATCGCGAGGGCCGAGTCCGAACTGACCAAGAGTCAACGGCTGTACGCCGTGCGAAAAATTCCATCGGCGCTGGAATACTTCAGCTACGCGCTTCAGTTTCCGACGATGATGGCCGGTCCGGCCCTGTTCTACAAGGACTACACCGATTTCATCGACGGCAACCACCTATTGCTGAAGAGCCCTTCGGTGAGTTTTTGTTTGTTCGAATGGACGCCAAGTGAAATAGAATCTGGTGATATATTGCTCACATTCATTAATTTTTTTCGACGTTAATCAACAGTATGGTCTCTCTATCTGTTAATATGTATATTTGAGCGATTTATTACGTTGATACGTTAAGGCCGGATCGATAATAACAGGCGAATTGGATGGTTATTTTTGCGACCACAATTGTATTGAACGAATGTTTTATTCGACTCATTACGTTCTTCTTAAAACAAGACAGCAAGGTCTAGTAGAAATTGTGACCTGTAACTAGTGACAAAACTTTTATTGAAACTGTACCATTGTACAAACTTTACCCAGCGTTAGGATTTGTGATTAAATTAACTTTTAAAACATTATTAACGTTGCTAACAGTCCAATGCTGACTTAGATAATCAACGAATCCGCCCGTGTAAGGTTTTTTCTCACTTTCTCCTTCCATGGTTTTCTTTGTCTTCCTGTCGTTTATTTCTAGTTTCTTTGGCTTCGTTTATTTGTTTATCCTGCCTCTCTTTATCCATCCATTGTGCTCAGACCATCCAAGTGGATTTTATTGAATTATTATTATTTTTTTTTTTATTGGGCGGGTGTCAAGAACCTCCCAACTTCTAAAGACGAGCATTGTCATTCCTTGCATTTGACACCCAACAACAATATCTATGGTTACTTCCGTGTTAGCAGGAAATACGTTAATTTCAAATATAGGTGTTGTATAGAAGACATAGCCACGATGATATCTGGTGAAAATTGTACAGGCAAGATTTTTAATGCCATGTTTCAGCAATGTTCATAACTTCTTTCGTGCATTTTCTTAGTTTCTATTTTCATTTATTACATTACGATTTTTCGTACTAGTTTGAATCCGAGGATTCGGGGGCGTCGTAATTGGTTTCTTTCCATCTCCCATTGTGTAATTTTTCGTCATCATCCTCATTCATTCCTCGATTAATTTAGTTTCTTTTTTTCAAATTTAAAATATTTGGCCTAATATCCAGCTACTCGGAAGCGTTTGAATGTTTGTTTTGATTCACAGGGTAACCAGGACATGGATCCGGCCACCAGGACGGTCGTCCACGAACCGTCGCCGGCGAGAGCTGTCTGCAAGAAGGTGTTCATGTCGATGACGTGTGCCCTGGTGTTCGTCAAATTACTGCCGATGTATTCGATACAGGGTGTCAAGGACGACGACTTCGTTGAGCGGACCAGTCTGCTCTACAAGTTCTGGTACCTGAATACGGCAACGTTGCTCGTTAGATTTAAGTATTACTTCGCATGGCTGTTCGCCGACGCCATCTGCAATAACTCAGGGATCGGTTTCGACGGCTACGACGCCGACGGCTCGTCGAAATGGAATAGATTTAGTAACATAGACATATTGAAATTTGAGGTGAGTTAATTTTCATTTTTATTCGTTCGGTTTCATTGTCCTGTCTATAGGAATAAGACATTATATCCTTCAAAGATTACTATGGTGTTCAAAGTATTCGTACACTTGTTTTTTTGTGGCCACATTGTTGGTATAATTTTATTATCATTACGGTCATTTACAATATCATTACTTTTTTTGAAACATCATTAATATTGATCGATATTAACGTGGTTTGGTTTATTTTGCCCCTAAAATTGTCATATTCAGGAAATAGAAATCCTTAAAATTTTCAGAGATGCAAAAAATGCAATTCTGTAATTTGGTTTAATTTCGCCCAATTTTATTTACTGTGTCTTTGGCTTCCTTTGGCTTGATTTTAATTTGCAAAAAATTGGTTTAATTGATTGTAATTTAGCTTCTTTTGATTTAATTGTAAACAACGTACGAAATTGGCGAAATTGTTAAAATTTTCTAAAACGTAAGCTTGTCAAAATATGAGGAAAATGGAGAAACATTTTCAATTTTGCTTCATCTGATTAAATATTATTGCAAATTGTGCCTTTAACTTTCATATCTCTCGTGTTTGCACTTTGCACTTAGAAAGAGGCATTTAGAGGATTATCTCCTTAATATCTTCTAATATATTTTTTTAATAAAATAGAAATAAAAATATTCATCATGGAAAAAAATCAATTGTTAAACATGTCCCCTTACCAATGTGGAATGAATCACTTGCGTGAAAAATGCAGGAATGAAGATTTCTTTCCCAATTGAATAGATGGCTTACATTTATTTTTCAATGGTCTAAAGCCTTTGGCTTAACGATGTAAAATATCAGCAGTGGCAACAGTGAAAATATTACAGATAAACCTTTCATTTAAAATGACATTAATTAGTTATAAATAGCAATTACATTACACGTACAATTATAAACAGTTTAGTATAATAAACGAGAATATTTTATAATGGTTACTTTGTATTGGTGAAAGTTGCCGAATGTTCGGTGCACTCATTAAACTGTACTCATGTTCAACGAGTTTCTAATCTTGATTTTGATGTTTTCGACCCTTGACGTTTATTTTCTAAATTACTAGGTTCTCATTGGTTAAATTTAAATTATTGTAGTTATTTTACGATCTGGTATCTCGACATGGGATGATTTCAAGATATCTATCTATCTTGCTTTTATTGACCACAGGAATACATGTTATGTTTCCGTCAGATGTTGCTTAACTGATTTTGAGTCCTTTGGAATAACGTTTACTATGTGTTGATATCTACGTTTGTATTGTTTTTTTTTCTATCGATGTACCTCTATTAAAAATGAGTAGCAGGCAGGATCGATTCCACGTGGACGCATTGTTGTTATTTTTGTTCGAAAATATAATGTATGTAATTGGAAAATTTCAATGTGCTTATTTCATACGTGTCAATCAATTCTCGATATTTTTATTGATCACCACTTATCGATACGTTAGTACATTTTGTTGTAAAAATTCTCGCTGATTAATAGATACGTACTTATCTCGTGTCGTGATATAAACTATTTTAGCAATTTTAAAGTTTATTGCGACACATGTTTCTATAATAAGACGTTGCGAATCTTTACCAAGCAATAATCATAAAAATGACAAATGAGATTAAATAAATCGGCCGTTAATATATAGGATATTTTCCAAGTACCTACGAAACCGTTTATTGTACATACGATCTTACGCTTGCGAAGTATATAAAGACGTACCAGCATTTTTATTGAATCAAAGACCACACAGTGTATTAAGGGCAAGTGCAGAATAAATCACAAAATAGCAATCTGTAGTATAAGTTTATCGTAGTTTATACTAGGAATAAAAACATTTACGTTTTACAACTACGGTTAAGTATCTTTGGATCAACTGGGCGTAGATTATAACGAGCATTTTTACGTTTTAAATCTTTCATGTACTTTTTTGGAATCTTGAGTTTTTGTTATCGCAGTAATTAGATATGGCACGAAACGGGGTACAGTTCAGTGGAATTCCTAAATTATGTTTATATCGACCAATATATTAAAATACAATTTTACCGAGTATTTAATTAGCTCAGACAGGTTAAATCTTGGTATAATTTCCGCCGACTGCGCAGGTAAGTCCCGCCTATGTCGATAACGGCCCGGCTTAGGATATACGTGTGGTCTACCCAATCTGCTGTTGTTTTTACTAATAAATAAATCTTATATTATCGAATTGTGGAATAATGAAAAACAATACTCAAGTAAACAAATTTTAGTATCACAACCGCATAGGCGATAATGAATATCTATTGAGGTAGATAAGGGGAATAGATTCATATAAAAGCCCGGATTTTTATTTGTTTGCTAGTCACAAATTGGTTCATTTAAAATAATAATTATTATTTTTATTTATAATGCCCAAGCATTGCACTATAGAAGTCAAGCAAGTAATTACAAACGTTTCAAGAGGAAAAAGATAAAAATGGGCAAACTATTGAAGTAAAGAAAGTCGTAGAAAGGACGGGTAAGGCTGTTGGGGTCTCCAGAAAAACTATTGAAAAAGTAATATACGCCGAAGTAAGGGTAGAGTAGATGATTTTAAACCAAAACGTGGCAGAAAAAGAATCGAATGTGATGTATCTTTGCAAGGGGTTATAAGGAGAAAGATTGTTAACTTTGAAGTGTCAGATTTACCAGAATTTTCCCGAGAAAATCGTACAGATGGTTAAAAAACATGAAATTTTCATTCAGAAAATTAAATAACAAACTAGTGTTTATGGAATACCGTCACGTTGCTGGTCATAGATGCAATTTCTTGACTTCTCTTCGAAGATGCAGAAATCACGGATGGAAAATCTTCTATACGTGACGAAATATGGTGTGGTGCAAATCATGCTCGGCAGTTTGGATGGATTGAAAAGGCGAATCCAGAAACAAGTGGAGTTCAACAAGTAAATGGTTCTAGACCGGGCTACAAGTACAGGAAACGTAATTATTTTACGAACAGGTAGCTAGGGTGGATTTTTCGATGGCGTAAATGCTTTAAATGCGAAAAAGAAAGCCAAAGCCAATTATCACCACGAAATGAACAAACAACATTTCGAGATATGGTACCGGCACGTGCTGCTTATAGAAACCTTACATCAGCTTGAAAGAAAGATGACATGATTTCGTGGTTACTGGAAAAACAGATCGCACTCCCAGATGGAATTACTCATTTTTCGAAACTAACTACTAAATACAGCTCTAGCTATTATCTAAACCACATCATTATGAAATGGTACGACTATTAGAATGTATTGCAAAACAAGTAAGAGGAGATGATGTGAAATTACTATGATTACATGTAGCTCATTGTGAGTTGAATGCTATTGAATTCATTGGAGCATATGTGAAAAATATCTTGAGCCCCCCCCCCACCAGAAGATCAGACCATAGGCAAGATGAGATTGTACAAGCCCGAAATACAATTGTTTGATCACCATGATTGACACAGTTAGACGTATCAGGAACGTTATTGTACTGAGTTTGTTCTTTAGGACTTGTAGATGCTGTTCCCAAGTTAGCTTGTTGTCTAACGTGAGTCCAAGGAATCTTGCGGAATCTGATTGTACGGTAGATGTGGGATTAACTCTTATTATTGTAGATCGGTCGATTTTTTGGTTAATCACATGGAATTGCACAATTTGAGTTTTATGCGCTTTCAATCTAATGCCATTGTTACTATACCATGTTTGCAATTCGGTTATAGCGTTTTGTGCAGTATTGATTAAGTTGTTTGTGGTATCTTTATCTATCGACATATGATAATCGTGTCGTCTGCATATAGTATTTTTTATGCATTTGGGCATATTAGTCGGAAGTCGTCCATCATTAGAATAAATAGGAGTGCTCCAAGAGTGGAGCCCTGTGGCACACCCGTAGCCATTTCTAAGGTTTCGGACAATATGTTGTTGACCCACATACATTGGCTTCGGCCAGGGAGGTACGAAGATATCCACTTTATGGCGTTACCCCTTATGCCTTTCTTGGTCAGCTTGTCTATCAATAAGGCACGATCAACAGAGACGAAGGCTCGCGATATAAAAAAGAGTCCAACAATTTTATTTTTATGTTCGAGTCTCTCGCAAATGATTTTAATCAATATCGATGATACTCAAGGTAATGCTAACAATTTCGTTACCGCTGAAGCTTCTGGCATAACCAACCCTGTTCAATGTCTGGGCAATATGTTCAACACCATTCAAAGGTTTACCGACAATACTAATTAGGTCCAGCACAAATCCAAAGTACTACTATGGTCATAGACTTTATACCGAAATAATACAAATATTCCTAGCATTCGTTAGTTTATACGCTGTTGCTAAAAATGGAAACATTAATCAAAGATTAAAAAAAAAATGTACTTGGAATATTTAAAAAGTAAAAATATCCGTCGGTGCTCGATATGATGGTCTACATCCAATCCAAGTTTCATATTATTTTTGTGAACGAGGGAGGAGAAAAAAATGTAAAGACAACCTACAAATCGCTAAAATCGGGTACTTTTCTCATTAAAGAAGATGATTTTAAAATAGAAAAATTTTAACGTGCAGTATGTTACGAAGAAATGATAAGATGATTGTAACAATGTTTATTTAAATTTATTTAAATTTTTTCGTCAAAATCGATAGTAGACACAAAAGTAAATATCAATTAACTCTGACTGAAAAACGGGCGCGTACTCAAAATATTTCTGTCCAGGAGACCGAAACACACGAAACGGAGTGTATGCAATTTTATAATACATTTTTTCTATTCAACGATAAAATATACTTACATACATGCAATGAAATATAATTTTGTATATAATTTGTTATTCATTTCTATTTCTTAATAAAAGTATCAGGATAGTACACACAAATGTATTCGCGCACTGCTTTTGAGTCAACTAATGACCAATCAAAGCCGAGTATAAAAATTATACCTCCGATATTGATGGACGCTTATTCTGCTCTTGTAAAACGTTTATTGAAAAGTATGTCTGCTGCGACCAGTTTAGAATTATATTAGAATTATCAATAACGTAACCACAGTATAGTAAACAAGAAATTTACTATACTATGACGACACCGTAATTCAAAAATTTAATATATTGAAAATATGTGATTATCAGCATTTACGTGGCCGACAAATATTCTTGTTATCGAGTTAGTTTCAAGGACGTTTCCGTGTTGAAAATTTTCAATATCGTACCATTTGAATTTCATATCGATGCTGCTTGAAGTTTGTTCGTTATACCTATTTTTATATCAATCATGATCAAATAATTTCAATTTAGAGAAGATACGGAGTTGTGCCGTGAATAGGGCTGATTAAATGGGACGCTATTTTCCCCCTATTTATATAACATATTGGTTAAGATAACCACAATTTGAGAATGTTATTGAACTGCACCGCATTTTCATGCGATAACTGAGATAACAAAGTTACATGCAGTACATGAAATATTAAGAAGTAAAAGTACTCGTATGTGCTCGATACGATGGACCGACTATGTTCAGTTGAAGTTTCATATTTTTTTGTGAACGGGTAGGGGTAGAATTGCTAGTAGCGAGTACTTTTTTGCACTTCTCAATGAGGGGCAGAAAATTGAACTTGAGTATGTTACAAAAAAAATAATATTGTTGGTTGTAACAATGTTTATTTCCGCCAAACCATTTCTTTGATAAAGACCCTCAAACACAGCCGACTATTTGGCACCGACAGTAGTGCACATTTCGGCCATCGTCTCCAATTTGATCATTTCTCTTATTTTACTTTTAATTTATTTTTTAATCACGCCGTACAAAGCTGATATGTGAAATGCGAGAAATAAGAAAGAAATGGTTGCCAGCAGGTGTGGTACTGACGTCACCTGAAAAAACGTTCATGATCATGTTCCAGTCCAGAATTTCTATTAACCAAATAAAGATACATCTGTGCATTAAATGGAGTTTAAATCGTTTATTTTAGACATTTAAATTTCGTATTTCGTAAGATTCCGAATTTTGATCAAGTTCGAATTTCTCGGTTGGTCTCCACAATACATGAAATAATTGCAACATTTTATTTGGAAGCATATTAATACCCTTTACAGAAATATGAAGAAAATGAATAAATAATTAAATTACTTTGTTCTTAAATAATATTCAAACGTCAATGTAGTGTTAATTAGTGCAAATAAATAATGCAAATCATGAAAAAAATATATACCGTTTTACTTTACATATTTTATGTAAACGTAATTATTTTAATTAGCTACGAAGCACTAACGGTGGGATATTATATTTGTAAATTAAAAATCATAACTTTGCATCGTTCCAAACTTTTGCGACTTAATTGGTGATCGATATAGGGCAGTAATAATTATTTCAGGTATAATTATTATTAATGTAGAAATGTCCATAAAATGTATGACAAAAAGCAACCTGGTGTTATTTTCTGGAGAATTAAATTACACATTACTGTTTTAATTAATAATAATTTATTATTTAAAAAAATGTGAATTAACTTCATTTTACTTTGACATTAGCAGCGGATTTAGAATGCCTTGTTACAGTATTTTCCGTTTTTCAGTAATTTCAATTTGCAAATGAATCCTAGTTCAGTCACGAAATGATATTAAAATGCCTTTAGGGGTGAGCTTGGTGGGGAAATCTGTGTATGGACGTTAGTATTAATGTAGTGAGTGCTGCCTGTAATAAACAATACTCGTAAAATGTTTGTTGATAATTATGAAATGAGGTTTAGAATGACATGAATTGAAAAGGAGTGAATAATGGATAATGGACGACAAAAGTGAAAAAGACTAAGTGAAATAAAATGTAAGAAAATTGCTATAAATTCAAGAACGAATGTTAAAAGCCACAAATTACAAGTAAAAGATAAATTGTAAGAAAATAATGATCTTAATAAAACTTAAACAATATATTCATCGATCCAGCGCGTTCTCCTCCGTTAGCGTTGAGGGACCTGTTTGTGCTTATTTATATATTCTGTGTTATTTAAAATACAGCCTCAGTATATTTTTATAAAACGTAAGTCATGCATTACAACATGCAACGAAAATCAAAGGAAAATTGCTGGATTCTTGGATAAGCTCGTTTCGGCCTCGGCATACAGAGGTCTTCTCTTCTTTTTAATGTAGGACTTAATGTGTGTCCTGTATTTACCACAAATGTTCTATTTTGAATCTAGGTCTGTGATGTCGACATCCAGCTCTCGTGCCATCGCTTTTGGGGGTCTTCCGATAGGCCTTGTTGTGTTTGACCTTTCCTTCCTTGCTATTTTTGCTAATCGATCATCTGACATTCTTTCTACATGGTTCTTCCACACTCTTCTCCTCATTCTGGACCATCTTACTATGTCTTTGCTTTAACATTTGTTCCCGATCTCTTCACTTCTTTGTTGATATCTTAATGTATGTCCTGTTATTGGTTATGTTGGCCCCGAGGTATTTGAAGCTCATCATCTATTCTACACAGTCGAATATGGCTAGTTTGCAACGTCTCGGTTCTTTGGAGATCGTGAGTGATTTTTTTCTGTTGAGAGAACCATATTGAAGCGCGCTGCCGCTTTTTCGAATCTATACAGGAATCTCTGGAGGTTATCTTCGTCTTCGGATATTATAACTGCATCATCTGCATAGCAGACTATTTTGATCTCCTTATTTCCTAATCTGTATCCTCTATTGGCAGTTTTTACGTCCTTAATGATTTCGTCCATGATGACATTAAACAAGATTGGGCTAAGGATGTCGCCCTGTCTTATGCCAGATAGCACTGGTATTGTTTTGTATAGTGTGTTATTTGTTTTTATGCCTGCTGTGTTTCCAGTGGTAAGTTCTTCGACAATTTTTATAATCGTAGGGTCCACATTTCTTTTTTTTAGTATTCTTAGTACGTCACGAAGTCTTACATTGTCGAAGGCTTGTTTGAGGTCGATGAAGCACATAAAAGCTGTTTTGTTGAATTCAATGCTTCAATGAATATGGCGTCTATCGTCGATCTGTTTTGTCTGAATCCCTGCTGTTCTTCACTGATTCCCATTCGTGTCAGTTCGTCCGCGATTATTTGTGTCAGGAGTTTTAACACTGTGCTCAGGAGAGTTATTCCGCGGTGGTTTTTGGGTTCAGCTTTGGATCCCTTTTTGAAGATAGGGATTGTTATGTTTTTCCTCCACTCTTCTGGAATATTTTTTTCAGTGTAGTGATTTTGTTGTAAAATGTATGCAGTATGCAGTTCTTCAAGAAGCTCTTCTCCTCCGTATTTAATCAGTTCATTATGTTGTCAAGTCCTGGTGCCTTTCGGTTTTTTAGTTTAGTGGTTGTTTCCTTTATGTTTTCTCTTGTGATCGACCATTTAGTCATGCTTACTTCTAATATTTACTTTCTTCTGTCTCTTCCGGCGTTGAGTTAACGTAAAGTTTGTGAATGTTTCTCCCACTCTTCGGTTGGTATTTTACTTATTTGTATGTATTTGTTCCTGAGCATTTCCATATTTTTTTCTAACCTCCATACATATCATGATTTTCTTTTGATTTCTTGTATTTTGCAGATCTTTGAATTATGAACCATGGTTTAGTGTTCCATTTTCCGTTCTTGTAGATTTTTCTTTTCTCCATTGCTTCATCTGCCGCGTCCAATATATTAGATCTTATTTTGTTCCATGATGTTTCCACGTGCTAATCTACACTGGTAAAGGTATTTTGTTGAGTCATCGGCAAGGGATTCTATATTTAGCCTTTCGGTTTTTTCACATGTATTCTTCTTCTTGTAGTAGTGTATGCTGCTCTTTATTTTTCCTAATAATAAGTTGTGGTCGGTTCCGGTATTTGTTGAGCTTAGTACTCTTTTAATATTTTTGAGGGGTGGATGTTTCTATTTGTAATGATGTAGTCTATTGTCGACCTTTGTTCTCTTGTATTTTGAAATGTATATTTATGTTGTGGTTTGTGCGGATAAAATGTATTATTGATACGTAGTGTGTGTATCAGTTGTTCTCTGTTTTCATTAATTACCTCCTCATTGAAGCGGTTTTTGATTCCGGGGATAACATTATTACCTACCCTTGCGTTAAAGTCTCCTAGTATAATAATTTCGTCGTGTTTTGGTATTTTATCCAGTGTATTCTGTAACTCGTAATGAAAAAGGTCTTTTTTCTGGTGATTTGTCAATATCAGGAGCATACACGCTTATGAGATGGATTTTAGTAGATTCATGAGCTTGAACGTTGTTAGTAACAGTCGATCGCTAATATATATTATATCTGTTATATGCTCCTAAAATTTTTCATGTACTAGCACACCCACTCCAGATGCAGCTCTTTAGTTTTTGTTCTTGCCGCTGTATATTAGAATGTATTCTCCGCATTTGGTTTTTCATTTTCCTTTCTTTTTTGTTTCTGAGAGAGCACACGTTATGTTTCTTTATTTCGATTAATATTTCTTGATCTTTGTTGTTAAATGTAGTTACGTTCCAGCAGGCTATTCGTAGTGGTTTGTTTTTGTGTTCTCGTTGTTCCTTTTACGTGCCTCATTATAATCCATCCTATCATCCGAGCCTATTTTTGTGGTTCTAGGAGCATTGTGAGTTTTTCCCTTAGGTAGGCTGCTACCCTTGCATAAGAACCCTCCTCTTTTATCCGGGCTTGGGATCGGCATTGGTATATATTGGGCTACTCAATCCACCCAATACTTTCCAATGACAGAGGTGTTGTAAATATCTATAGAAGTTAAAAAGTTCGCTACAATGTGTACTATTAGGGTGGTTGTGTATTGATAACAATTTACGTAGTTTCGAATTTATTACGTTGTTTTTTAATAAAGGATAACTTCGTTATTTTCTTTTCCACGGTATTACAGGATTACGTTATGAAAATGCAGAAATTTCTGCAATCGATATCACGCTATTAAACAAATTTCCCCATCGATTTCCCTTTGTCACGTTCGCACGCGAGTTGTGACGGAAGTCGGTGACTTTTGTGCCTGTTTTCCATTTAATAAATCGATGTTGCAAATTCACAACCATCGTCATGGTTTCGCCGAGTCGCGCCTGACAATAACTGTCAATCGTAGGTTATAGTTCCCAGTAGTACGCAAGACATGGAGGAAGAGAGCGAAATCGAAGCGGACGACTTCGCCAAGTTCCTGACTTCGAATCAAAGATCCGTGACGGTTAAGTTCACGACGGCGGACGGGACCGTTTTCACCCAATCTTATTACGAGCAGCTGACGATAGGCGAAGTGAAAAATGAGCTCGTGGACGTATTCGCCGTCCCGGCGTACACGATGGATCTTAGGTTGAACGACGTCATCGTCGAGGACGACTCGAAACTTCAGGACTTCGACGCGGGCGACTACGGACGCCTGGAGTTCGATTTGTTCTCCACGGACTTGAAGCACGTCATATCGGCGGAAAACGCGTACCAAGATCTCGCCGTTCCCGACGTCATCACCGTCACAATCGAAGGCGAGGATGGCAACTTTAAGGACGTCGTCGTTGAAATAGAAAATCGCACCATCGTAAAACCGTTTCTCGGGGGATATTTGGACGTTAAAACGGGGATCGAATACAATCATGGTTATTCGCAGACCGGGCCGCCTAAGCCGAAGTTGCCACCCGAGAAACTCACCCATAGGGACACGCAGACGTACTGGATGCGGAACAGGAAGCTTGACACGAAATATTCGCACGCCACGCAGATGACCAACGACGACGTTTGGATACCCAACGTGAACGATAAAATCTTAAAATCGGGACCTTACGAGACCGCGGACGAATTGGCCAGGAGGCTCGACATCCCCGGTAAAGTGCGCATCATACAGCGTTACTTCCGCGCATGGAAGATGGCCAAAGCTCTCAAGATTTTAAGCGCCGAGTACAGGCTGCGCGTCGCCAAAGAAGACGAAGAAAACGAGTATCTTTTGCGAGCGGACGAAGAACGCAAAAAGCGGGAGCTCATAGGAAAAATTTTCCCACGCACCAAAGGCGACTTTCGAATGCTCTATTCGATGATGGAGCGATGGAAAAAGGCCGAATTGCAACGCATAACGAACATGGCTTGCGGGCCGTCGAAAATCGCCGAGATGTACTTACTCCTCGAAAAGGAGATAAACATGCTGCGCACAATTGAAAATCACAGGAAGGACGTTAAAGACGACATGGAGATACAAAAAATTGAAGATTTTTTTGCTGCGATCGGCGATCCCATCGAATGGAATAGCGAGTATAAGAATCTACCCATTGCAATGGACACTTTAGAAACGCAACAGGGTCGTGAATATCGCGATCTTTATGAACGCTTAACCGATAGGAACGTCGCGAAAGAAGAACGTCTCCGGAATCTGCTGGATGTGAAATTGCTTCTGAAAGATCATAATTGCGAAACTTCCAATGAATTGTTGGGTTTGATCGACCGCGCTTGCGTTTTGATAACGCGTGGCTTGAACGAGGATCACTTGGAGGTGCTCCACATGCGCATCGAGGCGCTCTTTCTCCAACACATTAAGATCCCTGAGTGCAGCTTTGGAGTTACCAATCGCATGAATAG
Source organism: Geotrupes spiniger (assembly GCA_959613385.1). NCBI lineage: Eukaryota > Metazoa > Arthropoda > Insecta > Coleoptera > Geotrupidae > Geotrupes > Geotrupes spiniger. The sequence goes on along the minus strand of OY390735.1, from coordinate 15,995,189 downwards.
GGTGCGTGAGAAAACTATGGAGGACAATCTGTTCTTCTGCAAACGCTGCTCGAAACTCAAGACCCACGACCAATTCACTATATCGTCACGAGCGGAGAAATTAAACGTGTGCACCGTTTGCATGTGGGACGATAGGGTTCTGGAACCTTGGGTGGACGTTGCGCCGTATCGCTTCATTTTGCGGTGCATTCGTCGCGACGAACGATTGAAATCGTCGCCCTCTTCTGTCGCTTTCATCCTCCAAGACAAGGATATCCACCACATCATTGTCAAGATATGGCATTCGCATTCCGCGATTGGCGAATGCAACGACGTGTACAAGTTGCGGCTCTGCCGGTGGTTCAAGGATGAAGATTGGGCGCCTTGGAACTGCCTTCTGTTGACTGGGGAAGAAGCGAAATCCCATCTTTTGGTGCGCAAGCTCGACGAAGTCTACGATGACGAGTTCTTGCACAACGTGTACAACAAGCATTGCCTGGCTAAGAAGCACTTTTCGGTGTCGCTGCGCTTGGAAAACTATTTTCAGGAGATCGGCCGCGTAGAATCTCGTTGGAACGAAATTATCGAGTCAAAGAAATTCGTCGCAGTTAACAGTAAATCGAAAATATTCCTTAGTTGTCATTGAACGAATTGCAATTGCTAATAAATATCTACGGAAGAAAATTGTAGTTTCTATTATATGGATACATCGTAGTTATAATAAATAATAATATACAATTTTTATTATTTCTCGAGGAATAGAGTAAATAATTTGAAAAGACATGTTTGAGAAATAAATAAATAATAATATGTTCACAAACACCCGGTGTCTTTCATAATAAAGTATAATATTCTGTGATGTGCACTCGTGCGGAGTAGACGTGTTAGTGAGCGCAGTATTGTATAAAGTATCTCAAAGTCCTATCTAGTGATTCCAAGTATTCTTAAAATGACTGACCGCTTGTTACGTGATGAGGCAATCGTCCTGAAGGTGGTGGAAAAAATATTAAAATCCGACGCATTGTTGGACAAAATCAGTGCATTGATTAGCGAAAGGGTGGACGTCATTGTCAAGGGTTATGAAGAAAAGGTCAACTTACTCACAGAAAAACTCGATAAAGCTTGTTTAACAATCGACACCCTTGAGCAGTATTCAAGGAGAAATAATTTAAGAATATATGGCATCCCGGAGATCCCTAATGAAAACACAGACCAAACGGTAATCGACTTGTGCAAAGAAAAATTAAATATCGATATTTCCCCGGATATGATCGACTGCAGTCACCGACTAGGCAAACGCGAAAATGGGAATCGGCCCGTCATCATCAAGTTCTGCAGCCGCAACACGAAACATAAAGTCTACAATAACAAACGTAAATTTAAGGGTACGAAAATTGTTGTAAGAGAAGATCTAACTGCGAAAAGGCATTCATTGATGATGGAAGTGCAGAAAAGATATGGAACTGTCTGGTCTAATGAAGGAAACATTTTCACTAAAGTAAGGGATAAAATTTTCAAAATAACAAATTATTCGGACTTCGAAAAAATAAATCCAATGTAAGCTGTTGCTGCTTGATCTCACCTCTATTAAAAGCATCCATAGCTGTATTTCTGTATAGCGTAAGAAATTATTTTTATATTTTATTTTATTTCGAACTTTTTTGTGTTGTTTTATTTTGTACGGTACGCTGTTTACCTGCTGCTTATATATTTCTTTTTATAAATCGGGACCACAGTTTTTCGTAAATAAGTGTTAATTCATCAAAATGAGGATTATGCATTTGAACATTAGATCATTGTTACCTAAAATAACAGAACTTAAACATTTTCTGATTGATAACATTTTTGATGTAATTCTCATTACGGAGACCTGGCTAAATGCGTCAATATCTGATGATATATTAACAATTGAAAATTTTAATTTCATCCGCAGAGATCGGGTCACGAGAGGGGGTGGCGTTGCTATGTATGTAAGGTCGAACATAAAGTTTAATTTAATTAACACAAATCATAATATAGAGCAGCTGTGGATATCTATTAAAGTTTGTGATGGCTCGATGATCGTTGGTGTTATTTATAGATCTCCTAGTATTGACGCTGACTATTTTTTAGATAACCTCGAGAATTCCATTATTTCATTTTACAATATCTCACAAAAAGTGTGTATTATGGGAGACTTTAACTTTAATATCGCTGATTCAAATAACGCTAATGTAAATGAATTTGATAATCTACTGGAATCCTTAAACCTTGTACAATTAATCGACTCACCGACTCGAATTACATTGACATCATCCAGTGTTATTGATTTAATCATGGTTTCGGATATTTCATTTGTCGTAGAGTCCGGTGTCTTGCACTGCGATTTCTCCGACCACGATGTAATTTTTGCTTATCTTGATGTTAAAACAAACCATGTCATGCCTCGGATTCTAAAAGTTAGATCCCTCAGTAGTATCCATATACCGTCTTTTCATAATTGCCTCATTAACTCGCCTATACGGTTAATTTACTCCGTTGAACATGTCGATGATAAAGTAATGATTTTCAACAATACAATACTTGACCTTCTAAATTTCTTTGCTCCTGAACGTATCCTTAGTTTCCGTAAACCTAAGTTACCATGGATAACTGATAATGTTAAGTTCCTAATCAATCTACGCAACAAAGCTAAATCAAAGTTACAATATAAAATTCGTCGTGGGTCTGATTACACAGTGGAAAAAGAATATTATTGCCAGCTTAAAAACTTCACTACGACCGCATTAAGAAATGAAAAGAGAGCATATTTTGAGTATACTGTAAGAACCAGTGATACATCAATCCTTTGGAAGAAAATGAAATCATTATCGATCAATTCGAGAAGGTCTTACTGTATTCCTGACCACCTGAATAATGTTAATTTATTGAACCAACATTTCATCACAAGTAGACCTAATGTAAACTTCGACCATAATTTTTTAAATACCCTCTATAGCGGTAATGCTTGTAACGATACCTTCGTTTTTAAGATGACTGACACTAGTGATATTATTGATATTGTGAATGCCATCAAGACCAAAAGTGTGGGGTCTGATAAAATCAATATAGACGTCCTAAAAATTTGTAGTCCTGTAATAATACCTTATTTGACTAATATCATAAATAGTTGTATTCTTCAATCAATATTTCCGTCTCAATGGAAGCATGCTTTGGTAATTCCTGTACCAAAGATATCATCTCCATGTACTCTTAATGATCTCCGCCCCATAAGTATTAATCCTACTGTATCAAAAATCCTTGAAAAAATAATGTTTAATCAAATGACAGAATTTATCTCTTCTAATAACTTATTACCTGAAGTACAGTCTGGTTTTAGAAAAAATTATAGTTGTGACACTGCCCTCTTAAAAATCTCCAATGACATACTTACAGCTTCAGACAAAGGAGAAGTAACTATATTAGTTTTGCTCGACTTCTCTAAAGCTTTTGACTGTCTCGATCATTCCATTTTTCTCAAAATCCTCACATACATGGGTTTCTCAAACAGTTCCCTTGATTTAATATCATCATATCTATCCAACAGAAAACAAAGCGTTAAGCTGAACAATAATATATCTGAACATGTCTCAGTTAATATCGGCGTTCCCCAAGGTACGTCCCTTGGGCCACTTTTCTTTTCGTTATATACATCCAAATTTCCTTATGTGGTTAAGTATTGTCTGAATCATATGTACGCGGATGATATGCAATTATATTTATCTTTTAAACCAGGCAACCTTTCGGATGCATTAATAATGATTAATGAAGACTTAAACAGTATTTGTTCCATTTCGCAAAATCACGGCTTAGTCTTAAATTCCAGTAAGACTCAGGTTTTGTTGTTGGGGAACAACAATTATTGCAATAGCATTAGGCACTTAGTGGATATTAATATAAATGGAATTCCGATTGCGGTTTCTGACACAGCAAAAAACTTGGGTCTGCTGATTGACAATTCATGGCGTTACCGAGGTCATATTACTAGGATTATTAGCCGTTCCTATAACAGATTAAGATGCTTGTTTCCACACCGCAATTACTTAAATATAAAAACAAAAAAAAATTTATGTGATGCCCTAGTTCTGTCTAACTTCACATTTTGTTCGCCAGTATATCACGCTGCGCTTGATGTGACCTCAGTGTATAGAATACAGAAGGTTCAGAATGCTTGTATGAGATTTATTTTTGGAATTAGGAAATTTGAGCACATTTCTCATAAATTAAAAGAACTTAATTGGCTCAATATGAAACAGAGAAGAGTACTACAATGTGTCTGTTTGTATCACAAAATAATTACATTCAAAGCGCCTACCTACTTATATAACCTAATACAATTCAGATCTGACGTCCATAACCTTAATGTTAGATTTAAGGGCCTCTTAACGCCTCCGATACATAGAACTTCATTGTTTCAACGATCATTCTCATTCCAAGTTGTAAAAATGTATAATAGCGTGCCTCCCGCTCTTAAAAGAAATCTTTCTCTTATATCATTCAAAAAGCATTATAAGATGTTGTTGCTCCATGACTAATTATCTAATGTTCAAAAGGCGATACGTAGTACCTCGCTGTTAGGGCGAGTCTAACGCTTGTTACTGTGGTCTCTATCAGATTTGTTATACTCGTTAAGTTCATAAAAGCTTCATATCGTATCACATCACTGAATACTTTAGGTTAAGTTACTTTTAGGAATGCGTTTATTTTGGATTATCAAATTAATTAAGGTTTAGGTGGTAGAACAGCTATGCTGAAACCTCGCCTTATGGTTTCCTATCCTTTACTAATTATACACATTTAGTAATTACTTAATTTTGTTACTCTGTAAATGGAAAAGGAAATAAAGATTATTATTATTATTATTATTATTATTATTATTATATGTGTACTGATATGTTTCTCTATTTTGTCTGTTTCAGTTTGGTACAAATTTAAAAGAAACCATAGAAGCGTGGAACATAGGGACCAATGTTTGGTTGCGCCGTGTCATCTACGAACGAGTGGACAAACATGCCATCATTTTTACGTATGCGCTATCAGCTCTCTGGCACGGTTTCTATCCAGGGTACTACATCACATTTGCTAATGGAGCTCTCTTCACATTTGCTGCTCGAAAGGTACACCGCATCTTATTACGTATTGAATTGTTACAGAGTTGGTTCTAATGACAATATTTACATCAAATTTTATTAGTCAGATATTTGTACTAACCCAGAGTCGCAAAATTCATTATCATGAATGTTATTGGTGTTGCATCAACTAAATAATTTTTGTGTGCTAATAAATTCTAAAATATCAAATTCAGGAACTTCTTACGAACTATGTGATGTTGAAATTATTATATTATTGTTTCTAGATGAGACGAGCATTTCGGGACCATTTCACCATAAGTTCCGAGCTGAAACGCATGTACGACGTAATGACCTGCATAACAACCCGTTTCGTGATGGCTTACATCACGTATACGTTTGTTTTGCTGGAATTTTGGGCGGGCGTCAGACTATATATGTAAGCACTTTATAGGTTTTAATCCACTTGATCAATTGATATTTTTACAGACATATGTACCTGTGCCTTCATATATTGGCGCTGATCGCCCTATTCGTTGTGCCTGCTGTTGTGCCAAAGGCGAAGCCGGGCGTCCAGAGCACGCTGACGTCGAACAAAAGCATAGCCAATGTCTTGCGTCAGGCCAGCCCGATAACCAACAGCGTTTCCAATCATCACGACTGATTTTATACTGATTAATTATTTATACTAACCGATGCTTTACACGCCCAATTTTAGATTGCGTTATTTTGTATTTATTCCTTAGTGTCAAAAATAACGCGATTAACTGACGTATTATATTGTTTTCTATTATTATGGATTAGTTGATTAGCAGAGTTGAGTTTATGTCGAGTATATGGAAAGTGTGCTTCCTGCGTTTCGCCGCACAATCGTTCAAATTTGTTGACTATGAGGTATTTTTATTAGGTTGTAAGCCGACGATGAGATGACATCGTAAATATTTTTATACGTTAATACCGAGTGTACAATATTTCCGTTAAGGAAACTCAAACTTTAGTATATGGAAGTTGGACTTTTCAAACTTTTCAATGGGGACTTAAGTCATGATACGATAATATAAAGCAGTATAATTGAGCTTGCTGATTTTTCACTATTCTTCCCAATTAGTGTTCCGTATGAAATCTTCTCGAGATAATTCCATCAATTAGTTGACAATTATTTGTAATTAATGTGCCTGTTTATAACCATAAACATGATGAGCAAAATTTTATAAAAATCGATGTTTGTAATAAATTGTTTATGTGTCTTCCTATTTATATATGAGAACAAGAACTGTGGATGAATAATTGAAAATGCACAAATTTATGGCATTATAGTTGAGTTTTATTTTTTAACCCTCCACAATATTTCTTTTTAACAATCCCATTTATTAAATAATGTAAATGAAAATCTTTCGAAAGTGAGGTGCAATTAAAAGATCACATTGTAAATAGCAATTGCAGTGTTTTGACATTAGCGGTAGGATTCGAGTCCAATTAAACCACACTTAGTTTATAGTTTATGGCCACTCTTGAATTATATCTTGAATATATATATTTTTTATACAAATACGTATCTTCAATATTTAGTGGGTTTAGATTGATATTTAATAATTTTATTATTATTTATACGTTGTCAATGACAAATATTCGTACACTCAGTAACTAAGTTCGTATGCAACCAAACTTGCATTAGTTGGTAGTACTGGTTCTACAGCCCATATACAAGTATTCTTTCTATTTAGTTGTTTTCATTTTCACTTTGTTTTCTCTTAGTGTCGGTTTTGTTTTCATTTCAGCTTCGTGTACTTGAGAGTAATTGGGACATGTCTCGTCCTGTGTGACATGAAAATGTAATTATTGTATTCTTCAAGCTTTGACGACATTTTTTGATGGAATTTCACGTTCCCCAATTAGCTCTACTTGTCGCCATTTCGCTGCTTATTAGGAAATCCACTTTCAGCTTTAATTAGTTGGGAACTTTTAAACGTTATCATTGTTAAATTTTTAAGCCGATTTTGTTTCATTATTTTCGCTGTGCATAGAATTATCGTCTTTACGTTAATGGTGAGCATGGGTTTGCTTATGGATTAATGTAACTCGTGCATTTACCAGTGGGGGATTATCAAGTAATTAATTAAGCTATTACTACAAGATTCCTTCGTCTTGACGCAAAGATCGCGGCTTAATAAAATAAAATGTTTCACGTGATGAAGAATGCAAGCTAGCTCGTAAAATCGTAGATTTCTAATGCGGTTGCCGGAATTTCCCAGGTTTAAATAACTATATATATTTCTAAAGAGGACTAGACGAATAAAATTTCAAAAAATTGCTAATAAAATAACTAATAACTGCTAAATAACGCGTAGTGTAAGCGCGCCGTACGATGTCATTCCATGTGCAAAAGTCCGAGTCTGGAACGATGCGTTTGGCGGGCTACGCTCGATCCCCGTCGCAACCTTCTACCGTCAAATGGCCCGGCGCCACAAAACTCGATACGCAGCGAAAACCGTCGTTCGTGTGAAAAAAAATATAGGAACAAATTTGTGGAGAATGAAATTTGGATGGAGAACTTGGTATTTGCAAATAAAAACTAGGATATCTAGAGAAATTGAGAATATAATAACAATATTTAGAAATATGACAATTATGGATTCAAATGTTAGGTTGTTGTAAAGATATGCAAGCAAGTTATGAAACTAGTCGAAAACTCTGAAAAAATGCAAGAGGAAAGTATCAAAATCCTATAATAATTTCTAAAACATTTCAGTTACTAAGTTTCTAAAAATTTGAAGCAGTAATTGGACCTAGAAAATAGAGAGCACACCAATAAAGGAACTTGACACTTCTATAATTTCGAGAGTAAATTCTTTTTGGCGCGTTCTGGAGTACCCACAATTAAATAAAATGGATAAAACTTCTCAAAAAAGTTATTACAAAACCGTTTCAGACATTTAAGTAAGAGTGGAATGAAACATGTACAAAAAAATGGGAAGATAAACAACGTAACACTTGGAAGGACAAAATGTGGAGCAAAGTATTGGATTCAAGAATCATATCTATGGGTGCATAAAATGACTACGATACCCACCCCATTAGTAGATAACATTTAAGGTAACGTGGGCTGCAATTATACAATCGAAAAATGTGGGTAAGTATTGTCGAAAAGAAATGAACTCGAGAAGTACACGTTTTGACCTATGTGTTGCTGAGTGCTAAACTATTGATGCTAATATGAAATTTTAAGCTTCAGATTTGTACATAGCACAGCATTAATTTGCTGTTTTTGACTTAATTAGCATTCTCCTATTGTATTTTTATTACATTTTTTGGATTGTTCCATTTCATTATGCTGAGACTTTGATATCTTTGAGTTTAATTGTCGTACGCTTTTGTTTGATTTTCATTTTCGCGTTATATGCTGTGCGATTTTCATTTATATTTATTCCAAATATTTGTTGTTTGTGCTTTGTTTCATGCGATATCTGGCTTTTAGGGAGTTAGGCCACTCTGCGATTTTCGAACAATCAATTTTTTTCTTTTTCTAAACGGTCGCCTATAACCTCAAAAATGATGTCCCAAAAGATTATGGCCGGACACAATCTCTAAGTACTCGTTTTTCGAATTTTAGTACAACGTCGCGTAGTTCGCCGCGAGACACTTTTGTGAGCGCTACAGGGAGGGTCATTTATTAGGGCACTAGAGAAGGTATACGGCTAATGTTATTGAAATCCTTTATTCCCTGACAATTGTACTCAAGTTTAGATTCGTCGAACGTCTGTTTCAGTCAGTCACGCACATCCAAGCATTTGAGAAGTTCGTTAAACACTCGTTTTTCTCGACACTTCTGTAAACTTTCATTTCTGTTTCCGTGTATATTGATTTGTGTTTACAATGAGTGAGAAAATGGAGTACAGTGGCAAGAAAGGAGGAAAAACGTCATCTGGCAACAGCGAGAGACCAAAAACATCGCGAAGAAAACCATTGAATCGCCATGAGTTAGAAGCACCAGATGACATGAATGCCAGTACATCGGCAAAAAACTGAAGCAATCGAAAGATCTGTATGATATTAACTCTATTACAGTATTTTCGGCTATGTCGAACGTTGTCGTTTGTAAGGTATGCCAATCGGAAGTGAAATTTACTGCAAGTGGCAAACGCGGTTTGGTGTACCATTTTGCAGATAATGGAGGCAATGGACTTGGACATCTGCCCGACCAGCTACGAAATGTGCCTGGAGATCGACAAACAGCACATAAAGCTTGCAGAGAGATCGCTGTCTGAACATAAAAATGCCAAGGATCGTTTCTAGATCAAGCAGAAAAGAAATGCAAGAGCAGGACGATAATCTTCAAAGTTGGAACATATCTTGAAAAATATATTGTATATAGAAGTACGTAGGATTTTTTTAATATTGTATATTTCATTTGTTATGAACAATTATCTGACGATTTTTTAGGCAAATTCTTCACTTTCCAATTTAGAGGTGCGCCATTTAGCCAAAAATCCTATGTACTTCTATAGCTCTAGAAATGTTCTGGAACATCCAATTCTAATGGACGAGGCATATCTATCTTCAACCGTTTCAAAAAACTGGGCGTCGTGCTGGTCGGCGTTTAATCGTCGTCTCAACCAATGAAACCGCCAAGTGTACTTTTTCTTAAGAGCATTTGATCGTTTTATAAAAGTGCGTTTGTCCGGAAGCTAGTGAATAATTAATAATTAGGTCATTTTCCATTGAACTTGATAAGTTGAACTGTCTCTGAGGCAAATATTTCTCTATTTGTTTGAATTCGAATGTATATTTTATCTTAGTTCGATTATTTTGGAAACACTTATTTAATTTTGGTTTGTGACATCATCCGTCGTCCTTCGTCCTCGATGACAGGCTCAATAACCTACGCTTCGTGTGAACCAAGACGTTTAAACATTACTATTTTTGGAATGAATCTTCCACTATTACATGTCGCAAACATCAATTATAGTGGACCTCAATCAATTTTCGTAGACCTCGTTTGTCGCTCTTATTTCATTCGTGGTAAATAAGTGGAGCTATCGTTCTGCGAAAGAAACGTTTATAAACGAAATTAAAAACAACTTAAAGCAAGTGCAACTGTGAATCTAGTAGTGCCATTGTGGTGTTACTACAAATAGTCGTTTGATGCGCGCAAACAAACCGGTTGCAGCTTAAAATTGCTGTTAGTATTGGCTTTGTAGTAAATGGTCAGAATATCGTAACTACTTTATGAAGTACATTTACTTTTATGAACAAACAATTAACTTAAATTCAATCATAGACCTTGCAACTAAAATAAATCTATCTTTTAATAACACGAACAACATATAAAATACTACAAGCAATGCTTTATATTCTTATGAATAATAATTTAACTGAAATTCATTAAAATGAACCTCCTGTTTATTGATAATTATGCTCAAACACTAACAACACCTGCATTGCGACAAACGATTTAAATAAATAATTAAGTTATGTCGTATGGCTCTTTGAACATATAAATTGTAGCAATCAACTTTCTTATTTTTATTAGTAAATAATCAATTTAAATCAATAAAATACACAATTTCCTCTATTTTCTAGATACGAACCCATTAATTTAATATTGAGGGAAGACAAAAACAACGTATGAAGTTACTTTATGGAGACGATTTGATCAAATCATAAATACACGAAAAGGAATACAAAAAAAAAACGATTGAAAGAAAACTTGCTTCGTCGTGTCAAAAATTGGTAACCAAAAAAAGGTAGATATTTATCTTTCAGAGTCAACGAAAAATGAAAATAAATGGATCAAGATTTTACTTACTAAAAAATGGACTACAAGATTTACAAAATTACTAGAAACGAACGCAAGATTGCAAGACAATTATCTTCAAATCAGAAGTTGTTGTTCAGTGCATAATAAAGCAAGTCTTGGGAAACTAGTTAGATTAAGAAATATGAAAGATGAAGGCGGAAATATAAAGATAAAGACATGTTAGAAACAAAATTTCGAAGATACCGAATTAAATCTAGAAAAAGAGTGTGATGAATTAAAAATAGAAAAAGATAGGGAGGGCGATATTTCACCAACGATACTAGAAGTAGTCTTCAAGAGTCTTAAAGACAAGATGGAATTACCGAAGAAATGTTGAAGTGAACAAACTCTTGAGTACCTAGGAACTGAATACATGAATAATAATGCCATAGTTGAAATTGTCATGTTTAGAAGTATACCAGGAAAACGATTAACGAGCATAGTTGTCAATAGAATTAGAAGGACATTGGAAGTAACACCGGAAGTGTCTCAACATGTCAACATGATTTTAAAAAACTTGGAAGTAGCCACCATCTGCTGTTTATTATAAAATAATTAGCTCTAAAATCACTAATAAAATTCAAGGAAATCCATAGATCTTAAAAAAAACTTTTGAATTAGTAAAGGAATAAGATATTTGGGAAACATAGATAAGGACATAACGAAGAGAATGGGCTCAAGCAAGATAAATATGAAAATAGCACAAAGACCATAAAAGTATAATTATAACTAAATTAAGTTTCTAACAAGAATTGTAGGATTTACAAGAAGTTAAAATGAAAAAGAAATCGATTATAGATCAACTGAGCAGGAAGACGATAAAAATGTTGATCAAGACAGGGTTGGGTTGGGTTGGTTTAGGTTCAGTTGGGTTGGGTTGGCTTCGGTTGGGTTGGATTGGGTTAGCCGATGGAAGTTATGATAGAGAACAGATAATAGAATAGGGTAGTCCACCTTCACAGAATATAATAACTGCGCATTTGGACACCTAGTAGGACAAAGACTTTAAATTAAATTAAATAAAAATATTAATTATATTCACATAAATAAAAATTCTTTAAATTTGGATCGTTAATGTCAGATATTGCCTGGCGTGCTGAAGGATCACCTCCTTGTAATTATGATAGTATTTTTTGGGGCGTTCCAAATTTTGGGGATGATCCATTGAGGATGAAGTTTTTGCCGGATTTGTATGAATAAAAATATTCAATAATACGCATTTTAAATAAAATAAAGCTATCGTTTAATAAACACGAACGACATCTAAATTAAGACAAATTTTCAAATATTATGAATAAACGTAATTTGTTTGTCTTCTTTTCCAGGGTCTTCACACGTGCATCATGGTTTATACGCGTTCGAGCGATCCCACGCTTTCACTCAAAACAAAAAGATTTCCAATAAAACGTTGCCTCATATATTTTGTGGATTTACTTTTAAATAATTTCTAATTAATTCCACTATCAGAGTACTATGTCTATAAATGTTTAAAATATGCGTTTTCGTTTGCATGGTATCTCCCATTGAAAGTGAGGTTTGTACTGTATTTATTTTTTAATATCAATTCAAAATAATTTTGACTCGAAACTTGTGATTATAATTTGTATATTTATTGAGCTATTTGGTTTGTTTGTTACGATAGCAATCAGTATATAATCATTATTCGAAATCTGCAAATATTATAATAAAAACTCGTAAATATTTAGGTCATGTATTGCATATGTAAATCAAAAAAATAAAAAAATGTTTTGTTCACTGACATACATTGCCGGTGGTTATATATCGAATAATAATGACGAATGGGAGACCAAAGTTTATATTTTTCGGTAAATGAATCGGTTTGAATACCGGGCCGTTAGGTCATAGAAAAAACTCAAAATTTACAAACTTGATAGATGGTAAAGCGTGCAGTTGCGCCACTGTGTAATAAAAACTTTCTCTGTATTTTGTTGATTTTACTATTCGACTTCAACATCCTTCGGCAAGCAAGAGTTCACAATTCAAATTGTGTTACAGAATTTCACACATATGACGCAAGAAGTTTGCACTTAATATTAAATTAGACGGATTATAATATCATGTCTAGCATGTCAAGGTCACGTGTGATCTAGATTATCAGATTTTAATTTTTAATCTTTCGCACAATTCGCGACGACGTTTGAAATTGTAAATGCAAATTCACGCATTAATTTGTGTATACTCGCATGATAGGTCGAAGTGCAGCGAACGCGCTTACGTCAAGTTAAATCCACTGAAATCCTCAACAAATTATGAAAAAATTTAGTTATAAAATTACCAAGCTTTTATATGCAATAGGGGCGCAGCTTATGTAGCTCAAACAAGGAATTACTTTGTGTCAGTAAAGCACACATTTCGGTGATTAATTTTCACGTATTAACGACCCTGTGGCCTCCGTGTTACATCCGCGTAAAAATTACCAATTACCAAATATTGCTAGCCGGACCTTGGGCAATTCTTTAATTCTACTTCCGCGATTTTAAAACACACATTTAATAAAAACCCAGTGAAATACTCACACGTGTTGGCACATCTGGATTTTCTCCCGATTCGGTCGCAAATCCAAGGCTTTAAAATGCAATACGTTTTATTGCAACAAGTCGACCGAGCATTTTTATCGCAGTGCTTTTGTTAGATCAAAGTTAAGGCGACAAGATGATTTACAAAACGATAGTGAAGATAGTGGTGGTGGCGAGTTAGCACGTGAGAAATCACATGTAAGTATATGTTTAGTATTACGTCAAGAAACGATGACTGGCGGAACATTAAATCAATGACACGATATTCGTGACATATTTATTTGTTATTATTATAACTTTCCATCTTATTTTTCAATTGGATTTCAATTATTGAAAATTTTACTTGCGGCCATTCATTCAACCCAACAGGATGACATTTATGAGGTTTCTAATATTTTTAAATTTAAATGCCGTAGAAAATCTAATAACTTAATGTGTCTACCTTGAAGGACGTATGACAAATATTGTTGTATCTTGTCTCAACGTTTCAATTTAACGCATTAAAATACTATACGTATTGCAATACAATACGTATCAGATGATTTTTCAATTGCACACATCTATGTTTGAGAGAATATGTAAGATAAAAAATATAATATGATCCGAAAAGTTATAAGGGTGTAAGGGCAAATAGTAATGGGATTTTATTAATAAATTATCACCCATGTGATCCAAGAGAAAATCGAGAGAATTTATCAGAATTTAACAACGGAGTAAAATTTCGTTGTTTGCTTAAGACGGCTAAAAAAATATATATAATTATTAAAAAAATAACAATCGTTGTAAAATTTCGACACGAAAATCTTGTAAAAAAAAAATTCATTGGTCGTATTGCACCATTCGAGAGAGCTATCGACCAAAGGTTATAATTGTTTCGATAAAGTAGTAATTAAAACAGAGGGTTTGATTAATAATTTACTATCGCTAACGCTGTCAATCCAATGACGATCAACAAGAAGAAATATAATTCATTAATAAGAATTTAACGAGTGTTCCAAAATTTCATTGGTTGCATAAAACGACCCGGAAATGATAAATAATTAATGAGAATTTAAGGACTGTCCTAAAATTTCTTGGCTTGCGAAAGGTGATTTTGTACCATGACGAAATTACATTTAATCTTGCGCGCATATGTTTGTGGACCTAATCATTGGCTATAAATTTTATTTTTTTTCATAATTTATATTCCTCGTTTTTAAATTAAATGTGTCCACATTGTCCTATTTTAAATATATAAAAGCCAGGAGACACACTCAGCTATGGCAAGTTATCTTCGTATTCCCAGTAGACGTAAAATATAAATGTAGGAAATATCCGTAGTCCGTAACGAAAAATATATTCGAAAATTATAGTTTTCGATATTTTATTTGTTTACGAGGTTTCCTTGAACTGTTCGGAAATTTCGAATTGCGCATCATTGAATTTAATATTTGTTTTGTTGTTGTTTGTCGCAGATTAGTGACTGGGGCTTCGCTTTGGAAGGGGCTTGGATGCAGAAAAAAAACTATTTTACTTTTGTACGCTATTTTTTTATACGATTATAATTTGCACTTTGTGAATAGTGTTGTGTTGCAGCTGTTGTTAGCTACTCTAATGTTGTACTATTTGGAGCGACGGTTCCGATGATTTGTTACTCGATGCTGAGTAGATGAATACTTATACTAGTTTTTACGTGACGAAAATTTCTTTATATTTATTTGAAATTTACGATATTTACGAAATGCACAGATTACTCGTTATGCACTCCTCTCGTTATTGGTTAGAAACCCGTTTCTAGGGGATTTGACGCTTGTGACAACGATTATGGACAAGGAACGGTTTTGCAAGACATTTGTTCTGGCCAATTCTTATAATATCCCAATTACCGAGAGGGCATATACTATTTTAAATTCCCAACAGCATTGACTAATGGCTTTTTTACTGGTGTTGTGACGGATTTTGCTAATCGTAAAGCGACGATTTTATGAAACGATTTCCATAACAATAGAAAATAACTGGGTCATAAAGTCATTTAACCCAGACCGTAATCCCAGAAGTCGTTAGACATCTGCGGTTATAGAAAGGTCGAATCGTACATGAAAAGTCACGGGTTGTGACTCTTGACTACACGGGTTTTGCGCCGATTTTTATTAACTATACTACATATGCGGGACAGATGAATTTCTTCGCTGTTAGAACTAACTCATAACCAATGGATAAATAGCAAAAATATGTGATACTTCCCTAGTTGTTATACAGTAACTCACTTAAACATGTATTCTACTATGAAAGAAAATAGTAAATAATATCTTAACTGCTAACTTGTCCATTTTTTTAAATTTTCCTGGAAAGTTATTTCTTTCAAACCTTCCAACGAGAATTTTTGGAAATTCGTTCGTGACGTTTAGCTGTGATCATTTTGCTCGAAAGACAAAAGAACTCTTGGCTCAATGTTAAATTTAATTTTTCGGTGTCGTGAGTCACTATAGCTTCCTATCCTAACCTAACCCAACCCAACCAAGCCAAGTTGGGTTGGGTTAGGTTAGGATAGGAAGCTAGGGTTGGGTTAGGTTAGGATAGGAAGCTATCCTAACCTAACCCAACCCAACTGGCAATACATCACCTCAACCCACCTAATATAGAATGCTTGAACTCTACAGCTATGCTGATGATGTAAATTTCTTCCCCAACCCAAGCTGGGCAAAAACGACAACAACCAATGTAATAATACAGGATTATTTTAGGTCCTTGCGTCTTCTACTCGTCATGTCTTCAGCATAACTTTGCTGGTTATCTACCAACAATATATTCTCCCTATGCCGAACCCTTATGTAAATGCAAAGTTTTTCATCCAACCCTGGTGGTAATACAGGATTCTTCACACCGATCACCACTTATTCACCATTTGCCCAATCCTGCCGATAAAAACAGAACTGGCATACTTGATAATTCCGTGGTAAAAACAAATTGAAAAAAGTCTACAGCGTCAAAATAAATTGTCACAATTAATAATAAAATTTTCGTGAATAAAAACCTATATTTATTACAATAAACGTATCCGGCTAAGAGAAATTACTATATGATAAAATTATAAATTATCAAATATTTTAAAATATGGAAAAATTCTAATTCGTATATTATTAAGCCCTTGTCAGTAATTACGCCTACGTATTAGTTTTTCGTTGGTTGCTTCACATTGCACGATGCACACTGCTACTATGAAAGTCTGGCATTTATGGCCTAATTGGTCCTGTATATCGTTTCTGTTCATTTGCAATAAAATAATCTATACATCAATTCAATTTTTGGCTACAATTATTACTTATAAACTTTTTTTATGAACTTCAAATGATTTGATAAATTATACATCTTCTTCGCTATTTCGTTGCTCCAGGATTCACATGGATGCTCTTATTTCGTCACACTATTGGTATCGAGGGTACATGAGTTTTTATGTTTATTTTACTTGTTCGTTTAGTAATTGGTTTCTGATGATTAGTTTGAAGTTTTTATATTTTAGGTTTCTCATGTTTTGATCTATTTTGTTGTTAGTGGGTTCAAGTTTTTGTCTCGTATTCCTACCATCTCTAGTTTTCGAATTAATTTTGTTTTCGATTTTCTGACGAAAGCTTTTTTCATGTCAATAAATATATATTTCTGATTCTTTTTGATCGAGTTTTGTTTTTATCAAGCGAATGAGATCGTATGCCGCTGATGTGTCGGATTGTAGTCGGAATGCATACTGTTGTTGATTTATTGTGTCATTTTTATTTATCTGTTATCTTTATGTGTTATTCTTTTTTGTATTACCTTTTCTAGTATCTCGTTTATCGTAGATAGCAGCGATATTGGTCTATAATTTTCAGTTTCTGTTGTCTCCTTTTTGGTATATCGGAATACTTGTGGTTCTTTTTAGATAGTCACTTCGTTGGTCAGTTTCACAATTATCGTTGTTAATGTTGTTCTATTTTCATTCATTAGATTATTTGTTATTTTGTCAAATCCTGGTGCTTTATTACTTTTCATTTCTTGTATTATTTTGCTTATTTTATTATCATTGGTTAACTCAATTTTGCTGTTTCAATTTGTCTTTTTATTTTTGTTGTTTGGTGTTTTATGTTTGATTCCGTGATTTGTTTTTCTATCATTTTTTTCCCTGTATTTGCGAAGTAATAGTTGACTTCTTTGACTATTTCTTTTGCATTTCTTGATTTGGTGTTATTTTCTTTTTCTATTTCTTCAATTTCAATCTTGCGTTTTTGGTTCAACTGCTTCTTTATTACATTCCAAATTTTTCGTGTATTCCGTTTGCATGCCTCAATTTTTTTATTTTGTCGTAAGCTATTTAAAAAATTACGGTGTTTATGTCTTCCATAGAGTTTAGTTCTTGACTTAATGTGTTCTATCAATTCATTCATTATCTAGGGAAACTCTTCTTTTTATTTTTGTTTTTATCTGATTTGTTGTTATTATATGTTCTAATTTACGTGATAACTCTTCATAGTTATTTATTGCATCTATTGTAATAGTTCTTGTGATATTTTTTGTGATATCCTCTTATGGCCAGTTGTGTGGATTCATAATCTTTATATTCTGGTTGTGATTTTTGATTTTGTTTTACCGAACCCAACCCAACCCACCTTGTCTAAGTTAAATCTAACGTTGTTTAGTTGTTTATTGAGGTACATAATAAACTCAATCTAAGTCTCTTGCTGAAAAAAAATGAGCTAGTCAAGTCGTCTATTTAAATAGTTGTGCTTTGGTCTCGCAAATATGTTACCAACGCAATAAACAAAAACGTTAGTTCCCAATAATGAGGTTTTCAAAATGTACGATTAACTGTTTTCATTTTATTTTCCGAACAAAATTCCAACCCATTCAACGATATTTGATCGTATCTCTACAAACTTATGCAGTAGTAACTAGTAACACATTTGTGTGTAATATAACATAGAGTAGTAATTAATTTCTAATCGAGAAAATAATGACTTCTTAACAATAAAAACTAACAATGACATTAAAGCGTCTAAAGTTGAATTCTCAAAACGTACTCGTCAACGTTAACCAAATTCCATTGCAAAACGACAAACGCGAATAGGTCGACGAAACGAGTAGCGAGCTATTTCCCAACGTTATTTTTTCAAGGTAATTATTACGCTAATGAAAACACGCACGCTTATTGGGAATGTCTATGGGGACGTTGCGCAAAGTGACCGCTATATTTTTAAAATTCACATACCCGTATGAATTTGCTATGTGGTTTAGATTGCATAATGCACGAGCAAGAGATCGGGGTATAGCCATAGATGGAGAAAGAAAGAGAGAGAGGCAGTTTTTATCTACACTCTCGTCGTGCAGTTTTACATAATCGCTAATGTTAACGTAGCTTTGAATGACCAGAAGCGTAAACTGACCACTGATGTGAATATAAAACGTTCTTTCAGCATCTATATTTTTGCTCGTTTTCTCCAATTTATTTACTTCCGATGCAATGCTGAGTGGATCTGTGACAATTTTAGCTATTGACAAGTTGATGAATTATCGTTTATGCAATCGCATTGGAATTACCTCGCTTGTGTTTCCCATCGTGACAACGTTTCGAGGTTATCGATAAGACGACGGACTAATAATTTTGTCTAATTGCAATTGCACTGACAATGTTTGTATTATGGTCGCATTTATTTTTCTATTTGTCTTTTTCTCGGTGCATCACGTAACGAAACTACAAAAATAATCCCAAGCGATAAAATAAATCAATATAAAAGAAAAGTAGGAGCACAGTGCATAAAATTAAAACAAATAAACATTTGTTCATTAAATTATTAAAAAAACTCTGCAGGAAAACCCAAGTAGGAGTAAACTAAAACATCTTATTAAAAGAAATTATACAATTCAAGTAACTCGATGAAGTTAATTTAAGCGAAGACATGTACTATGTAAATCATTAACAAACACAAAAATGCAATATGATTATAAAATAAATAAAAAAACAGGGATAGTACAATAAAAAATGACAGTAAATCAATGGAAAAGTAATGATATGAAGACTGAATTAAAACTGCTATTTAATGTTCGTAAGATCTGCAATTAAAATGGTTGAGGTCCTCACAGGCGGGTTATAAATAAAATAAAATGAAACTAATCAAACCGAGTTAAACAACCATGAGCAACTCAACCCAACCCAACCCAACCTGCTGGTATCGCGCGAATAGCAGACGACGAGAGGCAACCATTAAAATTAAAGATGTCAATTACAAAATTATCCTGAAGGCCAAAGAACGTCAAATTCTATTGTCAAAATTGCTAAAATAGCAAAAAATATAAGATTAATCGAATTGAAATAAATTCAACAAAATTTTTATTTTTAAATAATATTTACCTAATGTCTATGTTAAATATTAATTAATAATGTATTTTGTTAAATCCAATTAAATTAAAATGTTAAACACACAAATTTTCAAAAATTAAAAAAAATGTTTAAGATAAAAAACAAATTATAGTGAAAATATTAAATATTGCCAACATTGTAATAATTGCAAAAACTTGGAGTAATTTAAAATATCTAGATTATAAATTAACAAACGCATCCTGAAAACGCGTCCTGAAATGTTTACTGTTTAAATTGTAAAATATTAAAGAAATTAAATTGATTATTTCCATCACTATAGCAACACACACAATGGTCCAATGAGAATTTGACTTTTGAACCAATGATTTTGGTTTATTGCGGATAAAAATTCGCTTCCTCTTGTAAGCGATAAAAAATGTTCCTTCCTGTTTTTCCTGTCACATTTGACAGTTCATTTTATATATATTTTAATGAAAATGACTTCTTCGTCGAGATTCGGAAGTTCTGGAAATAATCTCAACAAATATAACTCGACCTTGTTTTTTTTCGATCTGATATTTTTTTATTTATCTACTCAAACTTTTATAAATTTACTCATTGAATTGGACATTTTTCTTCAAAGATTAAAGCCCTCCAGCTACGCTGTCGGGCTTTAATCAGAATAAAAATGTTCAATTCAAATTTGTAAATTTATCACCAAAAAGTTTTTGTGAAATAAAAAAAAATATCCGATAAGAAACAAGGTCTTGTTATATTATTATGGATAATTTTGTCAAAATTGCTAAATATTGAAAAACTGCCAATATGATGATTTTCTTTTAAATGCCAATACTATTATAATTAACAATGCCAATAAATTTAAAATTGTATAATTAAAGTCGCCGAGAAAGTACACAAAAATACAAAAGAAGTAAAAAACAACAACAAAGTAAAAACTAAATAAAATAAAATTTTGAACATTTTGAACAAAATTGCCTAAAATAAGAACAATACCACTGTCAAAATTGTAAAACCGGTATGAAATAAAATGTATCCACACTGTCAAAAAAAGCATCAACATTTTTTAAATAGCAACATTTTTTATAAACTGGATTTAAACCTATTCAGCAAATCATACTTACTTACTATTTTATTTATGTTCCAACCACTTGTACCGAATGGGTACAATGGGAATGCGTAGAGATAGATAAACGACCCCCCCCCCCCCAGATGCAGTAAAATTTATAACCATTTGACTGTTAGTTTAATTTCTTTGCTTCTAAACTCAAATAATTTAATTTTTCGTTGCATTTTCAGATCACTGATTTTAGTGAACGCGGCTGGAAAATCTGAACGGTCCTGGGTCGAACATTATTGGACAAAATATTATTAGTAAACATAAAAAATGTAAGCAAAAAGAAACCCAACCCAATCGAATAAAAATAATGAATGGTGAATAATGATGTAAATAAAAATAAAAATACTCGCAATGTCCAACAAATATTGCCAAACTTCTCACATTTATTTAAAATGGTACCATAGATTTTTTTTTATTAGTGAACTTAAAACAATGTACGCAACAAATTAACTCAAACCAACCTAACCGAAAAAAAATATTAGTGAACATAAAAAAATATACGCAACAAGTAACCCAACCCAACCCAACCCAACCGAACAAAAATATTGAGATTATATAAATCTGAAAAAATACTTAAAATGTATTTATATTGACAACTCCTCAAGATTGTTTAAAATTGTACTTACAGAAAAAATGTTATTAGTAAACATAAAAATGTACGCAAAGTAACCCAAGCCAACCTTGAGTAAATCCAAAAAATACCCAAAATTTCCAAAAAATATTGTCAAGCTCCTCAATTGTTTGAAGTGGCACTTACAGATTTTTTTTATTAGTAGACAAAATGTACAAAAGTAATGTAATAGTTTATTACTCGATCATATGTTTTGCAGTTGTAATGGTACACAATTGAGTAAAATGGGGGAAAATAAAGCAATGTGAACGAAATGCCTAGCAAAAATTAAATAAACGACGTGCTCTTTGTTTTTTCTTTAGATTCGTGGCCTCTGTTTATCTGATCTATATGTTTAGTAGCCGTGATGGCCTGTAGATTTATAGAAAAGATCAATGTTTGCATGCAACTAGTTATTTCACCAATTATTTCATTGCTTCAGCAAACATTTACTTATCTTTTTAGATACTACCCCCAGTGGCAATTAAAAAGACTAATTCGGACTGCAACTCTACATACACATTAGTATATGTAATGGATATGCACATACGGATGGTTTTTTTGACACGTAACGACCTATTTATTTGTTATTTTTCATAGTTTTTTATTTGAATTTATTTATTTATTGTTCATTTCCTGTGATTTTTTGCGTTTCGTCTAACGTATTTTTTTCACTCTTTTGGTCCATGTTTTATTTGCCCGCTTCTAGTTTTTCTGTAATTTTTCTTTTCAATTTATAATTTATTTATTTTGCTTCCTTGTCATTATTTTTGTTTTTGAACTTATTATAATTTCATTTTTCATTAATTTTCATATTTTATTCCGTTCCTTTGTTACTTAAGTTTTGTTGGTTTATTTAATTATTTTCTATTTTTGATTTATTTATTTTGATCTGTCCATTTTATAACTTACATATTATATATTATTATACATAATTTATTTATTAAAAAAAAAACAACCACTTAAAATAATATGGGTAGAGTTAATTATTTTACTTTTATTCCTAATTTATTCCTAAAAACATGATCGTATCATAAGTATCATAATTTTTGAATCTCAGGTCTATAATATACGCTAAACAAATTCATTTTTAATCGACTTCCTGCAAAAGAACCCCCGTATTATAATTTTATAATCGTTGTGCAAATTTGCACAAGCTTGAGTAATTTGTTTTTGTTGCTTCTGTGCCGGTGCAGATAAATAGATGACCAAACTAATGTCCGGTTTTTCCCGAACATCGCTGCTGGTTCGGGGGCGTCGCGTCGGTCCGGGTATTCCTGGCGGGCAGTGGCGAATTTCCCATCCCTACCAACTTTGAGTCTACCTCAAGACATTTAAATGCCTTTCAGTAGTAACCGTTTCTTCGCACGCAAGACACATTTTGGTTGCAAGATTACTCGTTTGTTTTTGACTGCGTCAGTGGAACATGTAAGTTACGATACGATTTATTTTGTTCGCTCGACGCGTTAATTAAACGTTTCAATCTTCGGTTGTTTGTGGTTATTTCATCCAAGTGTCAGTGTTAGATTTTTTATTCATGGGAAAAAAAATATTTAATATACAAAATGTAACTTTAGGTACTTTATAAGAAAGTTATTATCCTCTTTATTATTCTGCGTCACATTAACCGCGTATTGTTATTATTAATATTAATTAAATATCGGGGAAGTACAGCTTAACCGGAACGTTTTTAAAGCTAATTGCTCTTAAAATACGATTTTTTTTTTATTTCTCTAATAAAATCGAATAGTATTTCCTGTTTGACTTTCGAAGATTGTTTACACTTAAAATGTTCGTTCGGGAAATGACTAAATAAATGCATTAAACAAGAGTAAACAAACTGGAATGCTGTAAGAAACCGGCAAATTAAAAATGTGAAGAATGCAAATAAAAAGTAATATGTGAATAAGTTATTGACAATAAATAAAATAAGTGATCAATAAAATAAACTATACACAGAAAATATCCAAACGGAACAACAAAAGCATACGAACAACTAATACAAAAAAATTGACAGTTAATCCCAGTGAACGTAGAAGTAATCACAAAATAAAGATTAAGAAAATTAAATAATCGATATAAATGAAACTTATAAAATGGATACAAATTAAATTTAAAAAGCAAAGACAGGTAAACTAACAAATCAGAGAATTTATTATTAATAAAAATATGGCGCGCTTTATCATTTCTAACTCATATTTTAACTCCCAGAAGGTCCAGCAATTTTGATTGTTCTTTAAGTTTGAAAATATTTTATATATATATATATATATATATATATATATATATATATTTTGAATTTTCATATTTTGCATTATTGACAATTGTGGTTTCTCAATTTTTTAAATTTAATTTTTTTGCCAATTGTTGAAGCTTCGTTATTTTTATAGGTTCGACACATTTGTCAAATCTAACTTAAACGTTTTTAGGTGTTTTATTATGAAATTTTGCAAATTTTAGGATTTTTATTTATTGGTGTTTTCACAATAGAACATCTTCACGAAGTTTTTTTTTTTCATTTTGTTAATTATTTTTAAAAATCTTCTCGCATTTATATAAATAGGAAAATAAGAAAGTAAGCCAGAAGTAGCACACAAATACAAAAGATAACTATCCAAATGATAAAAACAAAAGAAACCTTTGCCAACACGAAAAATGAAAAATTTACCACTTTTTTCACCATTTTATGCAAAAGTTTCGAGTAGCATTTTTTTAATTTTAAACAATTTTGACAGATTTCGTATTTTTTGCACTTTTAATTGTTTTACCATTGGTATTTTGTCAATTTTGACACTTCTGCAACTTAGTAAAAATTTTCGTATTTAAACAAGTTTAACATATTTGGCTATTTTGCGATTTAGATGAGCTTGTTATTTTTTACTATTTTTAGAATTTTTCTTTTTATGTTGTTTTTCACATTTTGGGAGATACATTTAGCATTTTTGATAATTTTTGTCTTTAGAAACTAGTGTTTTTAAATCTATTTGTAATAATAATAATATTTGTTTGAAAATTAGTTAACTATTCTCCATTTTGATATCATTATTTATGTGCAAATTCATTTTTTCACATTTTGTTGGATTTTGTTTGATTTTCTTTAAATTGTGACATATTTGCATGTTTGATAATTTTGGCATTTTAGACCATCTAGATATTTTTACAATTTTTGCATTTAAAAATTTTAACATTTTATCATTTTTGCAGTTTTGAAGTTGTTATTTTTTTGTATTTTGGCAGCTTTGATATTTTTACCAATTATGATCGTTTTTGTTGTGGAAAATTTGTTTCTAATTCTCGGACAACTTCTTCGTATGATTTTCATAACCGTTTTAAAAAATGCATTGTTTTGGAAATATTGACATATTCTGCAAAAATTTTAACATTTTAGCATTTTAGGTATTTTTGTATTTTTTGCAGTTTCACAATTTCGACATTTTTGATATTTTAACATTTTTCCTCAATGTTTAGAGTTTTACTTTAGTGAATTTTGACATTTTTTATTTTGATCGTTTTCGCAATTTCGACATTTTCGCATTTGCTTTCACGTTTGTACTTTTTGTCTGTTTTGTGTCATTTGTTGTATTTTGAAAGTTTTACAAACGTAACATCCCTTACAGTTTATATAATTTTTCTCATATTTTTCATTTTTATAGATTCTCAATTTTTTAAATTTTACATTTTTGTCAATTATTATATTTTGATATACTCGAAATGGTTTTTATAATTGGGCAGTCTGCATTTTTAACATTTTAACATTATATTTTCTGCAATTTTTGCACTTTATTTTTTAAAGTTGTAATTTTTTGCTATTTTGCCCCTCTTGATAATTTTCTCTTTGTTCACATTTGTCGTATTTCGACTGTTTCGCAGATGTAACCTTCTTACAGCTTATATAATTTTCAAAATTTCCCACTTTCCTGATTTCTCATATTTTTCTTTTTTGTGGGTTCTCAATTTTTTAAATTTCCTTTTTTGTCAATTATTGTACTTTGATATACTCGTCAAATGTTTATGTTTTTTTTATATTTTATGCAAATTTTAGGTTTTTTTATATATTTATAAAAGCCAACATTTTATGCAAATATTTAGGACGACTCATTTAGCATTTTTGAAACATTTTTGGCTCCAGTTCCAGGTCTACACGTTTTCTGCGACTTTGGTTGATGGTTTTGACAACTGTGCATATTAAAAAATTGTGACATGTTTGATAACTAAATTTCCAGAGTTGCCAATCTGGAAATTTAGACAATTTAGATATTTTGACAGTTTTTGCATTTTGAAAATTTTAATATTTTATTATTATATTTTCGGCAATTTTGCACTTTATTTATTTTTTTTTGAGTTGTAGTTTTATATTTTGACATTTTTGAATTTTAGGCAATCGGCACCAATTTTATAATTTTTGCACTTTTTGGCAGTTTTACAATTTCGACTTTTTTGACATTTTAATATTTGCACTTTTACTTACTTAGTGAATGTTGACATTTTTTGTTCACATGGTTTCATATTTGTAATTTTTACAGATTTGCATTTAGAATTTTTGTCTATTATTACATTTTTTGCAATTTTCGTATTTAGTTCTCATTTTTATTAATTCTCGTGTTTTAACAAAATACTTTTTGCTAGTTTAATAATTGTGCCCTCTTGATGACATTCGTTGTATTTCGACAGTTTCGCAAATGCTCCGATAATTTTTGACATTTTTTCACTTCACAAAATTATTACACTTTTACAATATTGCTAGTTTAGGAGCTTTTAGCATCGTCTTTCCACCATTTGATTTTGCAATTGGGCAACTGCATTTTTTATATTGCAGTTTAATTTTCTTGTATTTAAATTATTCACCTGGCGATTAAAAACCAATTTATCAAATTACACCGACGCTAAAGTCTTAATCACCGACAAGAGTTTATTTAAACGATGTTTTCGTTGCCTCGCACGGATGCTACAGAATAAATAACACCTCAGCAATAAAATTCATTAAACAAACTTATTTCGGTCTTACAGTATCGCAAACAATATATAATTAAGTTTATAGTACCTGCGTCATAATGACATGCTGCAGTATAATAATAACGCAGTAGATAGTAATTTACTCAACAAATATAGTCATGTATAGCGTACCGGGTCGAAAAATAAAATAACGGCCACTAATTGTTATTTGTACACGTTCATTCAAGTTGTGTAACTTACTTGATGTGTCATCATGGGTCGACCCAAGTTGTTGGAATATTCAATTAAAATTACTCAAACTAGTGTCACGTACGTAAGTAATTAGGCAGGTAAGCACTTTGCGGTTTCGTTCGTTAATTGATGTTTCTTAATTATCATCGAGGCGGGTATTTTTATGGGCTTTTAATATTTTTATGAGAATCCGTATTGATTATTAAATATGTGCTATCATCTATGAAAAAATTAAGATTAACGTTGCACTTCATGGTTTACATGTATTATTCCAAATTTATTATTAGCTTCCTCACAATAATGGTGTATTAACGAAAAAATAACTATTAAAAAAAAAATTTAACCATATAAAATATTTGAATATTTTTTCAATATGTGACGTAATAACGCGACCTCGACAAATTATTGCATACAATCAACTGTAAACATACAGTTTCTTTAATTACATATCAAAAATTCAATGACATCATTCATTAATATTTAATGTGTTTTCATTCACGTCGCCGTTAGATACTTCGGCGTCGTGTCTATTGCAAATGACATTTAGTCATCGACGACGTCGAGCGCATTTCTAACAAAAGAGTTAAAATAAAATAGAAGTAATGGTTTGGTTGCCACATTGGGAAAAACCGGACAGTAGTTGCCCCCGATTGAACGGCTGCAATAAATGTTTAATTGCCTGCAATTGGAATATCTTTGAATACTAACCACGTAGTGACGTTCGGATATTTGGAGCTTTATTTAATTTGGCTCCGAAGTGTAAATTGCATATGTGAGCGTCTCTGCAAACAAGCGCCTTTCCATTTTTTATTTTTGTTATTTTAAGGCAATGAACTTGTGCGTCATAAAATAGCAGTAAATAATTTCTTTCTCATTGAAACGACTGTCAGTGTGACACAAATTCTTTAATTCGATTAAAATGTTTAAAACTATGTGATTAAAATCCTAAAGTAACTGAGCTCTGAGTTCAGTTATCGTTTTTACAACTTAGTTGAAATGCTTATCTAAATTTCAATAGAGTTAAGTAGTAAGGGTAACATTTTTGAAACGACAGGATCCCGTTAGTGCTATAATTATAACTTAATATGATTTTGAGATCCAAGCAGAAAAGTTTTAAAAGTGACAAAGTATATGATAGACTATGATAACTGAGGAATTTTAATGTTAAATTACGGTTTTATCAAAATAGAGCGAGGTTAGCAGATCACAGTACAATCTGTTCCAAAACTAGCGAGATTATCCAAATCACACAACGATTGAAGGTGAGAAATGATATCGTTCTCCTGTCATACTCATATTATTAGAGCGAGCTTTACTTGCTGTAAATAGTAATAGTAAATAGCTGTAATAGTGATATTATCAATCATGTTAAATAAATCATACGGAAATGAGCTACGCAATTGAGCCCTTTTTTGAACGGCTTAAAAACCTTACATACTTATAATAATTTTAAGCACGAACTCAAGAAACTACTCAAACTAAAAGTAATATCAGCTTTATCTCAAGTATTTGTGTAAGCAGATGCTATAAATCGGCACTCTAAACTAACTAAAAACAATAACATAAAAAATTTCAAATTTCAAAATTCTTTTACAATAAAATTGAAAGCCGCTTTCCGTCTCACAACATTCACAGATACACATACCATGTACTATAGTGTACGATATATTATACATTCTGCTCAAAGTTTGAAATCTAGTAGCATAAAAATACATTTATTTGCAATAAACTATAATGGAAAATGTAATAATAGGGCAGAGTATTCTAAAAACATCGAAACTTTTCCGAAACCAGATTAGACGAAGTAACTAATGGGCAAAAACCAACAAATGATAACGGAAATTAAGTAAATGAGAACTGAACAAGATAAAAACACGAGGAAGGAATTTAAATAAGTGAAAAATAGGACATTTAGAAAAAGCAAGGAAATGCCAATTTGATAACATTAGGCTTAAAGCTAGACAGTGATGGTGGCAAATATCTTAAAAAGGTAAATGGGAACAATAATTAAAAATATGCATCACGCTAAAAATGCAAAATAAATGCAAAAAAACACGTTTAATGGAAAACGGTAACAAGGCATATAAAATAAAACTAAAAATTGAAAAGAAATTCTGATCAAACAGAAAACAAATACAGATGGAAATAAAATTGCTAGAGATGGGGAGATGCGAAGAGAAGTAATTGCAATGATTTTTTTTTTTGAAAATGGAACAAATGCAAAGGTTATACAAGAACAAGAAACAAACTAGGAGATAAAAAACAATAAAATTAAAAATACCCGATATGGAAATCGGCGACATGGAATCTAAGAGCAATGTATATGATATATTCATCAACACTGCGGGCATAGTCAGCCCATGGTTTGCTTGCATTTTTCTATTTCAATCCATTTTGTTGCCTCCTGTTTTTCTCCTTTCTCTGATACCCACCATACACCTGCTTCGTTGGGACAAGTCCATACAATTGTGTTAGCTCTTCATTTGTTTTTATGCATCATCCATCGCTATACCACGTTCTTCCTTCCATATATTTCCCTTAATATTTTTTCACTATGTATAGAGCAAGAAATATATGAATTTAATAGACAAGTGATAGACATACTAACGTTAACAGAGGCCCAGCAAAATAACGAGGATAAATAGCATATATAATATCGACAATGGCGATACAGAAGTGAGAGGAGGTTCTAAAGAAGGTAAAGTAAACAACAATGGAAATATAATATTTTAAATAACATAACATTATCAATAAGAGAAATCAATAACCGAAGAGATTTTAGTGAAGAGAAACAGAAAGGGAATCAAATATAGTCTAAAAAAAGAAGTTGGTAGTCAAACTTGTGGAAGAAAATTGGAAAGGAGAGAATGAAACTATTAAAAAACTAATACATTTAAGGAAGGAGGGACCATCAAAGACATGCAAAGAGACGGTTGGGGAAAATAAAACGACATAAAAACAAAAGGGAAAACAGAAAAATTGTGGCAGATGCTTCATGAGTTTTATTGCGGAGGCAGCAACGGTGGTGCGTGGTAGTATATAAATGGGCTGAACTTATATATAGTGAAATGAAAACTCAAAGGAAGAAATAAGAAGAAAACGTGAAATAGAAACTTTACATGAATAGAAATCAATAAAACGCATATAAAGACAAAGTAAAAAGTTGTTGGGTTGGGTTGGGTTGGGTTGGGTAAGAGTAGAAAAGGAAAAATCTTTCGTGAAAAACGAATAGTAAAGAAACCGAAAAACCCAAAGACATTTAAAATTTTAGAAAGGAATACCAACCAAAAGATAGAATAAACGATAGAAACAATTAAATCATAGCGGAAGAAATTAAACTCGTGGAGAGACGAAAAGAGTTTGGAAATGCAATAAAGTACAATAGTAAAAAAGAACGAAGAAGCAAGATAGGCAAATGGTATACAAAGTAGTAAACTAGAAGGCAATGAGACAAGCATAATCTTGATATAGGAATTAAAGAGGTCATAAAACGATGCAATCTTTAAATACAACAAAAAAGGACTGCACGCTACAATAGAATAGTAACAGAATTTAATTTTGGGAAGTTTGCAACAAATCATGAAAATATAAAACCAAGAGACTGGAGATCAGGAGTAATTTTTTTAATTCAAAAATGACGATGTAATAAGTTATAATTATACAGCCATTACAGTAATATAACAGTAACAGTATATATGAAAGAATATTAAAAAACATATGTAAAGTAATTATAGACCCTACATTGGAAGAAGCCCACAGCGAATTTAGAAAAGGGAGAAATGTAAAGTAATATAGAAGACCATAAAAGAGAATTGAAAACATTTTGATCGATATGAAAAAATCGTTCCACAGTATACAACGAAATAAAGCATGGAAACCGTTGAGGAAAATGAAAATAAGCTGGGAACCGTTAGCAGAGACACAGAGTTTACAAAACAATAAAGAAAATTATATAACCTCCACGAATGCGAAATCTAATACTTTTAAATCACGTCGAGACGATGCGTTATGGGTCCACCACTATTTACATTATTTATTAACGATTTTTTAAATGAATATCACACAATGTTAAGAAAACCAAATATGTGCTACCGGAGCACACATGATATATATGACATGAAAATAAAGACGAAGAAGACAAATACCATGGTAACATCGTTGAACAAAAAGAAATATAAAGTAAAACGAAAAGGCAATGGATCACGCAATAAATCATAGCGATAAAAGGAATACCGAAAGAAACGAACATAACAATAGATAGACCAATTTTATCATATGAAACGAAACGTGGACTTCAAGCAAAGGATTTCAAGCGACAGAAATTAAATTTTTATGAATATTCAGTTGAATTACTGGAATGGCTGGAATGAGCAGAAAAAGAAATAGAATGGTGAGAATCTGTAAAGAATTGAGGAAGGCTGGTGAGAATAGCATATGTTTCCTATGAGGATAACAAAAAAGGAAGAGGAAGGCCACTGGAAAACTGGGACAATACAAAAGACAATCGCAAAATTAATCAAATATATGTAAAAATCAAGAAAAGAACGAAGGACAGATAAGTAATATAAGCTAGAATGAGCTAGATTTTAAAATTGAATGATCTACATAACTGAAAAGTAATAAATCAAATGAAATTAATGTTAAAACAACCAGTTTAATAAAGACTTTGACATTTTAGAGAGTGCACTAGTATTCTGTAATGTTCTGGATTCCAGCGAAATACATCGTTGTTGCGATGTATACAATAAAATCCAGTCCTGTTTTCTCTACACCTTCCACATCTATTGTTAACGTGCGTTACTCAACTCAAATTACCTTCTTTCATTTTATACAATCACTAGCCAGATCTTCTCCCTCTAAACGTGGTTACTCAGTTAGTTATTAATCTAAGCCACTGAATAATTATCCTATAACTGAAATCATCTATATATGTCTTGTTGTTTTTACGTCGAATGCGATTAGAGAAGGAACACGGAGTATAAGTTTTTAATGTGGCTAGGCACATGATTGACCCTACACACCAGTTAAATAGCAATAATACATGATGTTTTTTTTCAAGAACTAAACTGTCAAATCCTCATTAATAATTATTTTGGTGCTTGCATTATAAATAGAGTTTCTCGTGCTTCTTATGCAAAACTTGACTATTATTGGCCATGTAGTACCTTCTTTCTCAAATGATTAGTGGCAACAATCGATATCCTTTGAAGTAATGTCGATTCTCAATTTTCACGACACAAATTTCCTGCAAAATTTTCCACGTTTTCAGATTTGTTTACCGGAATTCCAAAAAATCTGAGGTCACGAATAATTCAAGCTTTATCTGTACATCATTTAGTTTTCTATCAACAGAGGTGACCTTGTCTTTCAATACCTTGATTTTATTTCTGTGACAATTCAAGGTATCTTTTACAACACTAAGCAATCTACCCAAGAATTTTACTTCATAAAATTCGTTCGACGACTTTTTGAATACGGATTTCTTCATTATCATTTCATCTTGATCTAGTAATGCGTGCACTATTATCACTAGCCATTTTCGTAAAATATAAAATGCTTGTCTAGAATTTAATGACGTAGGCCGCAAACACGTCTACACGGTTAGAGTTTACATCACACAATCTTATGGTTCTCAATTAGATTTTGTTTCGTGAAGTTCTTTTATTATGCTGAACATTGAGAAGGGAATAAGGCTTCAAGGAATCGCTCGGATTGATGGATCACGAAATATTTTTCGGTGAATTTGATAATGAAAACTTAACTTTAAATGATACATCGATAAACTTGTTATGGATTTTCAAATTAAAATATTTCTGTGTCTTGTTTGCCAACCATTTTAAGTGCCCGTGATGTCTTTACTAGTAAATGTAGCATACACTTTCGTTTAATGTCAAATGTGTTTTTTAAACATTTAATAGTACACATACCAAATTACATTCGAAAATCTTCATAAACGCCATTTTCTTTGTTTGGTTTTTTCTATCCATTGTGTAATTTTGACCAAACTAATTGCAATCATCAACAATAAATATCGCAAACTATAAATAATGCATTACGACCACTTAAAATAAAAAATAGCCAATTACCTACGTACCTAACGGGTTAATTGAAAGGAACGATTAATCGATTTCATAACCAATATTAAGTTTGTGAAATCCCATTCCGGAACGACCGCATGTCAAGGTTATGCACTGACGATCCGTAAAATTCGTTAATTAATGTAACAACTAACAGACTTAGATAATCAAGGAGCGTAACCAGTTATTACGATTGATATCCGCCAAAGCAAATAAATATAAATTTCAGGCATTTCTGCCATCTACGTCAAGAAAAATCTGCATGTGTTTAACTTGTGTAGAATTTATTATACGGCTTTTTTTTGTATTTTCACGACACTTAATTCTGACTGGTATATTAATTTCGTTGTGAAATTAACACCTTAACACAAAAATGAGCAAATATTAAAAAAAATATCCAATTATCACATATTTACATTTTTCGGGTCTAACTGTGTGATAATTAGATAACAACAACATAAAAGCTTCTTTCGTGCCATTAGAGTCCTTGGAGCCTCGGCGATCCTTGATGTTTATGTTCGCTGATATCTTGACGTCACACTTATATAGATCATATTAAATTAGTTTATATAATTATAAAATTTTATATATAATTTCATGTTTAACTTCCTTTCCATATTCCGATAAATATATTGTTCTAAATGCTCTATATTCACAGGTGGCTTTAATAAATAACGTCTATGCAGACACCACGTGCATTCAATAATGACATAACTGCATAATTATTTTTTTACAATGGTTTTATGGTAAACACGTTTTAATATTTATTAATGAGTTTGTTGTAAAATTACGTATTTTAATAACAGGCTGTTTTGCAGACAAAACTATGAATAAATATTATGTTCGATATTTGTAAAAATTATAAATTTATTGTACAGGAAGACAATGTTGACCTTTATTATTAAGGATAACAAAAAAATCTATGTAAATTGATAGATTGACGCACATTTTTTTGCCTCAGATACAAAACTTGAATGCCACATTAAAAAAAGATTTAATTTGCGTCATACGAGTTATGAATAAAATATATTTTTGTATATTTTGACAATTTAATTATTTTTCAAGTCATGTCTAAGTTCTGGTTTCGTATCGAAATATGTGTTTGAAACTGGATTTTCAGTTTGACATCGACAACTGTATTTCTTTAATGGTTTACACTAAATTAATAAACTGTTCATAGAAGTTCCTGATTCCTTAATTATTTGTATGACTTGGAAACTGATTTGAAGATGTGAAGTGCTTAGTTACCGTCGCTTATCGTTCGTTGCTCAATTTGCAAATAACTCGTATCACACATTTTGTTACCTCATTGTTACCTCATTGCGTTTCATTTGCCACATATGTTCGTCTCAATGTCACAATTGATATTCGGTAAATAAAACTGCGATTTATACCTTCGCTTGACACATCAAATGTTCATTTTTACATTTTCCACGAAATGAAGTAAATCATTCAGATTAAACCCGATCTTTTTACCATTGAGATTAAAATACGTGCAGCGGTATGTTGTTAAACCCAATCAAGGCGCTTTAACCTTGAGACATCCATATACTTACGACACTAAACGCCTTGCATATTTACTTTACTGTTATGAAGCAATTATAAATGTTCAAGCAATTAAGCACTTGACAGAACATATTTCTGTAAATCCCCAAAATGATAAACCAACAAATTAAGGACATTCTACGAGTATTTAAAATGGCTCCCTTTGTATCATTGAATGCAATAATATTCTAATGCACCATAAACTGTTTATGACGCAGTCTACGACCTTCAAAGTCATAAAATTTGTGATATGTAAACCTCGCAAAATAAAAATTTGCGAATTTTGATGTGATCATAGAAAAATAAGGAACTGGAATGGACCCAACAGTGTGGGATGAAAATAAATTAAAAAAATTAAATAAATTGAAAAATAATATGAAACAAGAACACAAATTAATGACAATTGATTTAAGTTGAGGATAAATAATATAACACTTGTTTTTAATTGTTAATATTTCTTGCTTAATAAAATGCACGTACGAACCTTCTTAGTTAAAATTTATTGAATGCCTCGAAGGTACGATCGATTTATGAACTCTCAATTACTTTATGATAGCCCAGGTATCGTTAACGAACCCGAAATAGGCAAATCATTTCAAATGTAATTTAGAAACATTAAAAAAAACTAAGAAAAGTAGTTCTGATTATCTTCGCCTTTCGAAGAAATTTAAAGCTCAATATTTGTATGTATGTAAAATATATTTTTTAAAAACTTTGCTACGTTAGTTAAACCTTCATAAATCATATGAGTAATTATCATAATTATTGTTAAAAGCGTGCCTGAAATTATCGCGAACGAACAAGTATGTAATAGTTCTCAGAAGGACGTTTTAAATGAGCTTAGCTTAAAATGCACTAATAAATATCGTAATTATAAGTTAGAAAAAATAACACGTGGAAGCATAATAAGCAAATTTTCGAAGAAACACCATAAATAAAATAAAATGAGATAAATGAAAATGCTGCAACTGTAAGTAAATTACTTAAATCAATTATAACAAATCACAAGTAAACTAATTAATTACAACAAATGAAAGTTAAAATTAAAAAGAACAGTGTTGTAATGTTTTCGTCAATTCAGATATGATTTATTTATCATACACAAATATTTTAGATCGGTTTGGTTAGATTAAGTAACCATAGAGTAGATGCTAGTTTTATTATTTTATTTTATTATATTTCTGTTTGCAAATTTTGTTCCAATTCTATTATAATTGTCTTATAATGTTGTTTCATTGTATCGTTTTTTTCTCGTTCACTATTCTTTGTTATATTTCGTATATTAAATAAATATAAACAATTTCCATAATTTCTCATTGGTGCGGATTGCCTAATGCAATTAACACGTAAAAAGAATAAATTTCAATATTAATTGGCAATTTCGGAGAAACAATTTTGCGTCAGCGTGAACAAAATGTATCGCAACCGTGATTTATCTCATTAGATTGTTGCACAAAACGTGCCGATTTGGGTATAAATAAGTTTCGTTCGTTCTAAGCGGCGCCGTGGGTAAAGAGCACCGCGTACGCAAGCATCTGCACGGATTGCAAAAGAGTTAATGGGCCCTTTCGAATTTGCTAACCAAACACATAGTCGATTTTGTTATTGCACAGACGCAAGTGAATAGACGTGATTATTTTCTTTGCAGAGGCACGAGGGAGATGTTGCAACTCGCCTTTTTCATAACAGTGGTTTGCGTCCACGGGTCTTACTCGTACACCATTACGAACGGTAAGTGTAGTTAATTGTAAGGTCATATTTGATTTGCGGTGATTTGTGTAATTATACGACGGCGTAATCACGACCGTTATAAAAAATATGTTGACCTATTCGAAGCACTCAATCTGATAATATTTTCGAATTCGTCGTAATTAGACGTTAAATTTAGAACTTTTTGGAACTGCTACGGCTAGGTTCAAAGAAATGTGTGTAATGTAATTATTTATTGATACTTAAATGAAAAGATTTCGCAATCAATCAGCAAATGTTAAAGCTCAACGAACTCATTTTCGAGGGAAGGAGAATGTCATTTATAAGAGTTTTTAATAGATTTAATTTTTAATAGAGTAGATTATTATTATTTGTTTTTCACTTATAGATTGCTTTTTGAATTTATTTCGTAATGTTTCTTGTCCTTCGTCGTTATTATTTTCTCGACACCTATGATTAGATGCTCGAGTTTTCCCAAAAAATCATTCGCAATGTAAAATTGCTGATTTGAAATCCATTACAATTCTACTCCATTATGCTCGAAAAGCGTGGAAATTGAAATTGTAAAAGTCGTAAAGAAGTATCGTAATTAAACATACCAGAAATGCCAAAATTGTTGATTATGAAAAGCGTATAGATTTCAAAATAGTGTAAAATACAAACTGGTAATTGTCACAAAAGTCAAAATGTGGAAAATTGAAACAAGATTTCCAAATTGTGTCACAATTGTGAACCATACCAAAACATGAACACGTCGAAATAAGTTGAAAATTGTTTAAAATAAAAAAAATAAAAGTTAAAATTGTCCAAAAATTAAAATCTGCGAACATTTAAATTCTAAAACATTACAAAATGTAAAATTTGCTAAATGTAAAAGTTGTGAAATCCCAAAACATTGTCAAAAAAAGTCAAAATATTGATTTGTAGTTCATTTGGATTTTACTTCAAAATTAAAAAATATCAAATATGCACTAGGGGGAAAAATATTGCAAATATAGCAAACATTTACAAATATGCAATATGATAACATTGACAAAAATTCGACATATTTCTAACATGCAAACGGCATGAAAATAAAAAATGCATACAAATATTTTTTTACGGTTTCAATTACATAACAATTTCAAAACCTTTGTGATTTTTACGTTTTTTATATTTTTGGCAATTTTAACATTTTTTTAGTTCAAACGATTTATTTTTATTTACATCTATTTCAAATTTATTGCACATTTAGCCCATTTTGATGTTTTCCAAAATTTAATGTTTTTTTTTAACTTTTGGCAAAAATTGCGCGTGGTAAATCTAAAATGATAATTTATTTGTGTATTTTCCACAAATTGTTCGTATTTGAAATTACGCCAGTTTTTTTTATAATTTTTGCACTGATTAATTTATGAATTTTCAAATATATGCTAAGGTTGCAATCGAGTTAGGTTGGGTTGGGTTTGGTTAAGCTGGGCTGGGTTTGGTTAAGCTGGGTTGGGTTGGGTAGAGTCGGGTTGGATTGGGTTGCTTTGAATATGGTTGGGTTGAGTCGTGTTGTATTGGATTGGGTTGATTTGGGCATTTTTAAAGAAATATATAAAAAATATATTTGTATATATTTCTTTAAAAAATGCCCAAATCAACCCAACCCAATACAACCCGACTCAACCCAACCATATTCAAAGCAACCCAATCCAACCCGACTCCACCCAACCCAACCCAGCTTAACCAAACCCAACCCAGCTTAACCAAACCCAACCCAACCTTGAACAATCTTGAAACTTTCGGAAATTTCAAGGTTTTGACATTTTTGCATCATAGACAACATGGAATTTTGTTTAATTTTAATTAATTTATTATTTTGTATTTAATAATGTGCATAAATTTTAACATAGATATTAGATTTTTCCTCAATTTTGACATGCATGCAATTTTTGATATTTCATGAATAAATAAGACTGATTTCATGAATAAATAAGACATTGACAATAGCGATGGTGTCAATAAAGATTTAAAGAGTTTTCGTTGCAGGATAAGTCGAAAGTTGAGTTGAAAATATTTCAAATGCCGAGCCAAAAAAAAAATGAAAATTCTACTAGCGAAAGTTTGAGTGATAAATAAATGATTTCACGTAATGAACA
Organism: Geotrupes spiniger; assembly: GCA_959613385.1. NCBI lineage: Eukaryota > Metazoa > Arthropoda > Insecta > Coleoptera > Geotrupidae > Geotrupes > Geotrupes spiniger. Next base: position 15,957,092 of record OY390735.1, on the reverse strand, counting down.
CAAAAAATAATATCACGTTGGTGATTTCGATCATTTTTTAATAATTTGGAAATTCATATATTTTTGTATTCTCGAAAACGTTTGCGAATTTTGCCAGTTCTACAATTCAAATGTTGGATATTTTTAACATTTGTCATTTTCGATAATTTTGCGATTTTCTTCCTTGCCATTTGGCATAATTGTACCAATGTTGATATTTTCATCATTATTAAAAAAAAAATTCTTCAAATTTTAAATAATGTACAACATATAATTTAATAGTTCCAAATTAGCCGTTCCTAGAACATATAATAATTATTATTAATATTTCACCTGTGTAATAACAGATGGATGATTGAATTGCTTTATAATGATAATAAATTGTAAGCCTATCGTTGTTCATTTATTTAATCCACATAATTCTACTAATTCTAGGAGAAGTGAAAATGTCGAGAAAACGTCAAAGTTGTGAACAAATTCAAAATTGTCTAAAATTAAAAAGTGCATTGGATTTGATTGCTTAGTATGGAATTAGGTTGGAATAGATTTGGATTGATAGAGCTGGGTTTGATTTGATTTCACTTGTGTTTGGTCGAGTTGGGTTGGGTTGGGTTGAATTGGAATTGATTGCATTTGATTTGATTGCATTGGAGTGGGTTGGATTTGAATGGATTATATTTAAATCCAATGTAGATTTAATTGCTCAGAATTGGATTAGATTTGATTGAACTTCATTTGATTGCATTGGATTTGATTGCTTAGGATTGGATTTGATTTTATTGGATTTGCATTTGATTTGATTGCTTAGGATTTGATTGAATTTTATTGGATTGTATTTGCTTGGATTTCATTGGTTCCCATTGGATTTGATTGGAGTTTATTGGATTGCAATTGATTTTATTGCATTGGACTCGATTGGATTGGATCTTCTTGATCCATTGAAAAATTTAAACTTGTCCCAAAATATCAAAATTGTTGGGGTTTAAATTGTAAAACCTTATAAAATGTCAAATTTGCTAAACATTCGAATATCAAAGTTGTCAAATGCCAACAAACTGTCGAAAAACGTCAGAAAGTTGATTTAGAGTTCATTTGGATTTTATTTAAAAATATCAATGTTGCAAAAACAACAAAAAATAACAAACAGAGTAAAAATGTACAAATATGCAATTTGATAAAATTGTCAAAAATTCGACAAATTTCCAAGACGCAATGGCATGAAAATAAAAAATTCCTACAAATATTTTTTTATGGCTCATTACATTTTCAAAACTTTTGTAATTTTTATGTTTTGTGTTATGTTTATTATTTGACAATTGTAACATTTGACAATTTTTGAGTTCAAACCATTTATTTTGAATTTTTTTTTAGATGCCCTCCATTTCAATTTTATTTTGCATTTAGCCTCCTATGACTTTTTCACAATTTTAGCGTTTTTTTATTGCGTAACCTTTCCAATTTTGAAATTGTTGGCACATGGTGAATCTAAAATGGCAACTTATTTCGACAAATTGTTCGTATTTGTAATTTCTGCAGTTGTTTAAAAATAATTTTGACGAAAACGCGAATTTTGCCATTACTACATTTTTTTGATAATTTCAACATTTGTCATTATGCCATTTCTGATAATTTCACAATTTTCATCGTTGCCATTTGTTATAATTTTCCCAATGTTGATCCTCAGCATATTGCAGGTTTTTATTAAAAAAAAAAAATAATTAACGGTAGTAAAAAAGCAATTCTACAAAATTAAAATTCTTAGAACATATAATCATTATTAATTCACCAGTGTAATACAAATGTCATAAAATCGCTCTTACGTAAGATGCGATGTGTAAATCAAGCGTGCCTAAAATTTTAATTTTATGTCATGCAGTTGGATATAAAAACGTAAACATTATATTAATATTTATCTTGCAATAAATGCAGCCAACTTTAAATGAAATGGCGTTACTTGACATGACTTGACTTCAATTAAAAAGATTAATAACAGATGGGTTGATTGAATTGCTTTATATCACTTTACGATAATCAATTGTAATCCGTTCGTTTTCCATTTGTTTAACGACACAATTAATATAAAATATTCAACTTTAATAACAAACAAAACATGTTTAGAGAAAAGAGCTCTTAGCACAAAATACGCGACGGTGACAAAAAATTCCCACATAATTCTACTACTTCCACAAGATGTAAAAAATAAAAAAATCACAACAATGATTTTTCTTTTATTAGCAATACATTTTTGTTTGGACAAAAGTGCAAGTTCATTAAATATTTATTTCCAGAAATTGTCAACTCCACAGGCACTTTGGAATACGTCCTGTTAGACAAGTCGCACCCGTGTTCTAGAACGTGTACAAAAGATGGAGCACCTATGCTGTGCAGGTACACCTTTACCATGGAATGGTACCAGACTCTCAGCAAAGCTTGCTTTTCGTGCCCTTACGTGACGGAAGACTGTTACAGACCGCACTGTATAACCGGGGACGGGCGAAAAAGGTCGATTATGGTCGTCAACAGACAAATGCCAGGCCCCGCCATTGAGGTAATTCTTCAATTTCGCAAGTAACACACATGAGTCACATACACCGTTTTAGGTTTGCCTGGGTGATGAAATCGTGGTGGACGTTCAAAATCGATTAATGGGCGAAACTACGACGATACATTGGCATGGACACCATCAACGAGGCACACCTTACATGGACGGAGTCCCTTACGTCACGCAGTGTCCGATTCTACCGGGAGCTACTTTCACGTATAATTTCGTGGCGGCGAACGTGGGTACACATTTTTGGCATTCGCACACAGGTACATAACATTTCCACATACACTGGAATACTACATCTTGAGAGTATTTTCAAGTTACTAAATGTTGAAGGTATTCCCAAATGTACACATCGTTTCTATGTATCATTATGCTCATCAACCAATTATTGAAGTATCAAGAACCACCATTTCTTTTCATCAATAAATGTTCAACTGTGTATTTCTAATTTTGAAGGTATGCAACGAGCAGACGGTGTGTTTGGTGCGTTCATCGTCCGAGTGCCCGAAGATCCCCATCGGGAACTGTTCGATTACGATCTATCATCGCACGTAATGATTATATTGGATTGGGGGGAAGAAATAGGCATGAATAAGTTCGTGGCACACCATCACAGTAATGGTGACAATAAGCCCACATCTTTGCTAGTGAACGGGCGGGGAAGATTTATGAAATTCTTGCAAAATAATTCCACTATTTACACGCCAACGTCGAGATTTGTTGTCGAACAGGTAAGAATTAATGTAGTTATTTTTCTTTGCAGTTATACTTATTTTATCGTTTCTTCACTTATTTCACTTATTTTTCGTTTGTTTGTTTTTTTGTATTTTTCTTTTCCAATCGAATTTCGAATTTTGCCGTTAGGTTGGGTTGGATTGCTTTGGGTTGGAGAATAGCTAATAATGTATGTGGTTACTTTTCCTTGCTTTTATACTAATTTCATCGTTAATTAATGCTTTAAAATTAATATAATAATTTTTATGAGTTACATTTTTCTGTCACCAATTTGGCTTTCTTATACTTTATGTTTAAGGAACTATAGGAACATTTTCGACCTCGATATTTCAATGGATACACACGTTTTGGGGTTTGGTGTCCTTTGTCATTTTATGCATTTGTTACATTTTTTCGTTGAATATTTAGATGAACATTTAGACGATTGTCAATTTAGTTGCAGTTTTTGCATGTTCGACTATTTTAACTTTTTGGCTATTCTTGGGGAATTGACACATTTGGATTTTTTTTAAATCTTGGGTAGCTGACACTTTCGTTTATTTTGCAGATTTCTGTTAAGTTGTACAATTACAACGTTGTTTGTAATTATGAAGCATGTTTTGGTATAATTCTCAATGATTCTAAAATCATTCCAGTAAAGATGAAATAAATGTTTCACATTTTGAAAGCAAAACTACTTAAAATAAAGAATAAATCTCAACCCAACCCAACCCAACCCAACCCAAAACAATAAAAAAGGAAATGAAATAAATTTAAATGAAATCGAAGGAAAACAAATGAAAAAAACACGTAAATTAATTTTAAAGGGAGGGCATGTTCATGAATCAAATGGTATGTTTTACATTTTGTAATCAAAATTAATCAAAATAATGAAATGAATGAAACCCAACTAATCCCAACCAAAACGAAATATATTGAAACGAAATTTTATAAAAATATTGAAAAATGACAGGACGAATAGAACCGAAACGAAATTTAAACAATTCAAATTACATAAAACCAAATAAAAACAAAATAAATAAAATAAAATGAAGAAACCAAATTAAATTAAATGAAATTAAACTTAACCTAATCCAATGCAACCCAAATAAAACCAATGGACAAAAACAAAGAAATCAATTTCCAGCTAATTAATAAACTATGACAATTTTAGAAATTTAACCCCAACCCAACGCAAATAAATCAAACCAAGGAAAATAATAAAACGAAACAAATATAAGAAAAATAAAAACGAATGAAATCAAAAGTAAAAAAAGTAAATGAAATTGCAAGGAACAAACATTTTAATGTACTTACTGTACGTGAAGTCAACTCAATCAAACCCAAATAAAACAAACGAAGAAAGTTAAAGGAACGAAATACTTTTAAGAAAAATAAAAACGAAGGAAATAAAAGTAAAAATACAAAAATTTTGAATGAAACGCAGAGCAAGAAAAGGATTAATGAAACCAAACAATATACAGTGTCATACAGATGACAGTGCACACAACAAAAATTTCATAATCCAAAATGAACCGATTACATAAAAGTCAATAAAATGAATTAAATTGCTTAGTTTATTTTTTTTTGCATATCTAAAGTTTTTGGAATTTTAAATCTTCCACACCGTTATATCTTGTTGTACAGTTGCACAACAAGAAATTTGAACAAGAAGATAAAGTAGAATAACTCTGACAAATATACATATAAAGGGATTGTACATATACGATTATAATATATATATTCTTTGAGAAACATATTTATTATAAAAAATAACGAAAATATAATCGTGTAAAGTGATTATTACGTACGTATTGTTATTTTTGTAAAATATTTAATTATGCTCCTTTTTGTATTGAGTAAAATAATGTGTCTATCTGCATCGTATTCACGAAAGCTTTACAGCAAGACACACCATGCAAATTTATATTAATGTTACACAAAACACATATAAATATAAATCCATTTATAATGTTAATTAACACTGGCCATTTAATATATTACGCTAACAAAACCTATTGTTAACACGACATTTATAATTGATACGTACGTTTTGTTTCATAATCTGGCAGCATTGGATATCGTAAAAATACTAACATATGCCAAATAGTAATATAATTACTTATTATTATGCTTTGTTTGCTTTCACCTTTTTTAATATTCGTATTCATCTAATCTGCTAAGTTATGAAGGATATCGTTAAGGGTAGACATATTTTAAAAATTTCAAATGTGATGAGGCGAATATATTAACGTTTATTTCTGGATGCACAATAGGTTTTAGGTTTTGTTTAACTATTAACACCCAGACAAGAAGTAATAATATGTAATTTTGTTGATTGAAAATAGATGGTAGGATTTTTATGCAACTCGTTTACTTTATTTGCATTTGATTGATAAAGATAATCATAGCAACTTCCAGTGACTTCAACCTTGTTGGGGTTTGTAAACAACGCTAGTTGGGTTGACACGCAATGGGTTGACTTGATACTGGAATTATTATAATATTTCCATCGAATTATTATTTTTGGATTGGGGGAATTGCAAAACTGATTCATTTCCTTTACATAAATAAATAAATAACTCTTGATTTCCTCTGACTTGTATTTTTGAACAAAGTTTATGTCCAACTAGTCCAAACAGTATTATTATTTTAAAATTAAATTTGTTATTAAATTTTACACTAACTTGATTTTTAGTTAGGCTTTCTGAAAATAAATCTAAAACAAAGAAAATTCCCAATCCAAACCGATCTCGTTCGGAGGTTTTAGTGGTTTTATAGTTTTTATTTTTTTTTATTGCGTCTCATTTTCATTTCTAATTGATCGATATTTTCCATTTCGATTTGTTTTCTCTTTTTTTACACCACTGATTCCTTCTATGACTATGACCTTTATATTATTTAGATTTATTTCATTTGGTTTCAGGTTAATTTTAATTTGTATTCATTCTGAAGAAGTCATCGCTTGAATATTTTCCTGGTCATTTTTCTTCCTCCAGTTTTTCATATCACACTTAATTTTCTTTCCTTTCCATCTTTTTATGGCAAGCAACGTGTAAATTGAAGTAACTGTATGTTGTGTATTTTATTGATAGGGTTTCCGATACCGATTTCGAACCATCAACGCCGAATTTTTGAACTGTCCCATAGAAGTTTCCGTCGACAATCACACGATGACGATCATTAGTACGGACGGCAATGACGTCGAACCCGTTGAGGGTAAGTTTATTGTGAATGTAACGACAACGACAACAACAAAGACAAATACAACGACCAAAACGAATACAACGACAAAGACGAATAAAACGACAAAGACAACCACAACCACTAATTCACCATTGATTTATGGTTTTGTGCAGCTGAATCGGTGGTTACATACGCAGGAGAGCGATTCGATTTTGTCCTCAATGCTGATCAACCGAAGGGATTATATTGGATCAGGTTCAGGGGCCTTATGGACTGCGACAAAAGATTCAAGAGCGCCCATCAGGTGGCAGTTTTGCAATATGCAGGGGAGTACGACACCGAATATCCCGAAGACGAGCCGAATTATGACAAATCCCACAAGGAAGGATTGGTTAGTATTTGGTTAGTTATTATACAATGAAACTATCAAGTCACTTGTCGAAAAACAAAGACAGGCGTAAGATTTTTTTTCTATTTAACTACTCAATTATTTCCTACATAATTGGCGTTAACTTTCATTTCTTCCATTTTGTGCTCTTATTCATTACTCTAATTTTGTTATCTATTTACTGTTTGCATTCAGTTTCTTTTCTCGTTTACCTATTAACTAATAAATTACTCACTGTGTGCTTGCAGCAAGTCAACGCATTAAACAAAGGAACGGGAGAAAATATGTCGATAAGTGTGCCCGAGCTGAAATCGCTGGTCAAAGATGATGGTAGCCTAAAGGTCGAGCCGGATTTCAAATATTTCGTTTCATATGATTTCTACCGGTTGAACAACCCCCACTACCACAACCCCGATTTATACGGCTTTAACAGTGGTAAGTTTTGCATTTGTTGGAAAGTATTAGTTATAGCGACAAAGGATCACATTTACTTTAAGTGATTGCTCTGGCGTTGAGGTCAAAATTTGGTTTGAAACTGCGAACTTTATTATTTATTATATAACTCGCTCGCCATAAGAACATTCTTGGTTACAAGGCGAAAAAAATATATATATATACACGAGCTTAAATATACACAATCATGTCTTATCGCAATTACAACAATAGTAGTTGTAGTTAAAGTTGCGTTTCACAATTTAGCAACAAACGTAATAAGCAACAAAAGAATCAACCCAATAATAAAAAATCAACGATGAAATTTGTTTCTTAACTAATGATTATTATTCAGTTCCAGATAAGAAGCAGCAGCTTTTGACGCCTCAGCTGAACCACATATCTATGAAATTGCTGTCATTTCCGTTGCTGTCGGGCAGGGACAATATAAATATGGAAATGTTTTGTAACGAGTCGACTGTCAAGAACTGCAATGAGACGTATTGCGAATGTACACATGTTGTTCAGGTAAATAAAGCGTCCATTCAATTAAACTCAACTGACGATTTGTGGTGCAACTCGAACACCCAAACACATCTGTCGAGGTAATTTGTCAACAAATGTCAAAGCAATTACGATAATATTATAAATAAAATCCATCTATGTTTTCTATATGTTATGCAACTTTATGTTACTGCACTAGATTTATAAAAATTAATGTTTGTTAGGTCCCACTTGGCTCCGTAGTTGAACTCATCTTGATCGACAAAGGCTTCGCATTCGACGCCAACCACCCCTTCCATCTGCACGGCCACGCGTTTCGAGTCATCGCCATGGAGAGGTTGGGGCAAAACACGACGACCGAAGCGGTTGTCGATTTGGACGAAAGAGGCCTACTGAAAAGGAATCTCGACAATCCACCCCTAAAAGACACAGTGACCGTCCCAGACGGCGGCTACACCATCGTGCGATTCGTAGCCTCAAACCCCGGTAATTAATTTGCTTTGCGTGACGTCGAAGTGCGCTAAACGTCGTTTTTAAGGTTATTGGCTATTTCACTGCCACATCGAATTCCACGTCGAAGTTGGAATGTCGCTGGTGTTCAAATTCGGCGAACACGAGCAGATGCCGCCGGTGCCGCAAGGCTTCCCCCAATGTGGAGACTACATAGTCAAGTCCCATGCGAACTCGACGTTTTGGTGGTGGAACGATTTGATTCACACGTTCAGCGCCTCCAATCGGCTGAACTTATCGATACATTTGACTTATTTCGCTTTGGTGGTGTTGAATTTGCTTCGGTAACGAAAATTGAAGATTTGATTTAAGATGGATTGACGCTGCACGCGACGTGACGCAAAAAGCGAAGTTTGCGATTGAAATATTTCTTGTGCAAAGGCATCGCAAGAAGCATTACTTTGGTTTGTGTTCCCCATCGTTGAAAATACGTCGTCGTGTGAATAGGACAGGTGATAACTAAACTATTATTATAGATCCAAGCAAGTGTGATATTTTTGTATTGGAATAAAATGTGATACGTAGTTTTTAATATCTTTCAATAAATTTTTTATAAGAACTTTTTATTTTTTGTAGTCACCAAAGGTAGGGAATTTTTCAAATTTCTAAAACCGAACATCTTGTATTTGTAAATAGAAGAAAAGTATGTAATTGTTGATTTAAATTTTTGCGTTCACTATTTTCATTTTTGAGAAACTATCGTTTGTTTGAATAAGCACCGGTGTATTTATATATTTCGTGTCGAACGCTTCCACCGAATGTATGGTAAAAACCACATTCGTCGAACGGAGGTGCCAAATGAGATGTTATGGTAAACACCTGCTCGTGAAATATGATGCAACCGAAAGTTACGGCTTAACGTTCTTCACAACAATCTCACACGATTCTCCTGAAGGTTTCAAAAAATGTCTCAAAGAGGGACGAAGTATTTTCTACGTTCGAAAAAGCGACACCATAAATAGAATGAAATGCCGTAAACAAGTGAAATAGATAGTTTTCAGATCATGACTCCGCCCAGCGATAAGATGTAATGTAAAGTATAGTAAGCATAAAGATTTTCGAACTCTAGATTCGTTTTGACGTTTTGACCTTCCCGAAACCTATTTCGGAATGACGTATGTGTGCGTTGGTGTTCAAGCTCATATCTCGAACATGTATGCGTTATCGAAAAAATTGTCCTTATAAAAGTTAAATTTATAGAAATTTTAAATTTCGTTCTTTAAAAAATATGTGTTTGTCACCGCGACAGCTACAGTTTGTTGGAAATGTATCTAAGTATAAGAAATTCCAGTGAGGACCACGAGAAGTTGTGATTACTGTTTGATAAATATATTACAATTATTACGATTCTTGCAAAATTTTGTGAAATTTAACGAAACCAATAAATAATATATTTATCATTCATTCGGAATCTTTTTATGATAAGGTCATCTGGTTAAAGGATTTGGTGAATTGAAAAAGAAAACCAAATGGATATTATGTATTAGAACATTTAGTCTTTAGCATAGAATCTATAGTAGAATTTCTCTTGGGATTTTAATTTATATTTTCTAGTATGTTTTAAGAGTTCAGATACATTTGGTATAAAATCACCAATTGTTTCCCCTTACACCGGCGCCAGCAGTCATCATTAGAGACCGGAATTTATGAAATTTGCATATCGCTTATTATTTTTGCTACAACAAAATCCTTTAGTATTTACACGAATTACATTATTTGTAGTTGATTGACGCATATTCATTTTTGCATATTTTGCATATAATTGTAATTTTTTGAGATTTTATCATATTTGGCATATTAGTGCATATTTTAGTACTTTCTTGTACTTTATGTATAAGGAAGTTTAGTAATCATGGAAATTTTCAAACCTGAGATTTTAACGGAAATATACGTTTGACCTTTCCTATTCTGCATTATGTCCCCTTAAAAGAATTAATAATGGATTTCGACAACGAATCTAGTATTGCTATTAAAACATCTCAAGTTCATTGGGTTCCGAACCAGCTTTTATTCAATCCAATTCTGAATTTAAATGTCAGATTATTTTAAATTTGGAAACACAAGAAATGCAATTGATTAAGTCTAAGAATTATTGAACAATTTAAACCATGTGTAAATAAAGTACCAGGAGAAATTATTATGTGCCAAAAAATTTAAGCAGGTTTCAGATAAAAATTCGCGCTATATTTTATTATCAAGGTGGCAAAAACTATAAATGGAGACTTCAATGTTGATGATGTAAATTTAGCTCCAGATTTAATTAGTCCGCTTCGGTACGCTCCTATAACATCTGTAGATGTATAGAGAAGTTTTTCTAGCTATAAACATATTTTGTCTGATAGAAGGAAGAATTTTTAAATAGAAAATATTGAGAAACATCATATAATTAGTTATAATAATAATAATAATAACTTAAAATAATATTAATTATAATTAATAAACAATAGACTGCGAGACGATAACGAAACATGTAAAATATTTGTAATTAGATGATTAGTATGTATTACTGATTCGAACTATTATTTTTACAAAGTTATATAAATATCTAAGTGTATCGATGATTTAAAAAATAAATATTATTTTTAAAGATTTTTGTGCATAAATATGCGCATATTTTATACTATTTTTATGTATATAATTCCGGTCTTTAGTCATCATTATTAGAGTCCGGATTGAAACATTCAAAAATTGAAATATCCATTTATTTTTTCCCAAAAAAAGAAACCCATGCATTGGTTTGATAAATAACAAATTTTATTCAATCATATGATACAGATTATAATGGACAATGCCCTTTCATTCTGTTGTGATATTATACAATCATCCCCAAAATATATTATTTGTTGCAATCAGAGCGTGGCATACTTCCTATGAAAAACAAATGCATAAAGCAGGACGTGCACCATTGCTCCAATTAGTTGATTCCTTCAATCACTATATCGTGTGGAGCAAACACCGTTGTGAACAAACCCAGCAGAAATTGTACCTATACGAGAATCCACGATGCCGAAAATGAAATTTCCTTCATCGAAGCTACAAACCAATATCTAATATTCTTCCCAGGAGAAGACACGTTTGCAACAAATTGTTCATGACTTCAAGAAGAACATAAAATGCAAGGAATATATCTTATGGAAGCGGAACACTACAAAAACCAAGAGTAAATTAAGCATCTATTTGGAATCGCTACACCTAAAAGAAGTCTTCAACCAAAAAGAAAAAAAAAAGTAGCGAACCAATTTTACTCAATTTGAATCAACTCTAATTTGTAATTTTTAGGGCGTTGTAATTACTATATTTACATTATGTCTTTCTCTGATATACAACCAAAAGCGCCAAATAAGCGCAACTAAAAAAGTTTGCTAGTTCACGAAATTTTTATTTTATGTTTGAGTCAATTAAGGGAATTTTTGAAATCCAAGATTATAATAAACATTAAATTTTTAATTACTAGATTTCTTATTACGGTATGAACAACTCGATTTTTCCATGACATGCATGTCATATATAATAACACCGTTCTTTCTACTCCCAGTGCGATTTGGTTCCGATTTGCACCGCCATCTGTCGGTGTTGATTATTTCGGCGACGTTACGCAAGGTAAATTGCCGCGTTCACGCAAAGTCCGCGATTTAAGAAATTGAAGAGCTCACCCCAACGACTGCCTCCTCCGACACGACTCCGTCCATTTGGATGCAAGATCGACGCCGCCGTCCGTTCACTAAACGTTTAAAGTTTCTCAGTTTATCAATGAATCGTTCAATTGCGATTTAATTTAACACGAAATACAAGCGCAATTGTGCACTCACCAAAAGGTCGCGTTTAATATTTCGCGGGTTATTTATCGGCGCGACGGAAACTTAGATTTTAATGCAACGGGAAACAAAGGCCCGAATACTTGCAACGGCCGTTCAAAACTGACCCAAGAAGCGTCGCTTATGAGTCACCGGCGAGTGCATAGTCACTTTTTTTGTGCAAAAACTGCCCACTGCACCTAGGCGACGTTATCTTTGCGTTTTTTTTTTTCGGGAAGTAATTATCGAGTGATTTTGATATGTGTGCCGGCAACAATTAGAAGCTAAGATTGTCTCTTCGTCGGTTGCTTATGTACAAATTACAATTTTAAATAACATATTAATTTATTAGCAACTACAACTTTATTGTGTCGCTCAGAAAACTGATGTTGCTTTTCAAAAAGATCAGATTGTTTTTTCTTCTCGCTTTAATCGTCTTTACGATCACTATACCTCGGCATCGACTTACCTTATTATTATTTTCTAATAATATTGAAACCTTTTGGATTTTTCCGACAGTCATAGGTCGGTGTCAGTAAGTAAATTTAAAGTAATCCTTCGAGTTTTTCTTCGATCTCCATAGTTAGTTTAGTAGTTAGTTTACTGATTTTTTGTCGTTCAATTTATATTATTATATATATTTCTCTCTTTTCTTCTTTTTTCTTTATATTATATTATCTATTGTATAATCAATTTATTTAATAAAGGCGTTTATTATTATTATTATTATTATTATTATTATTATTATTATCCATGTCATTGATATCTGACATGAATTTCTGGAATTGTATGTTGTTGGCCAACATTTTAAAACCTCATATCCATGTGCACGTTTTCAGGAATTTCACCCGTCATCGCCAGGACTACTAGCATTGCGAGATTCCCTCTGAACAATATAGATTTGCACATTGGCTAGAAACTCTTCTAGATCTACACTTTTTACAAGTGCCAGTATGGCAGCAGATCACACCTGTAATGATATTCATTCTTGTCATTAACATATTAGCGTTCTTCTGGTCAGCTCATTTGTATTATATTTCTGTATCTTAAAAATTTAATTAATGAACATTCTTAACAATGAGAAATCGTTTTGTTTAAACCCGGTCCCCATCAATAGTATCGTTCGACAATACAACAGTTTGGCGAAGAGCGTGAATCAGACACAACCTTGCATAATACAAAATGGACAATAAACAATTTGAAGTTTTTACGAGGATGCAGGAGGCAACGGTTGCTCAACTGACGCAGTTGAATATTGCTGCTACTTCGTCAAGTGCAGGGAAAGGCAGCAGCAACATTAACACAACTTTCGTATTTTGAAATTTTCGATCCGACAAAGGAGGCTTACCGGAGATGTATAGAGCGGTTTACAAATTACGTAACCATGAAGGGTATCGAAGGAGTACTGTACAAAGCTACTTCTTAATTCGATTGGTGCGAATCAGGCACCAACACAACTGCAGCACGACGAGCCTACTGAAGCTGTTGGAAAACCATTTGGGCCCGAAAATGAATAACGACAACAGCATTTGTGAATAACTTCTTCAATCAAATACATTCAAATTCGATGAAATTGTTACAATTGTTTTTATAAAAACAAAGTCTTCAAAACCTGAAAAAGATCACCGAATGCAACAAAAACCCAAAATTAATTACGAAGGGTTGGGTATTGATGTTTTATGTTTGCGCTGTGGCAAAAATAATCATTTTGCGAAGGCTGTACCAAACACGTAAAGTGCAATGTATGTGCAAAAAAGTTTTGTGGCGAGCGCCTCTCCTTTGACAGATGGTCCTAATGCCTGTACAAGTGGCATCCCCGAAAACGGGGTAGTTCTACAAATGAGGTGCAAAATGATGAGGAAATTGCCACCTTATAGTTTCAGCAACACGTATCATTCTAAAAGAGTCAGTAGCAGTATCTCATAATTCCATTTTACAAGTTAGGGTCGACAGAAAAGGGCAAAACAAAATTCAAAACCTGATAATATAGTTTAGTAGAAGGATCTCTCAAAGTTTCCAAAATAGCTTGTACCGAAGATACTTCTTCCACTAAAGGACCATTTGTAAAATATAATCAAATTCAAAGCATTATATTGTTCCAATAACATTTTAACTACAGCCAACCAAGAGCCATCTGGTTTGTGATGGTTGAAGAATTTTATGAGATTTATCTTGAACGAAATGTTGAAACTCTTCTAATTGTGTCTGACGCTTAAACTATATTGAAAATGAGTGGCATGAACATTTCATTATATGGATTATCATTTTTTAATATGGATTATCATTTTTTAATTTGGTAGAAAGCGAATTATGTCGTCATATCTTAGAAATATATCTGATATAGGTTTATCAAACTATCTACAAACTCATGGTAAACTTTAAAATTTTCACTTATCTGCATATTCGTCGATAATTAATGAAAATGTATCTGTTTTTTAAAGATCTAGACTTATTTGTACCAGTTACATTATTTACTATTGCAGTAAATTTGGGTCGGCTATTAGTACATTTTTTAGCAGTCTCAGAATCGGTAAATCTTTTTCTTTTCCGACAATGATCCATTGCATTAAAAGCAATATGATTTACAGCCCACAATGCAAACCTTCAAAAGTTTTTACATGATTTTTCTTTTTATTGAAGAATCGAAGTTAAAGTACTTATGACTTCTTCTTCCTTTTCTTTTATTTTATATGCTGAGCTTCTTTGTTTGAATATGGGGAAGAAGACATTGCTTTTGAAGTTGATGGTTTAGAAGCCATTATTTCTGTACATTAAAAAAACGTTAAATATAATAAACGCTAGGAATTTAATTTAAGTAATGTTGTGTTATCTTTATACTTCAAGTCCAATATAAACAGTAAAAAATTAAAAATAAAAAAATATTTAGAAACAGTGCTTACCACAAATTAGTTCACTATCACACAAATCACAAATCGTAGTTTTATTTATAAATATGCGCACTTTTGATTCTTTCTTAAAATCGTTGGCTTAAATTAGCGAACAAATGCTTCGGGATATATTTATATCCTCGGGCAGTTCATGTGACATCGTTGAGGACTTCCCCGGTTCACTGTAATTATATTTTAGGTACTGATCCAAGCTAACAATGAAAGTAACTTTTGCGCTTATAGACGGCAGGATTAAAAATTGTAAAACTAATTTATATTTTATTTTCGTAATTTTTAATATTTTATCTTTTGATTACATTTTGCCAAAAAACATAAAAACTCCCATTTTGCTTATTAAGCCTCGGAATTCCCTAGGTCTAGGAAAAATTCACTGGGCATGGTAACCCTGTGTTTTCCCTCTTATTTCGGCTTAAATAGCCTCAGTTCATGGGGTCAATATTTTTCGGGTACCGCTATCTGCCTGTCGCTGTAAATTTCCCAACTAACATCCGCGAGGCCTTCCTCGGTTCGATCGTTTATCGTATGCAACAAATTTTTGTTCTTAACTATGTAGTACCTTATTGTTTAACTTTTACCTCTTTATTTCCCTTAATATTAAATACAATTTATATGGCTATTTAATTGTCTTTATTTGCCGCCTAATATTAAATACAATGTTTACTGCTATTTAATTTTATCCCTTTATTTTTCCCTTAATACCAAAAAAATATGCTTCTAATAAAATTTTGCAATAAAATAAATGTGTCTCAATCATTCTTTTTGCTCCTCTTTCCTGCTAGAATGTTTCTCGGGCGCTCCTTATGGATGGTAGCAAAATAACTATGTTATCTTCTCCTGTTCGGGACTCATCAGGGATGGTAGCTTCCTGCGTTTGTGACAATCTAGCGCACACATCCACCACCACGATCGGGTATTCGTTTATGGTCAGTGGTACTGGGAATAGATTCTCTAGCTTTCCCACTTTATCCAGGGGAATCCTACACTTGACTTCATTGTTTCTATTGCCAGAATTCACAAATTGAGTTCTTTCAAACAGTCTTCCACCACTGCGGCTGGTATTCCTGGGAGGACCGGTGCCAATATTGCCTCCAAGAATTTTCGCGGTGTCGCAGGCATTGATCCTTTGTTACAGTAGGAATCCTCCCCGAGTAATTCATCATCATCAGCGTATAATGCGTTTCACTCTACGTTGGGGATCTTCAGCAGAATGCCATAAGCTGTCAAAGCTTACCTTAGATGGACAAAAGTGCAATTGATGAAATTTAGCGCTCATATACCACGCCACTAACACCAATTAACACCACCATCAACTCAATATATCTTCATGTCCCCGTGATACAAATACCAATCCTTGACAGAATCACCAAGTGCCAACAATCAAAATTAATCGTAGTAAGTTCCGTGATGTCATTAAATTGAATAGTAATACAGATAAATAAAAATCACCATAACATTCTTATACACCTTGTTGCATTAATGATGTTAATAATTAAAATCACAACTGTGATGTTATTAAACGTATCATGGAAAATAACTGAAAAGCATATTAAATCAAAAAGAACCAAATTATTACTCCTTTGTCATAATTATAATATTTTTGATTTATGTGACAAAATTAGATGGTGCATTATAAGAATCCAAATATAACAATGTGTTATTGTTGTAATGACTATTCATTGTATGGTAAATATAAATATAATAAATTAGGAAGGATAGGCGTTTATTTGACGTAATACGTATTGTTGTGTCTATACTAAAGAACAATATTGTTAATGCCACTGACAATGCCCAACTTTATAATCGCTTTTAAATAGATTGCATTTGAGAACACGTCACTAACTCCGGATCAAATTTTACAAGTAATTACATGGTGATTTTTGACACTATGAAATAAAATTAATTAAAAATTATCAAGCTTTTACATGCACATCTACAGGCCCAGCTTAAAACAGGAAATATGATAAAATTTGTCATATTAACGGTTAAATTGGTGGCCTTAGTATTTAATCTACACAAAAATTACAAAATATTACTGACCAGATCTTGGGTAACTACAATTGTATATCCGCAACACATTTAACAAGTCGACTTAGATAAGGGATTTTTTGTCGCAGTGCTTTTATTAGATCATATTTAAGGCGACAGGATCATCTACAAAACAACAGTGGTGGTAATGAGTTTTCACGTGAGAAATCATTTGTAAGTATATATTGAGTAGTACATGTTCCGGGGACTCCTGTTTCGAACAATATTATTTCAACTAATTCAAGTTTCCCATGCATCTTACTTTTTCGATTGAATTGTTTTTTTTTTAATTGCACATTTGTGCATCTCGATGTTTGCGAGAATAAAAAAATAGAATTCTGTTACCTAACTATGTGCTACTTAAAAAGAATTTAACGACCGATGTAAATTTAGCGGAGACACTCGAACAGTAATTTTATTCAATAATCTTTTGATATAAGATGATGTAAGGTAAACGTCGATGATGTAATACGATCCAACAAAACGTTATGGTTCACGAGTTATGATAGTCTAAGAAAAGGTGTAATTACGAATGAAGAAAATCGAATTAAGAAATTAATGATTGAAATTTCGTTGATTGGATAAGATAATCCGAAAAGCAATGTATAATTATGATGAACTTAACGGCCGTTTTAAGATTTCTTCGATTGCACTTGTGTTTTTCCACGAAAAACAAATTTGCAAATTTCACTGATCGTATTCGACGACATATCGAGATATTGATCACACGTTTATAATTGTTTCACAGGACGCAGTAATTAAAGAACATGGTTTTGTTAATAAATTACCATCGCAAAAGTTACAATAAAAATAAGTAATAAAAAATCGACTGCACATTGTACTAAATCCCACTCCTACAACAAACGCTAGGTTCCTACTATCAGAGATAACCAAAGCTGCTCAATATATATTGTTAATAGTTACTGGTGCAGCGTTAGTTGTATCATGAACGTATTGCCACCCCTGCAGATTGTGTAATTCAGAATATTTAAGTCTGGCATTCTATCCGTAACCAGGTTTCAGACACTCTCAATATGTGTATTTTGTTTCGTATAACGTAGCTCCTTAATTTTGGCGATAAAGATCGAGTATTTATATGTGCTACCGTAAAAAAATCACGAAAAGAAGTATGATACACAGAATTAAATTTTAAATTATAAAATTGAGAATCATTATAATACCCGATAGCAGACAATCAGCTCGCGCATATAAACAAATAAACAAAAAAAGAAAACTATGCATGAGTTGCAAAGGTTGACCCATACTTCTTGATGAAGACTTTCGATAGACAAAATCTGATCGTTGTGAGGTCTTCACGAATAACAATTTTAATCTACATAAGCTACTTTTTTGAATAAAATATATTGTTCCTCACTTACTATCTTACTCGTATACCAAAGATACGAATGTTGTATTATTCTAAGATCTTTTTCTGATCCTGCTATCAATTTCTCCAGGGATTCCCGAATGACTAAAATTCTTTCTATTTCTTGTATTAGCACATCTTGCTCGCTGCTAGACAGAGTGGACCATTTTAAATTAGATTAAACGACGAAAACGCGATTCTTGGCAGCAGTAATACCGAACACGATTATGCAGTACCAGCACATTGTTATTCCACGCCATATACATAATTTTGTGTATGAGTTTTATTCCTTTTTTCCCATATATTCTATCATTTCCTGGCTTATGTCGTCTGGTTCCTTTCATATTTTTAATTTTTTGACTGCCTCTTTCACTTCTGCGATTTTTATATATTCCTTTGTTATGTATTCTTCTTCCTGTTCTCGGTTGTCTCGGTTTCTTCTTCTTGTTCTTGCTTTTCTTTTTCATCTCCTTCTTGTTCTTTGACTAGTTCTCTATTTGCTATGCCCAATAGGTCCATATAATGCTCTCTTCATCTGACTAGTATTTCTGTTCCATTTGAGGTAGTGTTTCCTTCCTTGTCCTTTATCTTGTGAATTCTGTCTTTCTTTCTGAACTTCTTAATATCCTGTAAAGCACCTTAGAGTTTCCTCGGGCGTTTATTTCAATTTTCTCATAAAATGCTTGTAATAACCGCTCTTCTGCGTCTTTTACTACTTTTCACTTTTGTTTTTGTTTTTTATACATTGTTTTATATTATTTTTCCCTAAATATATTTTTTACCTTCTCTTTAATTGAGTGGTTCCTTTGCTGATTTTTGCCGCCTCCACAAACTTCTGCAGCCACATTCTTAACTAGTTCTTTAAAGTAATTCCATACATTATATATATCCATATTTTTCATTTCTTGTGTCTCTTCGAATTTTTGTTTTTATTTCGAGTTGGAATTTTCTTCTATTTGTCCCTTCTTGTAATTTGTAACTTTTGATTTATTGGTATTCTAACTATTCTAACTTTGCTACTGTCTACTTTGATTTCTAATTAATTTTACTCCGATTTCAACTAAGTGATGTTCACTATACCACTTACTTTAATTTGCCTACCCTACCATTTGCCTATTTTTATCTTCTACGTCATTCTACACTTTATTCAATTCGTCAAGTTTATGCGCTGCTTCATTTGGTACGTACATAATTACTATTGTAAAGATGATTTCTATATTCTATTTAGTATTATTTATGATACTGGTTTCCATGTCATTATTTTGTTGGCATTATCTTTTCTGACTAAGCAGGCTACTCCTTCTTTGGCATTATCGTTTCTATTAGCCTCACTGTATATCAATATGTGTTCCTCATTACTTCAATCCACCCACTTAATTTTTTCGTTTCTGTAATTACTAGTAGTTCGTCTTGTATTTAAAATTCTGCTGTAACCCTTCTTCTTTGTTATGGAAATTCATAACATTCCAAGTGCCTATATACCAATAATTCCATTGGGTTTCTAATTTCTTATTTATCATTAGTTGCTTGTTTCTCACCGGTTTGTCATCAGTTAGTTTTTTAGTTCGGTGCTTATCTGCTCCGTTTTAATGTTTTCCCCTGTTTGTCTCTTCCTTTCCTTATCTACTGATGTATTGCTCGATTTCTTTTTCTTTTTGTCAGGTCGTCATTTATAAATACTCTGTTTTCCTCGGAATCTTTTAACATTCTTTTGGTTTTCATTAATTTACTTTATCTTTGCTTCCGTCTTCAGGACCCTTACCATAAAGTTCTCCGCCACTTCGTTTAGCATTCTGTTATCGTTCGTGTCTACATTCATCCCTGCCATAATCAGGTTATTTCGCTTCATTTCTCTCTCAATACTAACGACTCTCGCGTCTAGTTTAATTATTTGGTTTTTCATTTTTTATTTTTTATTTCATATTTTCCTAGATTCATTTTGACTACTCCGATACTGACTTTATATAATTGATTTCCTTTATCTTACTTTCAAACACCCCTTTAATCTTCTCCATGTCTGGTAGTAAATTACCTGGTTTGCCTGTAATTGGGGTTATAGTTTACTGCTTCTGAGTATTTCAGCCATCAAAGGAATGAGGCTAAGAAGCTTCATTTGTGGGACTGCCAACGAAAGGTTGAAATGGGGTTTCAGATTTCACATACACTGTTTGAGAGCAATTGTAGTAATATGGGACTTAATTCTAACGTATTTTCAAATTAAGTTTGCATTAACATATTTCTGTTTTTTATTTCCAAATCGTCTTAATTTTTAATTTTCGTTGTGTCTTTATAAGTAAGGGGGGTCGATTTCGTTTCTCGCTGTCATTCCCTTCAAAATTCTTCTTGAACATCATCTCCTTTTTTTAGTTCATAAAAAAATAGTTGAAGATCTACTATTTTAATAACACTCTTTCGACAACATTGTTATTGCACAGATATAATTGAATAGACATAATTATTTTGCTTTCCAGAGGCACGAGTGAGATGTTGCAACTCGCCTTCTTCATAACAGCTGTTGGTATCCACGTGTCTTATTCATACACTATTACAAATGGTAAGTGCAGTTAATTGTGAGTTCATATTTCATTACTTCACGACCGGTATAAAAATATGTTAATCAATCCAAAGCACTGGATCTGATAATCTTTTCGAATTAGTCATAATTAGACAGTACATTTGTGTTGTGACTAGGTTCAAAAAATGTATTGTAATTATTTATTATTACTATTAAAAGTATTTCGCAATCAATAAGTAAATGTTACAGCTTCAAGAACTCGAATGTGGCAAAAATCATTCTGTTATGCAAGCTAAGAAAAAATCAACAATTTACAAGAAAATTCACTGATTTCCTTTTCATTAACATCACAGTTTTTTGTATGTTAACAAAAGTACAAAATCATTCAATATTTATTTACAGAAATTACCAACGCCACAGCAACTTTGGAATACGTACTGTTAGACGAGTCGCATCCGTGTTCTAGACCGTGCACAAAATATGGAGCTCCCATGCTGTGCAGGTACACCTTCACCATTGAATGGTACCGGACGCTTAGCAAAGCTTGCTTTTCGTGTCCTTACGTAGCGGAAGACTGTTACAGACCGCACTGCATAACCGGGGACGGACGAAGAAGGTCGGTTGTGGTCGTCAACAGACAAATGCCGGGCCCAACCATTGAGGTAAGTCTTCATATTGCAAGTAACATGGGTCACAAACACCGTGTTAGGTTTGCCTGGGCGATGAAATCGTGGTCGACGTTCAAAATCGCCTGATGGGTGAAACCACGACGATACATTGGCACGGACTCCACCAAAGAGACACACCTTACATGGACGGAGTTCCTTACGTCACGCAGTGTCCGATTCTGCCGGGAGCTACCTTCACGTATAATTTCATGGCGGCGAACGTGGGTACACATTTTTGGCATTCGCATACAGGTACATAATATTTTCATATCTTGAAGATATTCTCACATTGACCAGGTGACTTTAACGTGTTCAAATTAAATATGAGCTACCAAATTTTGAAGGTATTTCTAAACATTTATCCTAAGTTCATGAACCAATTCTTGAAGCATCGAGAACGCACTTTATTCCATCAATGAATCTTCAACGATCTCGTTCTAATTTTGAAGGCATGCAACGAGCAGATGGCATGTCTGGTGCGTTCATCGTCCGGGTGCCAAACGATCCCCATCGGAAGCTGTATGATTACGATCTATCGTCGCACGTAATGATCATATTGGATTGGGAGGGAGAAATAGGATTGAACAAGTTCGTGGCACACCTTCACAGTGGTGGCGACATCACACCAAGCGCATTGCTAGTGAACGGACGGGGGAGATTTATGGAATTTTCGCAAAATAATTCCACTATTTACACGCCAACGTCGAGATTCCATGTCGAACAGGTAAATTTACTTCATTTATTTTTGGGTTGATTTTATTGTATGTTTCTGTACCAATTGAGTTTTGGTGTTGTTGGGTTTGGTTTCTCTTTGTTTTATTTATTTATTGGCTTTGTTTTCGTGTTTGTTGTGTTTTGTTGGTTTTGTTATTTATTTTCGTTTAAATTCAATTTTTTAATTTTTTTTTGTAACTGTACCTGTATTTTTATTATTTTTGATTATTATTTGTATTTTTGATTGATTATATTTATTATTATGTCATTTTTAATTTCGTGGAGGTATATTTTCTATTTATTTTTCATTTATTTCTTTATCTTTTTTGATTTTTTATTGTGTTCCATTTTCATTGCTATTTTAGTTGGTATTCTTCTTCTATCACTATATTTTTTTAGGGATAATATGCGCTGCTTTTATTTGGATATATATTTTTAATTTGATAAAGTATGTCCTCCATTGAAAAAATCATATTTATTTTTCTTTCCATTTTTTTAAATTTCACAATTTTTTTATTTCTCCCTTACTGGTACATTAAATTTGTTGTACACACTTTGACATATTAATTTTTTTGTATTTTTGCTTTTTCTTGTTATTTTCCATCTTTTTATGGTAATATTTATCGATAGGGTTTTCGATACCGATTTCGAATCATTAATGCTGAATTTTTGGACTGTCCTATAGAAGTTTGTGTTGACAATCACACGATGACGGTCATCAGTATGGACGGTAATGATGTCGAACCCGTTCAAGGTAAGATATAATTTGTTTACCACATGAACGACAACGACAACAAGTTACCCCCTTATAAATTCACCGTTGATTTATGTTTTTGCTTAGCTGAATCGGTAGTTACATACGCGGGGGAACGATTCGATTTTGTCCTGAATGCCGATCAACCGAAAGGATTGTATTGGATCAGGTTCAGAGGTCTAATGAACTGTGACGAAAGATTCAAGAGCGCCCATCAGGTGGCAGTTTTGCAATATGCAGGGGTGTATGGCAGAGACTATCCCGAAGATCTGCCGAATTATGAAAAATCCCACAAGGAAGGATTGGTTAGTAAATATGACTTATTTGGTAGGTTTCTATTATTCGAGTTTTCTTCTTAAGTACTACTCAATCAAAATATCAACTATACGAAATGTTCAGATCATAACATGAATTTGAATGAATGTGGTCTGTACTTTTGAAGGTAATAGGCTAATTTTTACTTGGCCAAGCAAGATGTTCGTCTATTAAGTAAATACGTAGATTCAAATCCTATTTTGCATAATATATGTGAATCTTAATTTATATATTCGAACCATATTTTCCCCAATACATAGCCCCCTATTATTATAGTGAATTTGAACAAAGAAATTTTCAAAAAGTTGAAAACTTGGAATAAAATTGGTTGAATGAATAATTAAAAAAAATTAAAACTTTATAAAATTTAAAAGAAATGTAAGAAGAATGAAAATTTGAAGAAAATGTTGAATTTGAAAGCACACGAACAAATCGACAAATATACTCAAAGCATAGAGGGAAAAATGGAAATGTGCCCGTAATGTTTACACGAATCTTTTGATGTGCCGTCAACCAGTCAACAAAACTTAAATTCTTTGATGCTAAATAAAGCTACTGTTCTTGATGTATTTTTAAGTGCTTATGCTTATATGGCAATATTTGTCATATTAATGTTTATTGTTTGAGTAGGGTTTTCGAAACACCTTATTGCAAAAAATGTGTTGCGATAAAATAATATTACTAATATATTAATTATAATACGAAGTTGTCATATACGTATCGCAGCCGCGTTTTTGGTTTACGGAGTGCTTCTTCGAGTGCCCGTTATTCAAAATGTTCCATATATTAGTTGGCAACTTTGGGCTTATCCCGAGCTCATTGGTAATCCTTTTGTCTGTCGATAATAAGTGTCGTCTACTTGGAAATATGTAGTTTGGAATAGCTTCAGCATTTCCATGTCTTCAGCTTCAGCTTCCAACTTCAGATTTGTGCGTAGTTCTGGGTTGTCTTTCGCAAGAAGTTTCTTTATTATTTCTGGGGGAGGAAGAGGAGAGGGGATTGGAAACAGGTGGAAAGAGGTGGTGGATGAGATGGACACAGGTGGAAGTGCAGGAGAGAGAGGGGGAAATAAGAAGAGGAAGGAACGGTAGATACGACGAACAAGTATTGGATGGGGGAAGAGTTTGTCAGGGATGCGGAAAAGAATGAGACGAGACGAGACGAGGGGAAGGGTGTAGATTGGTGATGGATGTTGGGAGAAAAGGGGGAGGGAGCAGAGTTATTAGGGGAGGTAAAGGAGAGGTGACGAGGTAAATGGCAAGTAACTCTACTTTCTACTCATAAACTCACTAATGCATCTCCTGGATTTACCATTTCGACAAAATGTACGTTTTTTATATAATTCAGCCCAAAGAGATGTTGTAGCTTGGTGTGTGTGGGATTGAGACCCCAGTAAGTTCTTTCCGGTATGTGACATTTTTTAGTAGTTCCTTCACTTTCTTCTCAATATTGGTAGTTGGGTTCATTTTTGTCTCTGTTTTGTATTTTTTTGTAAATTGCATTGTCGACGACTACTGACCTTTATCTGCTGGTAAGATTTTTAACTAGTGTTTCATCACAGTTGTTTTATTGCTTCTCGCTCATTTGTCGTTATGTTAGGTTGAATTCTAATACTGTTCGTACTTTCCATCCATATACTTTTGTGTCCGTTTGATCCATACTAGTTTCCAATTCAGCTTCCAATTCCGGCACGTGTTTGGGTACAGTGGAGTAGTCCAAATATTTGTTAAGAGCTTCATTCCCTGCATCTGATATCGTGTATTTAGATAGGTGTTATAACTGTTGTCCTTCTTGTTGGTGGTTTTCTTTCTTCTTTCTGTTCTTGGGTCCTTTTGATTTTTTTCTTAATATTTTCCAAACTTCCTCGGCAACTATTACCCTGGTAAAAAGTTTGCTTGTACCTGCCATGATCTGGTGGCCTCTTGTGTTCATCATTGGTGAAGTGACGCGTGAACTTTCGGTTTTACTTAGTTGTTCCGTGCCTCGCATAAAAATTTGTGCGGTTGATCTCCTTGGTGAGTTCAATCAGGTTCTTTTCATGTATTCGGGTCTATACTAATTATCCAACGACAAGTTGTCGAAACGTCGATATTTTTGTTATTTCATTTACTTCATTTTGTAATTATATTTTTTGTAAATATTTTTTAAATACATACTTAGACGAATGGCCCAAATAGTATTTTTATTAATATTCGTCTGGAAATTTCAAAGAAAAGTTTTTTCATCATCTTTTGTGTTTAGTTGTCTTGCATTTATTTCTTTTGTCGTGCTTTACTTTACTTTATTCTTACGTGTGTTTTGCATTTTTCTTGAACATTGTTAGCATAGATGGGTTTTATACAATTTGCCTCTACTGTATTTTTGATTTCAATTCCTTTAACTTGATATTTTCTTTGTTTTTATTCCTTACATAATTAGCATTGAATTTGTCGCATAATATCCTTTATACATACTTTATATATTCTTTTTTATATTTTATTATTTATTATTCACATTTTTATTTATTTATCTTCAACATTCAATTTTTTTACTCGTGTATCGATTAACTAATAAATTCTTCACTGTGTGCTTGCAGCAAATCAACGCATTAAACCAGGGAGCGAGAGACAATACGTCCATAAGTATGCCCGAGATCAAGTCACTGGTCAAAGATGATGGCAGCCTAAAACTGAGGCCGGATTTCAAATATTTCGTTTCCTATGATTTCTACGAGTTGAACAACCCCCAATTCCACAACCCTGACTTATACGGTTTTCACAGTGGTAAGTCTTACATTGGTTCTTCTAAACCTAATTATTGGGACCAAGATTCAAACAATGTCTTTAAGTGATTGCTTGCGTTGCGGTCAAAATTTGGCTCCAGGTCAGTCGGTGTCATTGGAGCTTTATTTGAAAAATAGAATTCATGGGAATTTTGGTCACAACGACCCAATAGAATTAAAATAACTCGCGCGCTATAAAAACATAAAGACGAAAATACAACGCCATAAAAATTACCACAATTTTGTAGATGCAACAGTCTTCGACTACCGGGCAGTGGAAACTGGCGATACCAACCCAGAATTTTTAAACAGTAATAATAAAAAAATCAATATAAGCACATTATAGTAATAACAATCTTCATATCAATATAATTTAACGTAAATAATAAAAAGTCCATGTAAAATAGGTCTAGATGTAAATTGAGGTGTTTTGAAATTTGTGTTTTAACTAATGATTGATATTCAGTTCCAGATAAGCAGCAGCTTGTGACGCCTCAATTGAACCACATATCTATGAAATTGCTTTCATTTCCACTGTTGTCGGGCAGGGAGAACATCAGGATGGAAATGTTTTGTAACGAGTCTACTGTCAACAACTGCAATGATATGTATTGCGAATGTACACATGTTGTTCAGGTACTTTTCTATACTTAATTATGGGACGATGATAATAATTCAGGTTTGTCAAAAAATAAAAACTTTTACTAAAACATGAAAGAAATCTTAAAAAATCAAAAATTTATAATAAAGAATAAAGAAGAAACTAAAATAGATTCAAAGCGAGGGTGGGAAATATCTATGTATCTATGCATTGTAATTTTTTTGACGAAACTAAGTCAAAGCTTATCAGTGGCAATGTTTGTTCGTTGCGATTACACTTGAATCGTGTTCCAAGTATTTGCTACAGAAAGTACACGTTTCACGGTAATGTTTGTCTCCAGGTTCCACTTGGCTCGGTAGTTGAACTCATCTTGATTGACAAAGGCCTCCCATTCGACGCCAACCACCCCTTCCATTTGCACGGCCACGCATTTCGAGTAATCGCCATGGAGAGGTTGGGGCAAAGCACAACGACCGAGGCGGTTGTCGATTTGGACGAAAGAGGTTTACTGACAAGGAATCTCGATAATCCACCACTTAAAGACACAGTGACCGTCCCAGACGGCGGTTACACCATCGTGCGATTCGTAGCCTCAAACCCCGGTAATTAATTGCTTTGACTGACGTTGAAGTGTGCTAAATGTTGTTCTTAAGGTTATTGGCTATTTCACTGCCACGTCGAATTCCACGCCGAAGTTGGAATGTCGCTGGTGTTCAAATTCGGCGAGCACGAGCAGATGCCGCCGGTGCCGCAAGGCTTCCCCCAATGTGGAGACTACATAGTCAAATCACGTGCGCAGTCGAACTCGGCGCTCTGGTGGTGGAACGATTTGATTCACACGTTCAGCGCATCCAATCGGCTGGACTTGCATTTGACTTATTTCGCTTTGGTAGTGTTGAATTTGCTTGGGTAAATTGAAGTTTGATTGACACTGCACACGACGTGATTGCAATATTTCTTGTCTTTATGTTTGAATCTTGATTGAGTGTCGAGAATAGTTACATTGTCCAAAACAAAAGTATGGTTATTCTCTCTAAAATGGACCGATGAGGCATCAGATCTTTTTTCCAATTTACAGTCGCTTTTGTGTTGGACAAATCTGATATGCAACCATTGTGATGTCAGCCCAATGTAGCAGCCATCACAACCATTGCAATTAATTTTATAAACAACGCCCTACCTATACTTCTCAGGTACCTTATCTTTTATAGCTGTTTTAAAGTTTGTAAATTTGTATTATTCTGCCTGTTATTTTTTTAATGTATGGTAGACGTTTGAAAACCACAACCTCCTTGTCGTTGTTGTTATTAATATTATTACCTTCCATTCTCCCACGTATGGTAAATAATAAATTATATACCAAGATACGGGGATAGCAGTTGTTCACATACATCTCCACTACTTTCAGTACATTCTTTTTATGAAATTGGGGACAACTTAATTTGATGATTCTCTAAGTAAGCTCCTGGTAACTAACAAACTGGTGCCTAAGAAATGTACAGATCGGTCCCTATCCCTTTCATAAGTAAACTGAATATGAAATCATTGAAAATGTGCAATTATGGGACTCAAAAAACAATCCAAGGGTGTTCCAAAACACTGTGTGCAGAATTGATTTGTAAAGGCAATTATTGAAAGTGAAAGTTATCAAAGTCAAAAACGTTTCTAAAGTGAAATTATAATGTTGTTCTATTGTTGACCACTGGGTCGTGATGACAGCAAGAACTAAGTTTAAGAGAAAAGTAAAACAACGTCAAAGGAAATCTAACACGAAAGCATCTGGCGATTTGAAATTCTTCAACTATTCTGATCTAAACAAATGTTTAATATTGGAACTGATACGTTCAGCTAACGCATGTGCGAAAATGTGTATCACATGGCTGGACAATTTCTAAGTCGCCAAACCAATAAATCAGAGAATAAGTCTTAATGGATAGTTGGTTTTATGGATCTTAGGACGACCATATATTGAAGGTGTAGAATTGTTGATAGTGAGATGTTGTTGTTATTTTTATATTCCTTCAGAAACGCACGTACTTCTTCGAAATTCAATTAATTTGATAAGTTCATCGCCTGTGCTATAGAATGGTGCGAGTTCTTAAGCAAGCATTGGCATGGATTTAGTCGGGTTGGGTCCAAGACCTAGATCCTTTAATTATAATTCCTTACCAGCGCCTATATGGGGTCGAGGAGAAACTAGAAGGGCTTTTCTAAAAAAAATCAAGTTGTATTGTGGTGTGAAAAGAATCGGCGAACAACTGCAACCAGCATTGTTAACTACACCGTGCTACGTTTAATGTTCAACAAAGTCAAGAAGCTTATTATTAATGGCATATAGGGACGTTGTTGACTGTTGTTTTAACAAGTCATGGGTAAGTTAGAGGTTAAGTTTCTTGAAGTAACTTCAGTAAGTATTCATGATTGGATTGAATCGTTGACCACTTATAATTACAAACAGTTGCTTCAATGTTTTAATTTATATATAAGCACTTGAAAACGATATTGCGTGGTATGAAAGCAATTCAATTCAAATAAGAACGTGGCAATTGCACGTGACAATTGCTTTGTACATAATTTAAAAATTGAAAAAAATTGATTTTTGTTAGCTACGAGCAATTGTCTAACATTTGACACCATGCATAATTTGTATTGAGGATAGACTGGAGCTAATCAAATTCCAATAGTTACTTGTTTTACGAATTTGTTCTTATTTTTGCAGTTCTTGCTTACAACATGATGTTGCAACATACATAACTCATAGCAGTGAGGGTCGAACATAATACAAATGTTTTAATATTTGTAACATTTGTGAAACAATTTGTTATGCTATAGGGTCTTCCAAGCATGAAATTCTAAGAGCAAATAATGTTCAAAAAATAAAATGTATTTTGAAATTTTCGAAATAATTGCTTTTAAATTTTTAACAGTCTAGTAACAATCAAGACCTTAAAATTTTAATAAAAAAAAAACAAGTAGACATGTAACAATTGACTTAGCGTTAAAATTATGATAATTTCGCATCCGTTTGTTTGTCTATTTTTATTGTTTGTTTTTTTACGTAATTAAGTAAATAATTTTGCGATATTTGACTGAAAAAGAACGAATTGAAATTTTAATATTGGGGCGATGTGGCTGTATAAGAACACAACAAGAGGTTTGGGAGTTATTCAATAACAAATAAAATGATAAAGAACAAATCATAAGAGCAACAGTTCATGAACAAATTTTTATCTTGTGATCTTATTACAATCTTAACTATATAAAATATATAGTTAGTCTTTATATATATATAAAAATAAATTACTGTTTTTACTTACCCAGAATTCTTATCGTTGGTTGTAGCTTGTTTGTCAATTGCTAATGTTTATTAAAAAAAAAAAACTTTTAGCTTCCTGAAGAAGCAACAATTAAATTACGAAATATCGGAAAGTAACTAATTGAGTTTCATCGACGCCACAAAATGACCGTTAACCCTGATAGCACTCTTTCTTATTTCTTCAAATTTATAAGTCAATTATACAAGTGTAACTTAGCGTTAACATTGTTCCGTTCGCGACGCAGAGTGAAGTTAGTTGTTGTTCAATTATGCGAGTCAGGAATCCGAGTCGAGCAATCGGGATAAAAAAACGGTCTAGTTACGTCGATAATATAAGATTTCAGTGAAGTTTAGGTTAGGTGCACGATGACGTTCCTAAAAAAATACGTTTCTTTTGATTAATTTGGCATGCGCTGGTTATTAAACACCACGTTGATATATTTTACTGGAACGGTATAGTTTTTTCCTTAACAGCTGATCAAAAATCTAAAAAATCGACATTTTGTTTTAAATTATACGTTGAAATTGAAAACAAATTAAATAGAAATGTAAAATTTAAAACATTGAAAAATTTTAAAAAAATATTAAATTTGAAAAATTATTAAATTGAAAAAAAGAAAGTTTGACGCCAGGAGAAATAGCACCGCAAAATAATAAAATTTTATAGAAATTTTAAACAAATTGAAAAATTTTGAAAATTTGTACCATTTGTAAATATTTAGGAAATTGGAGAAAATTGAAAGTGTAAATTTTGAAAAAAATTAGAAAGTTCAACAAGAACAAATCTATTAAATTGGAAAAAATCCTAAATGTGTAAAATATGCATAAATTATAACAATTTGCAAGAAAAGTAAAATTTTAAGAAATTACAAAATATAGTCGTAGCTTCTTCCACGCTATTACAGTGCGAACACGGTGGTCAGCCCACGTTGATATATTTTACTGGAATTGTGTAATTCTTTTTCGTCATTATTCATCATTTCATTATCTCCCTAACTGTTGATCAAAAATCTAAAAAATCCACAAACATTTTGTTTTAAATTATATTAATTTAGCAACAACTCTAATGCAGTTCCGTAATTTCAAACTTATTATTTCATACAATTAGAAACAATTCTTTAATTTCATTTTTTTGTTGTTCCATATCCATATCCTTGTCAAATGTGTTTCTATTAATAAATAAATTTTTCAAATTCAATTCTCAATTAAAATTGTTTTCAAGTTATATTTCTTTAAAAAATTTCGAATTTTATCAAATTTTATATTTATTTCAAATTAAAGGAAGGAAATCATAATTTTTCAAATTTTCCAATTTTACATACTTTTCTGATGTTCCAAATTTTGCCAATTTTTCCAAAAATTTTACAAATGTGTTCAAATTTCCCAATTTTAATTTTTTTCCAATGTTTTCACATTTTCAAATTTTACATTTTCGAATAGTTTCCATTTATCAAAATTTGTCCAAACTTAACATTTCTTAAAAAAATCAAATTTTCCAATTTTTTCAAATTTACAGTTACTTCAAATAAAAAAATATTAATTGTAAAATTTTATCCAAATTTTACAATTTTTTCAAATTCTACAATTTTCTTCTAATTCTAATATTTTTGAACTGTCCAAATTCTTTCAAATTCAAGCCCAGAAGAGTGTTAAAGTCGATGTTAACAAAGAATTCTCTACTCATCGTTGATTTTAGACTTTTTTCTTACATTTTCCGTAACTGTATAGAATCTGTATATAAATCAAATCATGAGAAAATATACATAATAACAATATTTTATATAATTGTTAATTTAATTAATAAAGAAAATTATTTGTAATAATTATATCATTCATTAAGCTTCTTAAGAACAAAGGTGAGCAGATAAATAAAAAAAATGATAATAACAATCATTAAAAAAATTGCGATAACAGTATGTATTTCAACACGAACGTAGCATTTGTTTGCAAGTTAAAAGTAATTATTCATATCGATTGAAAGAAATTAACTACGAGTATATACGTACACTTTCACCTTCTCAATTTCATCATGTCTTTCATTGGCAAAAATCCCAAGTTACATAAGCCTTCTAAAACAAATTATAAATTAAATTCTTAGCCACGGATAACCCATTTCACTACACGGATAACAGTAAACTGTAGATAATCGACACATTACTCGTTAAAAAAAAATTAAATCGTACACGGAGATGATACGCCGCTGGAGACGTTACGTAAATTGCACCTCGAAAATTTACCAACTTTGCCGTAAACACCAAGCGAACCAGTAAAAATGAATCCAAACCAATCAACACGTTCGCGCTGCGAAAATCACGGCGATGATGTATCAAGGATTTCCAACGGAGCGATAGCGGGACAACGACGCCGTTCGCCAAAAGCCGACACGCGAATTTCTAGTGACGCGTGACGTCATCGAGTCGTTTCCTCGTCTGGTGGGGCGTGGGGCATCCCACAGACGGATCCCCTCGCGTCACCAGTGCCGTCCGCGGGGGGAAATCCCTCGAAATCGAGCGCATGTGCGCTGTCGCGTCTCCGACGCGAAAACCTGCCACCCGAACGGGGAAAAAACTTAGTCATTCGGACTCATTTTCGTAGATTCTTCCCAAACGCGCGATCATGGTGCTCGATTGCTCGTATCAATGCGCCGTTTGCGCCAATAGTTGCACCTGCGTTTATCCGCTGCTTCGGACGCAACAGGTCTCCGTCGAAAAATTGTACAACGCGCTCAAAATAAACGTAAGTTTTTTTTTTTAATTTAATTTGATTTCTTCAATTACAATTAATTCGAATTTTGTTGATTGTTAAAAAAATATCTTTAAGTTCTTCTACCTTTATTTGTAACTCACTAACTACTAACTAACATTATTTTATATATTTTTTTAAATACAAATTGTCGAACTATTTAATTTTAACTGCGCTCTACTTACCGCACAAGTTAGTGAATTTTACCACATGAACACATTGACAATTTAATCTTAGCGTTCGATGGAAATTTATTAACAAATTGCAAATTTAGGAAACTTCGCTGCACATCATGTTCAAGGCATAATTACATTAAACAAATCTTGGAGCATTATCTTCTTAATGATATAGAAGCTTGTTTTTACAATTATTATTGTTGCTTCTGGCCTCAGTAATACTTTTTATTTAATTATATTGACCAAGGGCAAAAATACACATAAACACTTGAAATTGTGTGTTTTATACGGATGTATTAAAACATTAATTGCTGGCTTTCGTTATTACTTATTATACACCTAAAATATTTACTTTTATAAATAAATTTACAATGGGGTTGGGCTGGGTTCGATTGTTACGTTGGGTTTTTTACATTTTTTTATTTTGATTTTGGAAAATGTTAATCCGTTGGACGCCAACTGGTATTACGTAAATGTAATTTCTTTAGTATATTATCAACAAGCAACATGAATTACGTGAATTAGTGACGTCATTTTCAAATTATGGGAAATCGAATAAAGAAGCAGGTTTACGGTGACTACTGTGATATTGCACTTGGAGCTTATACCGGTTTTGTTCGCAGGAAAATATTGATAATTAATATAAATAAAATCAATGCATAAGATAAATTAATTATTTTTTTATTTTGCACAATGGATAGAATTTAAACTTTTACAAATATAAACATTTAATCAATTTTCTAGAGACAGTGCCATGAAATTAACATTATTATTATTTATTTGGTTTCGATCCACTTATTATTTTTCGTTTTGATGTTTACTCTTGAACTTTGAGGACATATTCTGATCTATCACAATTTGTACGTTTTGTTTTTACTAAATTTAGAATTATAATCGTAGTTAGTCTGGACACTGAACGACGTGCTTTCTCTTAGCAGGCAAATTTGCGAATAACTTCCCCAAAACTGTTCTTTCTGCAATATCTTTATTTTCTAATATCAGACGAGCCAAATAAATTTTCACCAAACCCAACCCAACCCAACCTAACTTTATCTCTTCCTCGATAACATTGTTGGGGGGGGGGGGGGGGGGGGAATTCCCTCAATTTTTTATTAAATTTGTTTTATTTCATTGCTTTATTTAGTATCGATTTCTTCAATTTTATTTTATTTCACTGTTTTTTACTTTCATTCATTTATTTCCATTTGTTATATGTTTGTTTGTATTTGTTGTTTTTAGTTTTTCTTGAACTCCACTTCCACTTCAAGACTTGTTGAAATACGTCTACTACTATTACTATTAATTCCATTTCAATTTCAAATTTTTTGCTGTTTCTGTGCCTTCTTCCTTTCGCAATTTTTAATGCGCTTGTCTTTCAGGGCGGTGATGTAGAAATAGCAACCATGGTCGTTCTTCTTTTACAGATTTGTCATTCGTTTCCGATTTCTACAAATTCTGCGACTTTTCGAATTTTCGCAAATTTAACCATTTTGTTTATCTTTATGATTTTCGTGATATTTTATCAAAGTATACAATTTTAATTGTGGCCAAGAAAAAAATCACTGGATAATCCTCTCCCAACAGATTCGAAACCCAACTGTTTCCGCAAGTGATAAATAAATAATGACGTCTCTAAATATTTCTAAACATGAACAACAAATACAATTTCATCAGAAAAACAAAACGAAGTAATTCCTGTATCAATGCTCTACAGCATTAGTTACTAATTAATATGTTGTTGGGTTGGGTTAGGTCGAAAAAGTCGCTTCTTGGATCCTCAGACAATCATTTCGCTCATATTTGAGCTCATCAGCAAGAAGGGTAATTGATTAATGGCAAGTTATATTACACTTTTTGTTTCTGATTGATTTTGTAAAGCATTTCTTTCACTTTATGATTGGTTTGAGGCGTTTTGTTTTTTTTTGCGGATGAGTTCAAAATTGGTGCGAAACAATCGTCCAAAAGTATCTAAATCGTATCCTGCTGGCTCGCCCAACCATTTATCGGAAACAATTAACTAAGAATCGTTGTTCGATAAACATGATGAAAATGAACAGGTGAAAAAAATACAGCTGAAATTTTTTTATCAATTGCTGTAAAAGATAAAACTTGCGCCAGGGATTTCATGAAACTGGGTAATAGTCATGTTTCAATCACGGGATACCCCCGCGATTGCGTTTTAATCCTTGCTGTGGTTTTAAGTTAATTGGAGGTAAGTAACGTACTTGGATATTGAACGGAGTTTTTGTTATTTGCAAGTTTTGGGTGGAATCTTGAAACCATTTGAAATTATCTTCGAATTGCCACGAAATTGATAAAAATTGATTTTATCACCAGTGATACGAACGAATATTGTACTAATATTTTGAGAAATGTTTGGTTTTATTAAGTAGTTATTTTGGTTATTATTATTGAACTTTTATTTGCCTGTTTCATTCTTAATACAACATTCTTTTATTATTTATTTATTTTTGATTTTTGTATTCGTGTTGGGTTGGGTTGGGATGCATTTCTTTTTGATTTTTTTATTTCATTAATATTTGATTTAATTATTCATTTTAAATAGCCATCGAAAACACGTAGCGTCAATTGATATAAGTTGTTGCGACCAAATAAAAAAATTAGTTAAAATACCTGGAAATATTATATTTTGTTGTTGTAGAAGGATAAAACACACCTTGCCTCATAATTCAATAAACTGAAACTAAAAGCAACTTTGTTCTAATGCAATGGTGGGATTGGTTGCGATGCTTCGGTGTACATGGATCAACTTGTTTAACTTTGAGTTTTTCTTCATAGTACGTTTTCATTGGTATCTACAGAGTTTTTTAAGGCTTTAAGGTTTTAAAGCGTTCAGGTGAAATTGCTAGATTGTGGAGGGGTTTCAACGAAATGCAAGTCACCTTTTTAGTTAAACAATAAAAACAATTGTAACAAAACGCAAATAAAGCTATTTAAATGTAGAAAAGGGAAAAATGGCAAAATAGATAACATCGATAAAATTAAATATTATCAAAAAAATAAAACGAAAATTCAAAGGGAACAATTTTTAATTTAATTTAATTCGTAGTTTCGTTGTAACATTGTTTCGTTTTGTGCCTAATTTTCTTAAGGCTTTTTCAATTTTCATTTTGCCTATTCCTATTCGTGTTACCATTTATATCAACTTCAACTCTCTTAACAAAATAAATCTTTAATCCAACAAAATCCCCCAATGTAATAAATTTTCGTACTTATGAAAATTGTCGGTTGGTTGAGTTGGATTGGATTGGGTTGGGTTGGGTTATGTTGGGTTGGTTTGCCCAATTTTGTTGACTTCAAATTTACGAAAAGCGTTTAAAAAGTACAAAATATTTTTTGCCCAATTTTCTTCATCATAACTTAATCAGTAATAAACATTTTTGAATTGTTGTCAATTTTCTCACTGTAGTTAATAAAAAAAGGTTTCTTTTGGCCTATTGTTCTTAAGATGGTTGTTCTATTCGAAGATGAGGAAATGTTGCAGTTTTTCTTTTAGATTGGATTGGGTTTCCAATCGAATAGTTGCAACATTCCAGATTAGATCTCATCGCAGAGATTAGTTTGAGTTTGAATTGTTACTAAGTCATCATTTTCATGTGATGGATGATATTTTATTCTCGCTTTTTCACTACTAATTTTTTGATTTCTGAACGACAGTTCATATCTTTCTTGTACATTGGGAGTTGCATATTTCTTTATTTGGGAGTTGCTTGGTTGGTTGTAATATGTTGATATGTTGATATTGGATGCTTCGTCAATTTCATTTGGGCTTTGGAGACCGATATTTAAATTTATTTCTTTGGTAAGCTTAATGTTATAATTCCCGAATTAATTAGTGACAGTTCAAAAGACGCTGGACCCAAACAATCCGTATCTAATAAATCATTTATTTCCAGACAAGTCTAAATGGTTATCCAAAATACGCCTGCGATCGTTGCGTCACTAAAATAGAAATCTTCGAAGACCTCGTAGGAGCACTCCTACACGGACAAAAATACTTCCACAACGTCGATGAGAAAATGCACGGTAACTTAACCGATTCGTCCAAAAGCAAAGACAGTTCCGAACCTCACATTTACAACTGCCAGTGTCCCGAATGCCAAGGCAAGTTCGGCAGTCTGCCCCTTCTCGTCCAAGTGATCGAAGAGGAATCGCAGAAAAGCACCGCGCAAGATGAACCGTTCGATCAAGCGAGGGACCTGTCGATGCCGTCCACCAGTCAGGAGCAACATACGCCTGCGAAAAGATTGCAGTGCGGTCACTGCGGGAAACAATTTTCGCACCGCGGCGATCTGAACAAGCACACCCGGAAGCACACCGGAGAACAACCGTACACCTGCGAGATTTGCGGCAGGAAGTTCACCCACACTTCGAATTTGCAGAGACACCTGAAGGTCCACAGTGGCCACAAACCTTTCGCGTGCGACGTGTGCGGCAAAAAGTTCGGCCGCAAAGACAAACTGGACAATCACCGGAAAACGAAATTGTGCAAAAAGAACAGTGCTAGACTGTTAGGAAGTGCTGATTCGTAATTGAAGATGAGCTGTAATTTATTTATTTATTTTTCGATGATATTGGACTTAGAAATAAAATGGTTTGCAATAAATGCTGTGCTTAATAGTTATTTATTATATAAGACGATAAAATTGTACTTTATCTTTGAGAGCGTTTTTTAGCGTCGAGACGATAATTACGCCCGAGAACATAATGAGATTTTATCGTCATGTGTAATACATTTTTTTTCTATAGAAGGACTTCAAGTTCAAAGAAAAATTAAAATTTCTAAGAAAATTACAATGTTTGGCACAAAAAACGCAATTGCGTTGTCCGTTACTATGGATTACTCTGTAATCCCGACGTCTCAAATTTAATTCATTTAAATCATTTTATCTAACCTTGCTGTTAAAGTGTTACTTTTTCTACCCTTTCGGTTAAAGTGCTACTTTATCTACTCAAAATACTTGATAAAAAAAATAAAAAAAAATATGTTATAGAAAAAATAAATGTAACTCTCGTAGAAACATAAATCACTCTCTCTCTCTAATGTAATCGACTTTTGCAACTCTCTAATATCGGGGATAATGCTTCAAACAAAATAATGAAAATTGGTTTTTGTACAAAAAAATAAGAATGGTGCTTCTTCCTGTTAAGAATGTTTAATAACCACATCAAATATTTTGCCACCGTCGACCAGACTGCTGATCCGTAGGTAATTGCACTCTGGAGTCTATGGATGTTTAGGTTGTCAGTTCTGGATGAGGAGTGCAGGGCTGTGCCGTCGGGGAAAATTGCACCCTCCACACCGTACTGCGGGGAAAATCCGCCATGAAAACTATAAACAGTTCAGGTCCCAGTATTGTTCCTTGAGGTACTTTTGTCTTATTGAACAAAAAGCGCATTTTTACGCGGTTCTTTGTCCCAAACACGTGGCGATAAGTTTTACAAAGTTAAGTTATGTTTACTATCTTTGCCAGTAAGCCATACTTTGTCAAAAATATGCTGTACATCCAGGAATATTGCTGATGTTATTTCATTATCACAGAAACCACTGAGGATGACTTCAGTCAGTCGTAGCACCTGCGATGAGTGCTGCTCCCTGAAGCCATACTGTTCGTCTTGGATGATAACAGACTTATAGGTTGATAGTTTTATGGTATGATATGATCCTTTTCTGACTTGGGTATCATCACCAGTACAGCAGTTTTCCAGCTTGCAGGAAAATGGGTTAGCCTGAGAGCGGCATTGGTGTAAGTTGTGATGGCATTAATAACGTCCTTTGGCGAGTTCCTTATCACTCATTTGTGATTTGATCGGGGCACAAATTATTAGTATCATCTCCTCAGACGACGCTGGGCCCTTTTCTCTCCAGGGCACGTTCCACAAACAGGACTACGATGGTTTTTATGTGTCATTATTTAGCGTTATCACAATAACTTAAAATCCAATTGAACTCGTAAACTATTTAGATATATTGGGAAATATTGGTTATACATGAACGCATAATAATTGTAATACTCTTACACATAACCATAATTACACCACATTCATATAAAAGGGATAGCTCATTCATACTTTGGTTCAATCGGTTGCAAATGTTTAATTTTCACAAATGCGACGTTGAATAACGACAATTTGTTATCGCGCTTTATAATGTTCTTCCTGCCATCATCTCTCCCAGCAAAACCCATATCGTTCCACCTGCCTTACCTTCTTCCTCTTCTTTCCGCTTGTATTCTCTTCTTTGCACCTACATTTCCCTCCCTGCTGATCTTTGCGTATTTTTACTTCTCGTAAAAATTTCCGAGATTCTCCCCTCCTTTACAGCCGTGGCTTCCTCTGTGTATCCCATAATCTTCTCTGCTCACCTCTCCACTTCCTGCCCTTTCCCAATTTTCCCTATTCTCCATCTTCCAACTATTATTTTATATAAATGTAGACTTTATGCCGGGAAACATTTTCGTGTGCGATTCTTTTTTTCAAACCGGCTGGTCAACTATTCTATATCAGGGCCCGTCATATTTTGGAGAGCGAATATTAATAGCGTCAGTGGTTATTTTGTAATTTCCTTTCATTCGGCAAATACAATTTAGGTAACAAGGCCGGAATTAATAAAATTCTATTCTTCGACTTTTAATTTATTTGAATCTATAACCGATTTCGCGTTGGTCTACACCGATTTTCAATTTTATTTAACATTCGTCTACAACAATGAATATTTGGGCGTGGATTAGGGCGATTTTGGATACTGGGGTTGCTTGTCATTTTTTGTTTGTTTTGAGGCTACCACAAACGTTTCGTGAAAAGAAATATTACTTTTGCTAAGATTAGATTGTCGGAACTTTAAACTCACAAAACCCCTTACACGTGGGGAAATAATTAATGCTCATAGGTTTTCCATTGGTTATTTTTGAATTAAGACGTAACTACAAATAAAACCTTATGAATTACATACGCGTTTAATTTGCCAATTTAAATAGAACGTATACAGCTAATTTGCGTAAAATAACACAAAAGACGAAACATGTGACAAAACGAAACTTAAAATACAGCGTAATATACAAAGAATAACTGGATTTCTCATTGGAAATTATTATTTTACCAATTTATTTCTTTGTTAATTTTAGGGTGCGGAAAACACGGCAACACCAACAAGAGATAGAAGAGAAAATGAAGGAGCAAAATCTTCAAAAAAAAAGATACTATGGCTCTTATTTCACCTTTGGAGTTATATATGTTGGGACTACCGAGAAACCAGATGGATTATGCCTTATTTGTAAAAAAAATATTAGTAAATAGTTCTCTGGCGTCAGCAAAGCTAAAACACTGATTAAACCACGAAAATTTCAATGAGATATATAAGTTTTTCAAAGAATTTGAATTGTCGAATTTGCATAAACTTGAAAATACCGCAAATTAGAGTATAGCTAAATCTGGAAAACTACAAACAATTGCAGAGAACTTAATTAAAGGGAAGCGGGTGAAGTGGTTGCAATAATTATGGCTAGTCCTGTACAATAAACGGGTTTTATAATAAAATGATAAAATATTGATTTCAAAAGAAAACATGGATGTAATGTAATACAAATGGCCAACTATAACTGAACATTTTAAAAACTAGCCCTGGCTAAGATACAATACGTCGAATATAACAGTATCTAAAAACAAGACAAATCTGGAATAAAAAACATTCGTTTTTCTTAATCTTGTATATGTGATTTTATAGCCAGCTCTAAATTTTAGGGTTGGCTGGGCTCCTCATACACAATTTATCCTTGAAATTTTGAGAAACGATAAATGAAAATCTAAGATGACAGAATATTTAATTACAAACAAATAATATAAATACTAAATAAATTTATTTTCCAATTCAAGTAAACAAGTACTAAATGAGAGTAAAATACAAGGATTTTACATTTTTTTATGTATAATAATTAAGATTAAATACAACAAACGTAGTTTTGTCTGTTGTGTGATATTGAAACTAAAATAAAATTTTATTACTATATAAATGGTAAATAAGACAGCAGATAATTGTTAAAATTAGACGATTTTAAAACTATTTTAGAATACAGCTGATGAACATAAATGAACAGGTTTTGTAATAAAAATGCATGCATAATTTATAATTTATTAACAATTGTTGATTTTAAAACGTTTCCTTATGAAATCCAGAATGGTTGTTAAGTGCCTAAAGTAGAACAAAAGATACAAATCTTTGAACTAGCAGAATGCCTCTAACTATAAGGCAATACTTTAAATTCTTAATAACAAATTATCTAAAATTGTAGTGCAAAGAAATTGAAACAACGTAAAAATTTTGCAGCAACTTTTAATACAAACATATAGTAATATCAACGAAATAAAACAAAAGTCGTATTTATTTTTAATATACAATCGGGATATATCCGAAAAATGCAATGACCTCTACTACAAATACACCAGCATTCCTCTTACACTCCTGGAATCACAGAAAAATGTTTCTATGACTATTGAATATGAACGATTACAAAAACTTTAAAACTAGCCATTACAGTTCAACTTGTAATTGGCAAACTTCTGGCAGGGCCTCTGCAGCGGATGTCCTAACAATTTGGCGAAAGATAGATGTAACTCGTGGGCACTTCTGGACACGTTAAAAAAATAAGCGAATCCCTTCGTATCGAGTTCCTGCAGTCGTTTAAAAATCAACTGGCACTTGTTGCTGCTGTCCGGAACTTCGTGCGTCATCAACACGTCGAACGTAAAAGTTGGCGTATTTAAAAACTGTTCGATCTTCTCACTCATCGCAAGTTCGGGCAACGTAATGGATCGTCCGTAAATAAAAACAACTCTAGTGACATACCGTGGCGGCACACAAGGTTCAGGTTCCGCCGGACACAACTTGACCTTTTCCATAATCAAATCGAACACGCAGTTCAAATTGAAAATGTCTTCGGTTTCGCATTCCTCGATGTCGTCGAAGGCGCTGATCAACGCGTCCACGTCGTTCGTGAAATCGTGCAACCACGACGCGCTGTTTTCGTTCAGCACAACCAACGCGTACTTGTGCTTCTTATCGATTACGTTTTTGGTGGTCAGGAAGAATAGCAACACGTGTTTCAACATCTGCAACGGGGTGAATTTCTTACCGTTCGTCAACTCGAAGCTGCTGCAAATCTCGTCTTTGGCCCTGTCCAAAACGATGACGATTTGTTCGGGAACGTTGTATGGCGGTAATCCACGGGTTGGAATTTCTTCTTTGGTGTCACCGTCAGTTGTGGGCTTCCTTTCAGTTGGTGATGGATCCACCTGTTCGGATATGTCTAGCCGTTTAACGTTGGCGCACACTGTATTTTTGCCCGGTAACTCGATATCGGAAAAAACTTCAAATGAACTAGAAGTCGACAAGTCGGGATTTGAGGATATCGATTCCGTTAATTTTGCGGTGGCGGGTGTTTGCGGTTCAACCTTTCGAGATCTTTGCGAGGAATCATCGTCGTCGTCACTTTCTAACGTTATCTCTATTGTGTGCTCCACTGAAGTTTTGACGTTTCTAGTCGATTTTCTGGTGGGTGAATCTTGAAGCGACATATCTAGAACGCAGAACGTAATTACACACGAATTTAATTAAATGTAACGTCACGTACCTGCTTAAATAACAACAGAGACTCACAGACCTAAAAACATTTTAGGTTAAGAAGTTATTGCCGATAAACTGTCAACCTAGTTGTTATAATGGCAAACAATCAGTTTCGCCACCAGATGAGGGAAATTTGAAAAATTTATTCAAATAGAAATATTTATGTTAAAAGTTTAAAAAATAATCAAAGAAATTAAATACGTACCTAAATACCGATTAATGCGTGAGTCAGCGGCGGCCATCAATGCCAGAAGTGCGCTGGTCCTCCGATTGAGAGCGCCAGCTGCAGCCCAACAAAAAGCGCGGGAAACGAACGTTGAATGAAACAAATACGATTTTCG
Organism: Geotrupes spiniger; assembly: GCA_959613385.1. Taxonomy (NCBI): domain Eukaryota; kingdom Metazoa; phylum Arthropoda; class Insecta; order Coleoptera; family Geotrupidae; genus Geotrupes; species Geotrupes spiniger. The sequence goes on along the minus strand of OY390735.1, from coordinate 15,914,194 downwards.
TGGAATAGTTGTATGGTTTCCAGGAATCCGAACGACCTTGCCTCGAGCGGTAGACGACATTAGATTAATGAATGGGAATTGGGGTGTTTTATGTTTATGAGTGGTAGCCTCGATATATACATATTGTTATAAGTTTTTAATTTGATTTTAATAAAATACAAACATTTATTTATGGAATAAATAAAATAAAAACTAAAAACAATTATATATTGTGGGACATTTTAGATTAACGATACGATAGTATGGTTAGCAATGTGGCTGTAACATAAATACAATTATATTCAGTTTATTTTTTTTATTTTGAGGAAAATGTAGAAAAACGTAATTCTCTTAAACGATTATATAATATAATAAAATTGTACAATTTGATTTTAATAATCGGAATATAACATCGTAACAAAACTCTCCATGCCTGTTGAGGATAACTAAGTGGCCACATATATGTGCTTAATGAAGCCTCCGAGAAGAATTTCTATTCCGTTCGTCATACTCCCAAAATAAATTCATATATTAGTTCTTTTTTGCGGCCTCTAGAGTGGTTTTACCCCGTAAACTACTTTTGGCAGTTTTCAAGAGACACTGTGACATATGCATTTCATCACAAACAATACTGGAATATTTTCTTCCAATCTAATCTCAACAGAATTTCTAATACCCATCGGAAGCAAAATCAATAAAATTTTCTTCGAATGAATTATTTATATTCAAAAAATTAACTTGAACTTTGCAAAATGCATTTCCATTTGACTCTAATACTGGAAGTAGAGAAAAAAATGTTTGCAAATGTTTGCTCTGCAAGATAAATCTGTTGATTCATCCACTTTATATTAAATTTGTTCTTTTTCATCGGCTCTATCAAGTGGCTTCTTGTGGGTCCCCTGTAACATTCTTTGGTTCCACCTAATTAAATTTTTTTATCTCCAAGTCGGCAAAAACAGCCCCGAATGATTAATAAAATGATGTATTATGCAAATTATATTCAGTCAGAAAGCCCGCCTTCCTTAGATTTTTGTTCCATATTTTTTGCGTTTCGTTAAAACATTTGGTTCGAGTACTTTAGATTGTGTGTGATTATGAAGTTTTACATATTTACAGATGCAGAGTGTTTTACTAGTACAAAAATGATTTAACAATGAAAATCATGAGACTGTATTAAAAAACCGTTAGATCATCAAAAGATTAAGATTGATATGAGCACCTGATGGCTTAGTCATCAATATATTTGTCATATCTAATTGGACAGTACCACTGTGTTTTTTTTAAAGGGTTGTATTTTATTGTCCATTATTACCACTCGATGAGTAATACAACACAATACTTCAGAGGTTCCGTAATTTTAATAAATATATACAAAAATATCAAAAACTTCGTTTCAATTTAATTTGCCATTAATTATCTGTTATCCAAACCGTGCGACTGATTAAACTTTGAAAAAGATCGTTTATTTTTTACATACATACTTCTACAAAATCTCCCATATTCTATAAATTATCTTGTGCATCCAAAGCCATTCAAATATTAACTTTATTGCAAATTTAAACCAAAAATATACAATAACAAACAATTTAACGTCTTTACATAAACATTAATAAAATTGACAATATCACAAACCCTGAAAGGTATTTGGAAACCAAACTACTACTATGGTAAGAAATTAAAGATAGAAAACTCAGTCAAGCAACTTCTTATCGAACAGGAATTCGCCGAGGGCACCGTGCTTCTCCATCATCTTCTGCAGGGTCGAAAGCCTGCCGGCGATTTCACGTTGTCCTTTGTACTGTTCCTGCAGAAATTCTCCGGTCAAGTAATCGACCAAGTGGTAATCATTGAACTTGGAGGAATTGCCCTCGCATTTTTCGATGACGCTACGGATCTTCTGGGTGACCGTTGCCTCAAGGTTCAGGGCATCGGTTAATGCCGACGCAGCGCTCTCCCATGTAGTGGTTAGTGGTACAATCTAAGTAATAAAATAGTTTAGTTTAGATGCGTTAATAATAGGACAATTACGACAAAATTAAAGTTTTGTTGTTGGATATCGTGGATTTTTACACATGGTCAAAATTCGTCCTAAAATATCTCAAGTCTCATTTCTCTATGCTTCAAGTGCGCAACTTACGGTCCATTAGATACTGAAAACACTTCAGCTGTCAATCTAGTTATCATCTACTACACTAGTGATATCGTGGAACTCGTACATCATCCTCGAAACCGTTAAATGTCAGATTGTCAGATGCACTTGTACAAATACAGATGCATATCTTATTTACGTAATTCGTAACACGAATTAAAATAATATGTTAAATAATTGGTATGCAATATTACACAAATGCAAAGAACGAAGTTATTATGTTTGCAATTAACGTGTATTAAAACAACTTTTTAAAAATAATTAATCGCCGGTACTGGGTTCTAAATATACAAACGAAGGTCGCATTTATAAGTAGAAAAACACACAGAAACGTTTGACCGTACTAAACAGTTTTCGTTTAAGGGGTTAGTCAGAATTTACAAAAAAGTAGGTTTCTCGTTTTCGACGGGTTCTTAAAATGATCTCTGAAAATTTTAAGTCGATCCGTTCAAAATTGAGCGAGCTGCGCGACCCTAGCATACGATAAAGGGTACGTGCAGTGGTATGAAGAACACGAATTTGTGTGGTCAGCAAACCACACAGGATCTTCCGAAAAAAAATGGAGGTTGACGGTATCGTCGAAATGTTTAAACATTCGGAAGAAAAATACGGCGAACAGTCCGTTAATTATAACTGTTGATTTATAACTTCAGACTTTAAAGGCGTTTTTCTCGAAACAGCTTTTTCAAAATCGGTGACCACGATATCTTAAAAACCAATGTATTTTGATCCACTGAATCTGAATATCACAATGTTTTGCCGAAAAGTCGAGCATTCGATTGTTTATAGCCAAGTTTAAACAATTTTTCAAAAATATATAGTTTTCGGGGTGAATTAACCGTTTGTAATATTTTTGGAAATTTACAAACGAAAGTATTCTATATGAAATCTTGTTAAAGCTCATAGTTTTTGAGTTACAAATTGGATTTTTTTCTTTTTACTGTACGCGACGAAAATTCCCAGATCTCCGAAGAACTCTAGAACCCCTTTGCTAGGATTCATAATGAAATAATTTAATTAATCAGTTTGTATATAAACGCGAAAGTATCAACCACTCACTTTAATAGATGGGTTACAACCGATCGCTTGCAGCTGTCGTACGCTATTTGCCCGAGGGCCTTCCCTAATTGTGGGAGAATATTTTCGAAACATAATACTTCAAGAAAATGCAAAAAATCGATTTTTTGAAAATTCTAACTCCATCTGACCCCTTAAATAAAAATGCCAAGCAAATACAAATTCGAAATTATTTTGAAAAGTTTGAATTTGTATTTTTTTTCTTGTATTTTATACATTTCCAAGCAACTGAAACGAATATATGCAAATAATTACGTATAAAAATGTAACAAAATAGTTTAGGTAATTAGATCATAAAATTGAATAAATAAAATTGTTTTGAATTATTAATTTTACTTTTACGAAATAACGATTTTGTTCATTGTGAACGTATCGCGCGATCAGTAATAAATAACCTTGAATGAGGCCATCGAAGCCAAACTACATAATAGTAGAAGTATATTTAGTCATCTGGCAAGATCATTAGCGGTAAAACGTCCATATATACACACAGTGCTTTGGGTTTTGTTGGGTTTATTGGCATATTGAGGAAAAAGTCCACGAGTTGTTAAACGATTTCAACTGTAGTTGAATTCCGAATAGCAAACACGACACATTGAACTATATTCGTGTCACTGAAGAAGACACAATCGATGTCGAAACGTCAATAAATCGTTTAACAATTCACGGACTTTTTCCTCAATACGCCAATAAACCCAACAAAACCCAAAACACTGATTATACAATTAAATTGGCAGTATACACAGTTTGTGGATGGAAATAGCTCATGAGAATCCGAGGAAATTGTGGTTACTCTACATGTCAAAATTAATGATACGATTATTTCAACATTTATTACTATATTACCGCCTTGCAGTTGAACTTATATAACATCAGTGCCAATATCGAATTCGTTCTTTTGATCCACACCCGATAAATTAACGCCGATCGATCATTCTGACGGTTGTCAAAAATTCCGATATGTCAACTAGAAACGGCGATCGATCACCAATCGCACGCAAGATAGCAAATCGTCGCGAAGCAACGACACTCCAAACGTCAAATCAATCACACTTACGGGCATCGTGATGAGTTTGCTGACGTGCTTGGTCAACTCTCCGCGCATCAACAGGTAAGAAATGAGTTTCATCGCGTGCTCCCGTTCTTCACTGGCCGCGTCGAAAAACATTTTTGCGAAGCCCGGCCGATTGACGACGTCCTTGGAGAAATGGGCGCCCATCGCGAGGTACTGAATGGCGGCCTTCAGCTCTTCCTGAACTTGGTCCTTCATCTTTTCCGTGCATGGGTCCACCATGTCCAGCCATTTGTCGGTGATGGGCGGCACGTTGTGCGAGCCTGCAAAGATTTCGTGTTGAAGGACGAAAAATTAATTACTCGTCCTGTACTTGTTTTAATGGTTTTAAGTGTAACATCGACTTTTATTAAAAACAATGCATTTCTGTTGTGAAAGAAAAAAACGTGGCCTTTAAATTCTTAATAAACAAAGTTTATCACTCAAAAGGTCAATCGTTTCATAACTTAACGATTTATGTTATTTTAAATAACCTCCCAGTTTGCTTCTTTACCGTCACAATGGATGTTGTTAAAGGATTGTTTATGATGATTCAGTCAGGACATGTTTCGCCGCAATGACACAAAGAAATTACATTAAAGAGTAATATTAACGCAGCGTTTTTTCAGTTAATAACCTTTGAATGTGACTAGCGACACTGATTTATCATTTAGTGCCATGGCTTAAAACATCGACATTGAAATTTAGTGTAAACGATCCTTAACTATGGAAACAGATGAAAATCGGCAATTGATGCCAACTTTCATTTAAAAAAAATATCAATATTCCAAATTCTCGACAGACATAATTTCATGGCTTAAATATGCAGATGTAAGGTGCATGTGTATTAAAATGTTTTAATTTGCTAAGTAAATTGGATAAAATTGTTGTTAAAATGACGACGGATATCTTTGATTACACACCGATTGGCTATCGCATTGGAATTCCTCGAAAATTAAAAGCGCTTACGTTCTAAATTTACAATAAATCCCGAAGCCAACAATGACATGCACTTAAAAAAACCTAATAAATACTACGCCGCATTAATATACTTACATGTTAGCTTCGCATAAGAACCCGCAAACACACAAACAAGAACGATGGTAAAGATGGTTGCCTTCATTTTAGAATACGTTGAATTAAACTTTGATTTGTACGTTAGTCCGCCTTTACACACACTGGTGCAGAAGGAGACCTTACTTTACTAATAATAAACGAAGCTGGTCTACGCGCAGACTAACGCTGTATAGAATTTATCGCTAGAATCGTGCAAAATAAACCATCATTTCCTCTCCCTCCAGCGGACCTTGGTCGCTCACTTTCTTTGTTCCCAAGTGCGCATTATCGGCGGCGCGCAGGCGCCCCGATTGGTTATCTCCCTTCAGTCTCAACGTGTATAATGCGCGAAGTTCGTTTTTCCAATCATATTTTGTGATTACGCTGGCGAGATACCAGGTCTGTCTTCAGTTTCGCCCCGTTCCTAGTCATTGTGTATAATTCAGTTTCGCTTTTCAGGGATCATGAAAGTGTTCGCAATTTTCGCTGTGGTTCTATTCGCCGCCGTTTCGGCCGAAGAACAGTGTTACAAGAATGTTAAGGACGTCTGCCACCAGCCGTCAGATAAAACGAGTGAGTTTTTACGATACAAAAATGGACGATCGCCATCAAATTTTGCTTGCAACGCAGTTAAATTTGCGTTGCGTATTTTTCGGTCATTGGATATTTGATGGATCTAAACACAACTTGCTGTTTAAATTCACTGTTCAGTTAGTTTATTGAGTGGATTTGAAAATATCCAACTTACTGTAAATGCACTGGCATAAAACAATTGGTATTTTGTCACGTGCAACTTCATTAAATCGTACATTGAATAAACCAGGGACATCTAAATTTTATTCTAGAATGTATCGCAATTAAATGATTTGTTGTTAGCTTCAGCAAACATCGCTGTATTTGCGCATTACAAACAAACAATAATTTAAACGAGGTTACTAGGTTGAAATTACGCAAGAAATCGCGGGAAATTAATCGATGCTGTTAGGGAAGTTTCACTTTTTACTATTAATAACACTTGTTTCAAAATATCAGTGAAAGTAGCCGCAATAAATTATAACCAATGACATTTCCATGATTTCTGTTGATTTTATATTTATACGACACAACTTTAGGTTAAGGTCGAGGTCGAGGTTAGCTTCTAGCGTGATTTACAAAAGACGTGCTCATTGTTTTTCTTTTCGCATTATTTCAACAGGAGTTACTAAATTAGGTCTAATGGCAAAAAATATAATACCGGTTCATATGTTTGATACCACGATAAAAAACAACATATAGATGACCTGAAAGTCACATCATAGTGTCGCGTTATTTTAATATTTTATAATAAAAATTACGCCACATTTAATCGGCGGCATTTTTGTTCAAGTGTTGAGCAATGCTTCAGCATACAAATACGCTGTTTTGATACTTTTAATTGTGTCAGCAGTTTTTTTGAAAATAAAAATTAATCACTTTGCACTATTGCATCTTTACTCAGAATTTGATTACGCGATGAGAGACTCGATAATATTCTGCATACCCGACTTTACCGTCGATATCATTCCAATATCAAATTTTCTTGTAGAACCCATCGACGCAGACCTAACCAAGTGCAGCGCGAGCTATGGCGCGATCAAAGCCGTCGAACCGGACCTCCACAAGTTCGCCAACACCCACATCCAACGTTCGTTCGAGTTCCTGATGATGTCGACCCACTACGCCAACTACGAGAAGAACCGCGAAGGTTTCGAGAAGCTGTTCAGGGGACTGTCCGACTCCACCTGGAACGACGCCATCGACCTGATCAAGTACATCACCAAGCGCGGCGGTTCAATGGACTTCAACAACCGCAAGGTCGAATCCGTCGCCGAGGATAAAGACTACGAACTGTACGAGATGCAGAGCATGGCCAAGGCCTTGGACATCGTCAAACACCTTGCGGTCGACGCCCACAAGATTCACGGCGAGGCTACCCGCAATCGCGCGGAAAGCCACGATCCCGAAATTTCCGCCTACATCGAAGAAGAATTCGTGCACAAGCACGCCAAGACGATCCGGGAACTTTCCGGCCACACTTACGACCTGAAGAAGCTCCTCAGTGGACCAGATAGTTCCTTGGCTTTGTACCTGTTCGACGAGTATCTGCAAAAATAATAAATTTCCAATTTGTATCAGTGTATTCCATAAAGTAGTTTTTTTTGTTTGTAAGGTAGGGTTTTCATGTGATGAGTTGTTTCTTATCAAATATTTTTAAATGTGTTACAAAGGCTGTTTAATAAAAACTTTTTGAATAGTTTTTGCAATGTTTCTTTTTCTGTCAACGACATTTTCACCAGTGGCGTAGAAATTGAAAAATCGCCGAGTGTTCTAAGACGAACCAAAACGCGCAATTTTCAGGAACATTATTGAAAACCACGTCATAAAACCTACTGAGATCTCAGCTTTCTAGAAAGGTCCAAATATTCTAAGAATTTGCTAAGTTTGCAACAATTGAGCAATTAAACGGCAATCTAGGGATCGAAAAAATATGTCGAGGTGTATTAAAACAATTGGTTAACGAACAAAAATATTTTGGGTAATATAATGACTTTAAACAAATTCCACTGATATAATTATTAACAGAGCCACAACAATGTATTAGTCGCAAGTGCGCGGCGCTATATATATATATATATATATATATATATATAACCTGTCTTTTGACAGTTCAAAAAAGTGACATCCGGCCTCTGAGGGCGGATGCGAAGCGTCGAACCTCTGTCAGTTAAACGTCACGTTCGAAATTTTGACATCAAACGAGCTTTTTTGATCCACGCACGGACCGGAGCGTCGTTTGGCCAGTTTGCGTATAAAGAGACGCATTCGGAATAAATAAATAAAATAAAACTAATTGTTACAAAACGATAATGAAACCATTAAAAGTCAAAAATGTAAAATTTGGAAAACTTAAAATATTCAAAACGCATATTCCCATAGCCAAAATTTTAAATAAATGTAAATTTTTTCAAAAATACAAAATTTCCAAAAATTGAAAATGTATATAAAACTAATTAAATTTAAATTAAATTAAATTAAATAAAACAATATTTTCCATGTCTTTTAAACATGAATATGTCAAAATTCAATTTTGCTATTTTTAATCAAAGACTTAAAAATATTTCCACATTCTACCGTAATCTGAAAAGTTTTTGATCACATGGTATATGTACAGTGGGGTGTAAAAGGTTAATGATTTTTTTTAATATTTTTTGTAAATTGAAATATTTGACATAACATAACATTTATTATGGTTTGTCAAGTAGCAAATTTCATTAAGCTCAGATATTGTACCGGCATAGCTGGAACACGGACTTGGCATTAACCTGAAACATCGAAACATTGGAAACAATTGCCGCAAACAGGCTACCCATTTATAAAAACGACAACAAACCAACGATTCATAAAATCTTAGTTCATCTAGTTAAAATGGGTAGCGATTTGAATTTTTTCTGATGTCAATAATATACGAGTAAACTGAAGCAACAGTCGAAAGTTACCTTTACGAATTTATCGATTTTTTAATTATCATATCTTCAATATTTTTAAAAATCCGATATAAAAAGTTCAAATACACGACTACCTTAAATATATAGGATATTTGTGTTTTTATTCAATTCAGTTTAAGAAGGTTATTGATCAAATATTTCATTACAGTAGGATGAGAACCGACAAAGACCTACCTAAACGAACTTGTCATAAATAAGATTAATAATTTAATTAATGTTGCCTAATACTGGCCTCAAGATTTACTGGTGGCGACGAATATTCATTGCGAATAACATTAAACACGTGACTTGTTGTTTTTATCTTCCAACCATCGTGATCAGTGCAAAAAATATTAATTTCTAATTTAACCTACTTCGAAGATTCGGCAACGGCAAGTTTGTATAACGGCTTTTCTTTTCGAGATGAATATTGGTTTCGCTGTGTACTTATTACTACTACTAAATTAAGTTAATTAAATTGTTGCATTTTTAAGTTGTATTCTATTCTTTGTTTTTTTTTTTACGTGTGAGTTGACGAATTGGTTTTAAATATAAACGCATTTTTAAATCTTCATTATGTTGAGATGAGATGCTGATCGAATTATTATAGGATTCCAACGTTTTATTGCGGCAACTTCATAATTTGAAAGTTAATTAAAAAAAAATCTGTTATGGCACCGAGAAATTTCTTACTTTTATTTGACCGTAGTTATTTGTGTTAAATACAACTAAATGTTTTCGTCTGTAAATGTTGAATTATTTTCATACTACGCACTTTAATTAAGAATAATATTTCCTTGACGTAGGATAAATATTTTGATATGATTTCATACGATTCTATCATAAAAAAATAAATAATTCAATTAAATACATTTTTACATGCAAATTACCGTAACTTTTGCATCTTATGATATACATAGTTTTCTCGACTGTTAGCATTTGTCTCTCTTTTCATATACATATATATATTTTTTATTTGTTGACTTTTAATATTTTAGTGTTCTTGGAAATATTACCAGATTTTGTACCAGTTATAGCAGCTGTTGTGCATTAATAGCAATCCGTGTACTCCTTCCAATAAAAAAAAGTATCATGTTGAAATTTGCATTTATTATCTTTTATTCTTGACGTCTTCAGCCAAACATTATGAAAGGCTGAAAGTGAAAGTCTTCATGTATGAAATTAGGACTAATTCATAAATAAAGAAGATAGTACTAGATTTGTTACCATTTTCTTCAAATCACGTAATGCTTAATGAAAAAGTGAATAGAATGCCTTGTTTGCTATGGGTATTTATTTGTTACTTCTATAAATAGATTTTATTGTTATTATTATTTTTTTTTATTTAATAAGAGGTCGAATAAGCCATTACATATTCCTTTCTAAACATTAAGCTTAATACTTGCCATTTACAATACTTAAATCTATCCAAAGGAATGTTTACCATTTATCTCGTCCAGTAAATGATTCGTATGAATTCACAAAAATCGAGGCTGATCAGATTTAGATAACAAGTCCTTAAACGGGCGAGTCAAGTTTAGTTGACCGATTTGAGTTGATCAACAAAAGTTGAATGAAAACTGTAGTGAAAACTTTCTTTCAATTGAGTTGATCAACTTTGTAGTTGATCCAGTAAATTTTTTTTCGTTCAAGTGATGAGTCATTACGAATTGCTTTCAATTGCTCGTCTTGAAACGTGTGAACTAGGCAGTCAATTTTTGCCGACATAGTACGCTTGCGATTGGTCGTTTCCAATTAACAGTATTAACATAATCCTCTCCACTGTGAGGAGCATTTCGTATTACAATATGTTTTCTATCTAACGCATCACAACAGTTCGAAAAAGTTCATCGACAGTAGTATTCTATTTGAATTGTCTTCCATTCTACATCAGTTTGTTGCACCTGTAACCAAAAAAATATTTTCCTCATTTTGCCGCGTATTTCATACAAGTTTTAATAATATGAAGGATATCAATAAAGTTCCATTTCTCCTTTAGAATTTACCACATGATGAAGTTGAAAACGAAACGATAGAAAATGCAGCAAGAACTCAAGATGCAAATGTATTTCCTGAATCAACATCTGCATATGTTGCTGTTGAAAATGGCAATGCACAGAAACTGCAAATCCGTCTACTCCAAAACAATCGAAGACAACAAATGTATTTCGTGCTCCTCAGAGTCGTGAACGGTAAATATCAGGAAACGAAAATATTTCAACTATAAGATGATAATAAACTTGATGAAGAAGTGCAAAGTAATAAAAGTAATGTTGACGATTAATTCGCCATATTTGCTAAATATATTGCTGTCTATCTAAAACAGATGCCTCTTTACGATGCAATCATCTGCTAGGAACAAATTGAAAGTGCAATAAGACAAAAACGATTGCGGCTCTTAATGAGACATTCCCAGTATCTCCATCATGAGCTTTTCCACCTTCTGAACATCAACACTCCATCACCAGAGTGTTCACATTCTCAGTTTCATTCATCTCGATACCCAGCGCATTGACGGAGAATATTGATCGTCATCGGTTTCAAATCAATGATGCAATATAATAAATTACATGCATTAGGTATTAGGGGAAGCATTGCCTGTTGGTTGGAATCATATCTGTCTGATAGCAAAATAGTGGTAAAGATTAATGATACTGTGTCCAATCAATTTAACATGACACTAGGGGTACCGCAGGGATCTGTTCTCGGCCCTCTATTATTCCTATTATATATCAATGAATTGCCATCAGCAATAACGAAAGGTCTTGTTGTTATGTTTGCAGACGACACGTCTTTTGTAATCTCAGCTGACACAGAAGAAGAGCTATTAGATAATGCTTCTACAACTTTGTACGAATTTTATGAATGGTGTCTTAAAAACCGCCTTATCGTAAATAAAGATAAAACGTCGTTCTTGCATTTTCATAATCGTAAAGTATTGTCAGAAAACTTTGTTCTTTCCCTCGATAATGTTGTCTACGTGTTCTCTGAAACGTCCAAATTCCTTGGTACAATTTTAGATAATAAACTTAGATGGTCTCAGCAAATACGTAATGTTTGCGCTAAGCTAAACAGGGCATTTTTTGCAATTTTACAAATGAAAGCTAGTGTAGATCAACCTACTCTTCTAAATATTTATTATGCAATGGCGTATTCTCATCTTTCCTATAATGTGATGGTGTGGGGTTGCGCTACTGATATATGTAGTGTATTTATTCAACAAAAAAGAATAATTCGGCTTATTTTTAATCTTAAACCACTGACAGTTGCAAGTTATATTTCATAAACAATAAAATTTTAACTGTGCCGTCCATATATATCTTTAAATGTGTTAATTATGTAAAAAAGAGCCTTCCTAACTTCGAAACCACATCATCAACACATAATTACAATACCCGTAATTTTAATCATTTGCGCATTAATCAACATCATACAACAAAATATGAAAATTCCCCGATATATGCCAGTGTTACTTTATATAACAAACTACCTAATGAAATTAAAAATATCAAAGTTTACAAATCATTTAAATCTGAGCTCAAAAGGTTTCTGGGTCATAAGTGTATGATTTTGTGTATTTATTGTGTATTTATTTATGTATGACTTATCTTATCTACTGTTATGTAGCAAAGACCAATAAATATTATTATTATTATTAATAGATAACAATGCGGCGAAGATTCGCATTAGTCATAATATACTTGCTATAGCTCTAAAAGGTGTTTTAGACTACATTTTGTACTACAATTGTCAATAAGCTAAATATCCCATAGTTAAATATCTTAAAGTTAAAGCAGCTTTAATTTTGGTGGAATTGCTTGTCGCATAACTGCATCTTGTTGTTTATGCAATTCTGAACTCGACAACAGTTCGTCAATTTTTTCTTCAGGCATTCTTGAATAATTTCTATATATTTCTATATATTCTTCTTTATTGTGTAACGCTAACTCCTTTAGCAACGTTTCTAATGCTCCCAAGCTATTTCTTCTTAAATCCACTGCTGCACCAAAACTGATGTTTCTTAACACTTTTGCTCATATTACATAAAAAATCAGTTTTTCTATTAACAAAACTACAACCAACTGGCACACATTCAAGCACAACTGCATTCGACACAATTTTGAAAGAAAAACTACGCTCTATGTATCTTCAGTGACAATTTTGACGTCATCTTTTCAGTTTCCACCAAAGTTAATATTTGTTCGTTTCTAATCAATTAGTAATCAACATCCGCCAATTGCAAGCATAGCTTCATCAATTTAAAAGCCAGAAACAAATCGCAAAAGAACTACTGACTTTCGGGCCATGGTATCTGAAATCAGCAACCGTTGATGACTAACTCAATATTCACCATCGAATTAAAAAAATATAAATAATTTGTTGTTAATTACGAAAATGAGACGAAAGATAGTTTGCAATAGAAATATTGTTGTTACAAATACACGAACTTTTATTTTAGTCAAGGTAATCGACACGTGATATGCAAAGCAAACAATGCATCGATTAAATCGGTTGAAATGCGCGGAACCATGAATTAAATAAAACAAAAATGGTTTTCCGAGGAAAAACGTCAAGTTGACGTCCGACGGGCTTTCCGCCAAACATGAACTGCGAACTGGTGCGTTTCGTAAATTTTTCGAAAAGTGACGTCGTTGTTCTCGACGATGGCGCAACCGACCGGTACTCGTCGATCTTATCCCCACTTTTAGAAATGATACAGCACAAATTGAAGGGCAATTATTTATACGGCGAAGGTGCGTATTAACTAGTGTTTTTGCCAATACCGTTTGTGTGACGCGACGAATTACTGAATTAACATGGACGGTTTGAATGAAAACAAAAACGCATTGTGCGGTTCATAATTGAATTTTAAATCAAACTTCACAATAGCTATTGTTTATTTTAGTGAATGGGTGGACGTAAAGAATTCTTTAAAACGTTTTATGATTGTATGCCCATGTTTATTTGAACTTCGTTGATGCACGAATTGTGATGCACTTTGTTATATTAGGGGTTCACGACAATGGGCGAGCCAGATTCCATGAACCGGATACCGAATATATTTTTAGGCGCACATGTACCACATGGGCGCCAACATAAACATTATTAATACACAAGTCAAAGATTGAAAGTAAAATTGCAAAATAAGTAGATATAAGAAAATGAACCAGGTTCTGTAGAGGTGACTTTAAATGCCACGTGAGTTATAATTATAAAAAATGACATAAATGTCAAGTTTAAATATAAACCAAACAGATGTGTACACTTAGCTGTTCCAATTGAGTCGTAAAAGCCGAGAACATGTGAGTGCATCGAAATCCTTTTATGACAGATGGTTCGTCGTCCGATGTGTGGGCTAATCTAAGCGAAAGAGACGCAATATTTATTGATAATTTGTGACGGAATAAGGGGACTCGGCTTCTTAAAATGATACGTGACTGATAGAGAGACCAAAGTTTTGCTCTGAAGTAGCACAACATCCGAGATTTTCACAGATTGGTTACATGTAAAGTGTGGAGTACCGCGGGGTTCTGTATTAGGGCCGCTGTTATTTGTCTTGTATATGAACGATCTACTCGTCTCCTTATCCTGCAATACTGTTTGCGATGACATTTCAATCATATGTGGTGAAGAAGAGGAAACGAAATTATTGGATTCAATAAACAATACTTTGGATACATTGCAAAATGGTTCATCAACAATAACTTGAAATTGAACGTTGAAAAAACGGAAATTATAAGATATAAAATAAACCAAAGAGAAGAAGAAGCTAGAAGTTGATAATAATGGCACAAAAATCATAGCATTTCCAGTGTTTTCACAATGGAAAGTGTAATGTTAGTTAAAAAACATTATGAGCACTTTAAGTGAAAAATCACACCCACGGCAAAACATTTACAGTACCAGCCCAAAAAAAAAAATACGACAATGGAAAAAAACGTGCTTTGTGTATCAATGATATATAACGACTTACCTTAAGAGCTCAAAGATGCATCGCTGGAAAGTATTTTGACAGAAAAGCCAATCTACAACCTGGATGACTTTTTTTATTTCATTTTTAATATTGTTTTTACATTTTGTGATATTTCTTGCACATATTATTGTACATAACCATCAATAAATCATTATTATCTTCATATTCCGCCATCTAATGCTATAGTCATCACTAGCCGGTCTTCTACCTTTGGTACTTTCTCACATACTTCATGTGTTCGCCGTAGTTACTACCGCCTCAAGACTCACCCTAAATACATTCTCCTTTACCACCTCAATCGTCCCACCTTTCCATTCCACTCCTTTTCAGAACACCACGATCGGTGTCTTTCTCATATAGTTTAAGCTTTCTTTTGTCCAAAAACTTTTCCATTCTTCTGGCCATGTTTTTTAATCTTGCCTCCGTTTCCGCCAACAACATTATGTCGTCCACGAAGGTAATATTTGTGTATTTTCACGTCTAGTTCCACAATGTTGATCATTTATATGACCCCTGGTTTTTCCATTAGTCAAACTCGAAATTACCCAAGTGAAGCCTTATCTTCGCTGGCAATTCATAAGAACAATAATGTTTGTATAAAACGTTTTATCTTAAAATAAACACTACCTATTTCTTAGAATAGTAGGCGACTTGTGAATCAAAACAACGAAAAATTTTCCAATGCCATGTGCCCAGGTCAAGAACAACATATTTAAACGGAAATATATTTAAGTGAACTTTCATTATTTTTAGTTTAATGACGGGGTGGATTACAAATTGCTGTTTCCAAATTTTTAATTTTTTTTTCTTATTTTACAAGTTTTTCCAAATTATTTCAAATTTTACATTTGTGGGTCATTTCTGTTTATAAATATTTTCTCATTTAATGTTGATTTAAATTAGTTTTTGAATGAAATTATTTTAGCAATATTAAAAATTATAGTAACACGTAAGCAATAATGTGTTTTGGGAGCCTTTAACAATCAATCCCAATGATTGATTTTATTTCGTTATTAAGGAAGTGCTTGAATAACCCCTTAAAGCCTTGTTCCCATCTATCTAGAAAAATGCTTCACAGCTACCTCGTCTGGTGATAAATAAATAAATAACAATTGAAGAAACGACCCAGTAAATTGTTCGCATGAATCGATAATAAATCATCAGGATCTGACCCTGAAATAAGCAGATGAACTTCAATACTGTTTAGCATTTTTCGACAAATTCTTGATGTTCAAAAGCTCTCATGGATTTGAGCTTGTCATAAAAAACATGTTTTGTTCCAGAATTCTTAATCAAATACCTTCAGAAGCACCGGAATTTTCTTCCGTCAGAAGATATGGTGGATTTGTCGCGACACATGAGCACCTGCGTCGCTCACATTTACGTAATAGTGATAGCAATGTTCCTTTCGATAGTCGTCGGTAAGATTTGGAAAAACGATCGAGCAATTAGATCACCGGTTGTTTTCCAGCGATTCCCTTGGTTTGTTGTGTGGGTGTTTGCAACAGGAAAACCGCGAATCCTAAGAAACATCGTTACTGGTTCTGCTGCACCGGTTTCATGATGTTCGTGACCGTGCAGTTTATAGCGTACGGCGATGCGATGTAATGTTTGTTTTGTTGACGTACCTGTTTCAGTATAGGCGCCGTAAGCAGTTGGTACGTCGGTTTGGAAACGCAAAGGGCGCTGGACAAATTGCCCGCTTTTACCAGAAACGTAATTAAGAACTTCGATAAAGGAATCGAGAGGTTCGAAACCGAAGGTCATATTTTGACGCATAATATGACCGGGGTTTTGGACGCTATCTCTTCGAAAATAGATGCACTGCCGGATGACGTGCTGGGTATTATTGACGGTCGTATACAGTCAGATTACGAATATTCTATTCAAAAATTTAGTGAATGTTTGGAAATTATTGGTGACGTTCACGAGAATTTAGGTAACTAGGCCCTGTTGTGCTTCACGAAAAGCTTTTGTTGTGTTTGTCGCAGGTAACAAAAAGCAGGTGGGTGAGCTACAAGGGGGCGTGTTGAATGAGACCGAATTTAAAAATTACGTCACGATTCGAACAAGACGAAATGGTCAATTTTTAAAGAAAGAAATCAGGCCAGACGAAAATTATACTGTGAGCAACTTTGTGATTTTAACTAAATGAAAAATGATATTTTCAAGAAATCCGAAAATTGTTGAAATGTAAAAATTGCTGAAAAATCAACAAAAGTTTGGTGAAATTGATTAAACTATAAAATATTGTAAAATATAAAAAAAATATTCCAAATTCCAAGCATTCTGAACAAAAAGTTACCAAATTTGTATAGATTTCAAAAGTGCACCGCATGCAAAATGTAAAAAAAATCAAAATTGTGAAAAATATTGGGAAAATATGAAAATGCGACCAGAATTGTCAAAAATTCACACTTTCAAAATAGTAAAATTATAAACAAATGCCAAAGTTTCAAAATTGACGATATTTTCATAAAGATTTGAAGAATTTAAAAAATACGACAAATATATGGTAACAATGTTATCCATGTCTAACATGAAGTCGACAACATTATGAAATACTATTTTTTTCATTTAATGTAAAAAATGTAAAATTGCAAGCTGGTAAAAATTGTCCCAATAGATTAATATGCAAATATTAAAAAACGTCAAACATAGTCGAAATGCTAATGAAAGTTAACACATTGCCAACTGAAGTTAGGTTGGATTTGTTTAAGTTTAGTTTCCATGTCTTAGCACGAAAATTGTTTCACCCTAAAACACAACTAAACATCTAAAACATTCTTTTTCTTTGAAAGAATTATAAACGTCAAAATAATCCATGATGCAAACAATTTCACAATTGATAAAACTACTAAAAGTTTTAAAATAGTCTAAAATGAAACAAAAAATAAATAAAAATTGTTGAAAATGACGAAAAACGATATCAAAAATGTCTAACACTGACATATATCATTACGTCATTTATACATTTTTTAATATGTAAAATGTAAGAATGGATAAAATTGCACATGAACAGCAAAATACAACAAAACATCAATTTGTCGCTATGCAAAAAATTGCAAGATAAGTAGATTTATTAGTAATATGTTTACAATAGTTAATATCAAAAATTATTATCGAAAAAATTACAGTTGCAACACAAAAGATAAATAATCAAAACATCCAAAACCGGCATCTAAGCAATTACGAAACGATAAGAAACGTCTAGTCGTTTATCCTCATATTTGACAATAATTTCTCATTATTTTTAATTTCTTCATTTATATGTTATAATTACCATAAAATGTTAGAAACAATACTATTTAAGCTCTATAGCAAAGCTATAAAAGTACTAAAAAAGGGCCAATGGGGTGTGAAACTATGGAAAGAAAAGATATGGTCACTGACGTTTGCAGACGATGTGGTCATTCTGGCGGAGCCAGAAAAAGCTCTAAAGGAGATGGCAAGAAGGTTAGAAGAGTTTCCTGGAGAGGAGAGCGTTAGAACTAAACACGAAGAAGACAAAGGGGGGCGAAGGGAAGTGCAGGTGAAATGGAAACGAGAGGAAACAAAGGAGACAGTGAGGATATGAGATGTATTTTAAGCAGTATGATGTTGTATGGGGTAGAAGTATGGTTGGAGAGGACATACATAGGACAGTTGAAAAGGGCTCTACACTTAGAAATTTCGACACCGGAGATACAGATACAGATACAGGGAACGGGGCTATCGGAATAGGAAAAAGGAAGAAAAAAAATGTTCGAGAAAGCGGGGATGTCAGTGAGGGAGGCGGAAAGGAGGAGCGTGGAGGAAAAAAGGTTGGGAAAGAGAGATAGTGGAGAGGTGGGAACAAGTGAAAGCGTAGGAAAGGTGTGGGAAAATAGAAAAGTCAAGGTATAATGTTAGGTACAAGGTGTTACAGTTGTATAAAAACAGACAGAAATATCTGGAAGGAGGAAGAACGGCAAAGGAAGAATCATAGCGAGGTTTAGATGTGGCAACGAGAGGACAAACAAACATTGGATGGGGAAGAGTTTAAGAATGTTGATTTTTTACATTTTCTTAAATTTTTTCGTCTTTGGAAATATTCGCAATTTTAACATTCATTAGCATTTCGACTATGTTTGACATTTTTTAATATTTGCATATTAATCTTTGGGACAATTTTTACCTGTTTACAGTTTCACATTTTTTGCATTAAATGATAAAATATTTATTATTTCATAATGTTGTCGACATCACGTTAGACTATTTGTGAATTCAACAAGGATGACATGCATATTGTATACAAATTGCAAGTTTATCGTATTTTGGCAATTTTCAATTATTTTAAAATAATTTTGATGGAAACTGTAGCATTCGTTTATAATTTTACTATTTTGAAACTTTGAATTGTTGTCAATCCTGAAATTGTCCATAATTCTATTCCGCATTTTGTTTGACAATATTTTTTTTTCAATTTTGCATGCAATGCACTTTTGGGATCATTAAAAAGTTCTAACAGTTCTGGCCACATTTGCTTTTTAACAGTGCTTGAAATTTGAAATATTTGTATTATATTTTGCAATTGAAACAGTTTAATGTGTCTCATCATTAATTTTGTTGATTAGAATTTAATCGATTTTTATGAATTTGAAAATCTACAATTCTTCGAACCCACCATGTCATAAATCATATATTGTGAACTCAAAAAAAGGTTTTTTATTACAGTCGCAATTATACAAGAATTTGAATAGTATAATGCATTTGTTACCCAACTTCAACAAAACCATACACTTTAAACACGATTTTCTCAAGGACGTGCGAAACTCCATGACTGAGCAGCACAAAAGCATCCCAACGAATTTGGACAATACACGGGTATGTATACAGAGGGTTCAAGTTGAAAAGTTGTTAGCATAATTACTCATGCACATGATGAATGGTCGACTAAATTTGTCTTATAATAAGAATTGGGCAAGGAAAACTGGATATTCTAATAAAATATGAAAAAATTCTAACGTTTGTAAAGTTTATAGAGTTATTCAAAAAAATATATTTGTTTGTCAATAGTTCCTTTATGTTTATTCATTTTTTCGTTTCTTACTTTTGTTTTATTATTTTATATTCTTCTATTGTGTTGCGAACTTATTTTGTTTTACTGGTTACGCGTTTTTCGTAAATTTTCATTTATTTCCTTCATTTGATCTTCAGTTAATTTTTTGAACATTGTGTTTCATTTTATCTACCATTTTATTTCGTTTTCTTCTGCTGTTCCTATCATTTTTGTCACTCGTGTATTTTTAGGTTTCTTGTAGTTTTTGTTGTAAATTTGCATTTCTTCTTATTTAAAATTTCCTCGATAAAATATTTTGTTTCTTCAATATCACACAATATCCGTTGCTCTTGCTCGTTACCTTAATTTAATTCCACTTTTTTGTTGTCATTTATTTACTTAATTTGCTCTTCTGCCATTTTGTTGAATTTTATTTGCCATTTTCTTTCGATGCGGATGTGTTTTATTGTTTGTTCGTTTCATTTTAGTTTCTTTTATTTTTGCAATATTTTCTTTCATTTATTTATTTGATTCAGTTTGTCTTGGTTAATTTCTTGATCGTATTCTTTTTGCTACCATGTTCGATTTTACTTAGCAAATTCTTTTTTTTTTGTTTTTGTCATTTTATTGTTTTCATCGCATCTTTCACCGTTTGTCTATTTAATTTGTATTTTCTATCCTGTTTTATTTTTCAACATTTTCTTTTTTTGTTGTTCTGTCGCCTTTTCTCTCGGGTTCTCCACTAATTTTTACTTTTATTTTTTACTGTTACATGTACGTGTTTTTCGTAGATTTGTGTTTATTTCATTCATTTGATTTCTAGTTAATTTTTTGAACATTTAGTTTTCATGTGCGTGCCATTTTGTTTCGTTTGCTTTTGCGGTTTCCACCATTTTTTGTTTTGTGATTTTTTTATTGTAAGTTTGTATCATATTTTATTCTCGTATTTGTTCTTTCGTACGGTTCTGTTTCTTTTTAATTAAAATTTCCTCCATTAAACATTTTGTTGTCGTTCGTTGCATTTTTCCCTCCTGCTCGTAGGCACTTTATTTTACGGTCTTTTGTTTGCCTTAATTTGATGCACTTTTTTGTTGTCATTTACTTAATTTGATTTGATTTGGTCTCTACTGCCATTTTCTTTCCCTCCCATTATCTAAATGGGGGTGCGATTTTTGTTCATTGGTTAAGGCCTTTTCGAAATATTTAGGGTGGAACTATTTGACTTTGACTGCAGTCTTCTGAGAAAGTGAAATTGATATATTAAAGATTTATGCTTGGACGTTCGTTTATTACTGTCCATTTTATGATTTCCAAAATATAATATTATAAGTTCGTCAATGGTGTTTATGTATGTACCGGAAGCGGCAGAGTTCATTTTATGGGGCTACATGTGGCACACACTTTGAGGCCATCCAAATATCGCATTCATGAGCCCTTGTAAAGTGTCGGGCTAATATTACTTTTGTTCGGCGGTATTCTTCGGCAGGGTTTTCTTACTACCGGCCTATTACAAATGTACTTATATAACTAACTAAATACATTTACAATTTATATGTGGAGGGCTGAGATCACAACAACGTAAGATTTTAACATTGTTTTTAGTGCGTTTTTAGGACTTCGAACACCGATCTGTAATAAAATTATACCTGTTCCCGTTTTGTTGCCACCTTTTCAACTTGCATGCGATGTTATGCAGCTGTAACGCGCCAACGGTACAACTTTGTGCAACGCAAACTTGTTTATCGAGTTGAAATGGAACGGGGTCTCGATTTTTGTAACCCCTTTGTTTACAGAGATAGCGAAGTGCGCAGTTTCGCGATGCTCGCAACGACATGTAATTTTAACTGTAGCGCATTCTTTTTAATGCGACTCGCAGTGGCATCAGCGAATTTCGCCGACCACAAACAAAGGGCACATTTTATCACAAAAAACGCCCGCAATCGTCGACGGATACGATCATGTGATGATGTGTCCGGAGAGTATTGCGCAATTTTATCATTCGATGCGTCACGAGTTTAGAGTTTCATGTCGAAATAAATTGACGTTCGCCCTAAATGCCGTGGTTAAATACATGCAATGATTGATATTTTTAGCGTCTATCGGAATTGGTTTCGAAGAACGTGACCGACGCTTGGAGGAAGTCGTTTCCCGATGGGATCAGACGTGCCGTTTTAAACGCCGCTTCGCAGACGGACTCGGTGCTGAAACAGACGTCTCTTTCTAGGTAATCAGTTAGACGCAGAGGGTGACTCACGAATACATAAAGATAAGACAGGTGTCTGTATAAAGTTTGGTATTATGCATACAGGTGTACCACAATAATATACCAATATTTTACAAATATGCAACGGTGTTTATTTACAAATTACTGAATGATATAATTGTTTACAAATATTTAGAAAAGAATTTTATAAATCGAGTTAACTGTTGAACTATTTATACAAATAATTCGAACAAATATACTTCCATGAAATAAAATTTTAAATGCATTTAACTAACATTCTAAGTCCATATTAAATTAAAGGAACATAGCTTCCAACATGATACAAGATTTCCATTACTTATGCATTATTTCTCAAATATTTTAAGTAGTAGTATTTTGTTTTATTTTGTTTAACTACAATAGTAGAAAAAAATGAATTGGCCACGTTAATTGTTCTAAAATACTACTAATTATTATGTACTTTGAATTAAATTGGACGAGTTTTACGTTTGTTGTCTGCGTATCGTTTGCTTATTTTTTTCCACAGTCGTCTGAATTGTTGACTGGTTTTTAAATTGTGACAGTTGAGTAAATTATATAACCAGAAAACGATAAAGGGAACTAAAGTAATGCATTGGTTCATGGTTTTTGAACGAATTTGGGCCATAAAATTGAAATTACTTGACAAGGTTTTGACACAATTTTGTTCCATAATTTTGTTAAGCAATTGTAAGACGTAAGATAGATACGAATAATGTAAAAAAATCCAATACAAAATTAAGTAAATGTGACAAGAGTCATAATTTGCTAATTTTTGTTACATTTTTTTACGATTTTCTATAACTATTGCAGTTGTTCATATATATCTATGGATCTTATGGATTTTTTCGAAATTTTGTTATCTTTGCCCCATTTTTACATTTTTTTGTTTTGAATTTTTACCTTCATTTTTACTATTTTCAGAAAGAATAATTGAATATTTACTGCATTTTCCATTTTTACTACATTTTCGACTAAAATTGCATTTTTTCTACATTTGCGCATTTTTTACTCCATTTTTAAATTTTTACTTTTAGCACATTTATAGAATATTTTAAATTTTTTGCCAATACTACATTTTTTAACACGTTTTTCCATTACCTGCAGTGCTATTGTTTATGTATATGTTCATTTATGATTTTTATGGAACTTTTGCCACATTTATTTTTTTTTCTGTATTTCCATTTTTTATTATATTTTTAAGATTTGTGCTGTTTGCTCTACATTTTTATATTTTTGCTACTTATCACACTCGTTTAAGTATTATAGAAATTACAACAGTGGTGTGAATTTATTGATTTTTAAAATACCATAAAATTACGTCAGTTGCATGAATTTTTCGTTGATTTTTTTTTAATAATACACTACGATTTTTACTGTGTATTAATTATTATAATATATACAGTTGGGTTAGTTTTTCGCTACGCAACTATAATATTGACGTCTGGATGAGTTTTTCGTTTGTTTATTAAATAACAGCCCGCTACAATTTTTGACTTTATTTAATTTAACAAGTATGACAGTTCGGTGACTTTCATTAATTTTTGAACAGACCACTGCGATCTTTGATTATTTGGAATTATTATGAGAGTTGGATTGGGAGTTTCTTGTCGAGTTTTGATTATATTTATAATTATTACAAAAATCGAGTTGGGTTGGGTTGGGTTGGGTTGAATTGGTTTGAGTTGGATTGTGTTGGGTTGGATTGGGTTGGATTGTGTTGGGTTGGATTGGGTTGGGTCGGGTTGGGTTGGGAGTTATTGAAATTCTAAACAACTTTTATTTAAAAGTTCTTTCGAAAAATGGAGTATAACTGAGTATAAGAAAGTTCACACAGATTTTTTAATTCAATTTTATAATATAACTTTTTATCTTAATTAATTATTTTAAATGCTAAACAATCAAAGTCCTATTTGTAAGTTAGGAACCCAATAACCCCCATTAAGAAAATAACTTGTTAATATAAATCTATAAATTTAAAAAAGTGCTATTCCACTGGTAATCTAGTGAAGAGAATATTTTCAAATGTAACTAGAAATAAATTTAACATTTTTCTTTTCTAGATTTTATTGAAGATGGCATCTTAGTTGCCGAAAGTATGGTAGAGCTTGTTTTCAATTTCAAGTTAATTTCATTAAAAACTCTAGTAAAGAGTATTTTCGAAGCAATTTTCAATCCTGGAAGTACCTTAACAACTCTGCTTTGCAGATGTTAACGCACAACTCCATATTTTTAACCAACTATCGTCACGAAAGCCTGTACTTACGTACTATTTTTTATAGATTTTTGTTTACTTGTTTTAATTTCACAGTGGTGATGATGCTTCGATTTATTCAAAACTGACCACGTGGCTATTTTTACTGCCCGCTCTCTACGCGTTGCTAATTTTATCGCTACTCGTCATAGGATTATCAGGCACTTGCAAAAATTTGCAGAACATATCGAGCGGAAATGGAAACAGGAATCGGCTGACGATTATTTGCTACAAGGTACCTGAACTGTACGCTTTGTCTTAAGTTTAACCTTGAAAAGTACAAAATTTGTATGTTACAAAATCATATTTGTATCTCCTTATTCTTCAGATTATATTTTCTAGGCCAAGAAATATTTTTTTTTTTTTGATTTCAGTCGGCAACGAATATTTCAGTTTCTTTCTTGTGGTTGATCCTCCTGCTGGCTGCGATGGTCTATTGCATCCACATCCCCGCGACGGTGATATGCGGTGTTGTCAAAAGAGACAAATTTATTCCCCGCTACGTGGACAAAAACGTGAGTTTAATTATAGCGGTTTTGTTTACTCCGATCTATTTATACAAGTGGTTATTTTCGTTGCAGGTTTGGGACAATAACACCTGGTTGTCGTACAAATTTAAACGTGTGCTGCCTATGCTTAACGACAACTTGAAATTTGGCCACTTGCTCGACCGCTGCCGTCGCAACAATAGCATATACTTGGGTTTGGATTTAAAAGAGGTGAAGCACATGTTCATTTAAACGTTTCAATTCGGGTAGATCAATAAAAGGGGTAATAATTTGCTAAATAACTATACGCGAGTTACGTAGGTACAGTAATAATGTAGCCAAAAAAATGTCAGTAATCTATTCTAAAAAACGTATTTCCAAATCTAAGATGGAAGAGGACCATCTATGTGAGCGCTTAAAAAAATGACAAACGAACAATACATGTAAAAGTAATGTTGCAGGCCTTGTGTATCTTCATCATCAAATGTGATGATCGAACTTTTCACGAAAATAAGTTTGTTGTTAAGTTTGAATTTAATTGAATCCAAAATCTATATTTTTGCTTAAAAAGTCCTAAAAATGGCAATGTTTGTAACAAGAATGCCGAAATAAATCGATTAGGGATTGAATTCCATTGTGTAGGGTTTGGTGGCGACGTGTTAACGTCTAGGTGGCACCAGTACTCATACACAAACTCTTCGATACTCATACTTGCATGACATGTGTGGTGGTCGGATGACACCATAGAGGGAGAAACAGCCGTCGTCACATATATACATTAGCTGAAATTTATTTTCAATAATTTTTTATGTTTAGAAAATAAATACATATTTTTTGCGAATCAAGAACTTTGGCAATTGAGAAACAGACAGAAAACCTCAACAACTAGCACTAGCTACTAGCTTCAACTTCTAACGTCAATATTTCTAGATCACTTCGACTCAGCAGACCTACCTGATTATGGTAAATGTGACTTTATCGGATCGTCACATTGTTATTATCTATAGCAAATGGCGTTTAATGAAATCAAACCTGGAAATTAAATGTTGTCGTTTTGATTATGACAATTAGATTTTTTAGATCTGGTTCAGAAAAATGTCTTATAAGCCAAACTTTCATAAAAAGAATTATAATAAAGTTGGACCATATTAAATTAGTGCACAAAATAATTTGATAACAATTCGTTGTACAGCACGACTAGCTACGTCACCTAACGGTTAACACAAAAGAAATTACATTTTTTTTGCATTTGATTCATCCAACCCCCTCCCATGCTATCTGTAGTTCTTCAGGGAGTTGCACAGGTTGTCTGGAGTACGCTGCATGATATCAACATTTCGCTCTTCAAGGTACTTTCGAGTCATAATGAGAGTTATCTTGTTGAGATATGCTGGCAGGATAAGTTCGAGGATACTGAAGAGTTACTCGTTGTAGAACGTCGTTGGGTGTTGAGGTTATCAGGAAAAAATCTGGAGGCGTATGACATCTTAAAGCATAACAGTTACAGCCTGAAAAACGTCTTAAAGAAAGCAAACTTTTAATTTAGTCGACGTTTGGCTTCTCAGTCTTTGAAGGCGTATCCGATCGTTAGATCTCCATAAGCAAAACAACTCTTATCTGAAGAGAAGCAGCTGCCATTCCGCTAGGTATTGTTCCCTGGCCCGCCACCGGGCAAACCCAGCAGTTCGATATGCTGACCTTAAAAGAAGTTGCAAAATTGGACGACAAGGCAGAATCTTTCAATACACGTTACACATGATGCTCTACAGTGTAATAGTTTTATTCAATGATCTCAGCCCCACTGACTGGTTTCAAAAGTATCTTTAAGCCAGTAGTACTTCGTTCTTCATTGGTATTAATAATACGAGGTCCATCATGTCTGTGACGAGTTTCTTCAAGCTCTAACACACCAGCACCACATCGACCCAAACCTCTGCCAAGTTCTTTGAACATTAGCCCACCTTCTCGCATGTCTTCAAATCGAGTTCATGCAAAAGGAGTTAACTTTTTTCAATTTTATTAGTTCGTTTCTTTGTTACAGTACATAAAAAATCGAACGGATCCATCCCAAATAACCTTCAATGCGTCGAAAACGAAAAGGCGGCTGGCAAAAATATTCTCCCATGCGAATTTGCCAAATATTTCGAATTTCGACGACGCCCTTAGACACGCAACTCTAATCAACGACACGTTGACATTGGTTATTACCCCCAAGGTATTATTTTGTCTCCGTTGGGCATTTTTTAATCTCTGCTCTTAAAGATGTATGAAGACGTGGGCACATTTGCAAAAGACTCTGGAAACATGGATCGCCCAAACTCGGACACCAGAATTTTAACGGAGACTAAATTTCTCATTGAAAAATTCGAGGTAAAGTACTTTAATGGTTTTGGTCAGCTTTATCTACAACTTTTGTGTGTTTTGTATATGATGTCGTAGTCAGCGGAAATATTTATTTTTTCTGAACCACGATAATAATATTTGAAAATTCACGTTACATTCGTAAACGTTAATTGGGTCAAAAAAACAATTACAATTAAATCACGTTAAATCGAAAACTGTTTACCGAGATTGAGATTAAAATCTCGGATTAATGGATACTGTTGGAGTGCCCCACTTAATTAATTTATCATTAAATCCTTTTTTAATTGGGTGATAAGTACGTACGTGAGCACTCGTAGATACAAATTATCTGGGCACGTCTCTAGATCAGTACATTCGATTTTACCACGTAAGGTCATTTTTATACTTTTTAGTCGTTAACGATAGCAATGGGTCGATTGTCACCGAGATTAAAGTTAAATGGGATTGCAACAAAGTATATATAATTTAATTAAACGTAGACACAGTTTACTGATTACATAATTTTGGTATTTTCAATTTGGTAGTTTTTATCTTTAATTTATTTACTTTCGTCTTCTCTTTTCCAGTCGCTGTTTACATTATTTGTTTTTGATTTTTATTCATGGTATAGATTTTATAAAATTATTTATTTATCTTATGAATCAACTCTGCATATATTATTATTGTATTTACGTTAATTTTTTCAGAATTGTTTGCGCTTACAATGTATGTTATTGTAAAAACACTTGAAGGTGGAAAACACTTTGAAAGATACCTTATCTCGTGCCGTGCAAGCTAATCAGTCGTTGAATAAAATATCTTTTGTTTCATTCGACGACTGATTAGACCACAATACGAGATAAGTATCTTTCAACAATGTTTTCATTTATTGATTTTTAAATTTTAATATTCGCTTTCGTTTTCATTTGTTTTTATTTGCACAATTTTGTTGAATTTTAAATTAGAAATCTTTTCACGATTTACGTTTGAGCTATTTTCGTTTTACTTTATTATCCTTGTGTAGCTTCTTTTCAATTTAATGTTTTAAAATCTCACTCGCGTTTGCTTAGATTTTATTCTGTTCTTCGTTTCATTAAAATTCGTTTAGTTTGTTTGGATTTTTTGTTTTGTATTTTATATGGCATTTAAATTATATCAAATTCGTGTCAGTAATTACAGAAACTTTCATCAGTAAGACAAACTTAAGTAAGTTTTTTTGATACACGACGCCAAACAATGTAATGTCAAAAAACTAAAATTGTCTGAAGTTCACTTACTGTTAACTTTTTGTTGGCATTGGTTGAATTTCTGAAAATATTAATATGTTCAGAAATTCAACCAACTTTAGTATTTTTAAAAATAAGAATTGTCATATTTTGTGTTTTTAAATGTTGACGTTTTGAAAAGTATGGCATTTATGGAATATTTGTATGTATGCTGCAAAATATCACCACAATTCATAAAAATCCAAAGTGATCAAAAATTAGAGAAATCCAAATGCAAATGCAGTGCAAACATTTTCGTTTTTGCAACCTAACCGGACGCAACCCAAAGCAATTTCTTGAAAGTTCGCGTTTTCTTACAAATGCAAATGTTGCCAACTTCATAAAGAGTGAAAGTCCATGGATTTGTTTTGAAAAAGGTTCACCGTTAATCTCGTTCATACACTATGCTGAACAATGAAATTTCAAAAGTCACAAATTGCCAAAAATTGAAAACTGCATAAAACTCAACCTTTAAAAAATTAAAAATTTTGTTAAAACTCTCAATAATTATTTATTCAAATATATATTATATTTATTGAAAGAATAATAATAGCAAATAATAATAATGTCGAGACAATAGCTTGTGTAACAAAATACTAGGGCAGCTTCAGTATTTAGGGCATTTTTTTTAGATCTAATTAATGGAATAATTGATAAAAGATTAATTTCTCTATTCGTATTCCATATTCATGAGTAAGATGAAATTGTAATGATCCATAAGCCATCCAAACACCTAAAAGCAATTTTTGCCAAAAATTTTCATGAAATTTAGTAATTTTAGAAAGAAAGTAGGGTAAATTTAAGTTTGTTATCCTTAGAATTACTAAAATTTATGATTTGAATTAAAGTCTAAGTTAACCACAAAATAAGGATTTTTAGCCCAAAATTTGAGAAACTTTTGAACTTTTGAAAAAATTTCGTTTAGAAAATTTTAAAAATCATGAATTTTAGTAATTCTATGGAGAATTCAAATTAGAAACTTCAAAATTATTAAAATTTATGATTTGAAATAAAACCCAGACAAACCCTTAATAAAATTTGCAAATTTTTGCTAACAAATTTTAGTAAATTTTAGAATTTCACATATTTAATTTAAAATGAAAAAAATAATCCTGAATTAATCTGTTCGTGAATTTTAGTAAAATCAAAATGACAAAATTTTTGACTAAACCCAATTTTCCCAACTAAAAATTATCACATCAACTCAAAAACAAACAAGTGTCAACATTTTTATTTTGGCAAAAATAAAAATCTCTACCGAATACATCGAGCCAAACGTTAATTTTTTGTTGTCACGTTTCGAGTGTACCATGAAATTTTTGAAAATATTTTGTATTTCACAAGTTGATCCATTTGGTTGGGACGTGTAGAGGTTGGTCCTGCCTTTTACGTAGATTTTCGTTAAATGAAAATGTCCACAACCCAACCCAGCATAATCGTTAGAACAATATCCAAATATGAGTGATATACAAGGATTTTGTTCTTTGAGTTAAACATTCGCATTAATATTGAAAATTTCACAACTTGTGGAATTTATGAAAATGTTGACAATTTCTATTAGCACACGATGCCAAACAATGCAATGTCAAATTTTAAAATTGTTCACTTACTGTAAACTTTTCAAAAGTTTGATTTTCTGTTGGCATTGGTTAAATTTCTGAAACGGTCGATATTTTAAGATATTCGATCAAATTTGATATTAAAAAAATTAGGATTGTGATATTTTGAGGTTTTTAAACGTCGTAAATATGGCATTTATGGAATGTTTGTAAAATGTCGAATTTTTTGAATAAACTGTCTATTATTTACGATAATTATGAAGTATGCTGCAAAATATTACAACAAGTGATAAATTCAAAAAGGTCAATTATGTCAAATGCAATGGTAACATTTTCATTTTTGCAACCCAACCCAAAGAAATTTCTTGAAAGTTGGCGTTTGGCAAGTAAAAGTGACCAAAATTAGAGAAATGCAATGGTAATATTTTCATGTTTGCAACCCAACCCAACCCAATGCAATTTCTTGAAAATTTACGTTTTCTTACTTTTTGATAACGTTGACAATTTTACAAAGAGTGAAAGTTGCGGATTTGTTCTGAAAATGTTCACAATTAATAATGTTCTCACAACTTGCCAAAAATATCAATTTTTCAAAAATCAAAATGAGAAAATTTTTTCACCGAATTCAATTCTGCTAACGAAACTCGTTAAAAATGTACTTGTTATATAGATTTTTTTTAATTGTTCACCTCGATGTCAAGGAATGAAAGTTGTGTGTCATAGAAAGTGTCTCCACTCTACAAAAAATAATTTCCGCCCTACGTCATAATGCTTTCTTAATCATCATTTTCTTTTTCTTTTTTAGTTTAATATTTTATTGTTTCTATTAATTTAACATTTCATTTATTTGTTCGAGTTCGTTTAAATAACTGTGAATTAATTTTGTTTCGAATTGTTTGATTTTCCTTAATGTTACATTTTTTTCATTTTACATCGATTCAATTTTGTGCATTCGTAAAATATACGCGAATCCTGCGAACGTATCAACTGTGAAGCAACACTTCGCATTTTAATCACAGCGTTTTATCATAATAATTCAATTTAATAGGAAGAGATAATTCGTATTGATTGCTATTGCTATTGGGCCACGTATTGAATTGCACGCGTTCTTGTTGTTTTCCGTTCGTCACGATGACTAACGAGTCAAAACGTGTTATTGTACGCTGTTTGTGTTTATCTGCGATGTATTATTAGAACTAAATAATCTCGTCTATAATCGCGCAGTTCACATATGAAATGGTCGGAACAATGTCCAAATATGAATAAAACACAAGGATATTAATTATCCTTTGTGTTTCTACACTATCTGTGTTGCTTGGTTTTTTGTTTCCGCTTCATTTTCTAGTTTTTTTAATTTTACTTTGTGAGTCAACTTTTAGTTCACAATAAAGGCACATTTTATTATAAGTTATTTTCTCTAAATTTGTAACGCAATCAACGCAAACGAAAATAGAATAAA
The DNA here is from genome assembly GCA_959613385.1 of Geotrupes spiniger. NCBI lineage: Eukaryota > Metazoa > Arthropoda > Insecta > Coleoptera > Geotrupidae > Geotrupes > Geotrupes spiniger. The sequence goes on along the minus strand of OY390735.1, from coordinate 15,882,775 downwards.
TTTAAACTAAAATTAGAAAAACATTATGCGCACTACTTGTAAACAAATGCTGACGCAATACTTCCATTTGCATAAAACGCAGTTATGTTATGTATTTACCAACATAGAAGTGCCCATCCTTCAACAAACAAGGCCAATTAAAATGATTTTTTAGGGTAAATTGGAGGAGTTGAAACGTCTTGAATGGCGCCTAAACGCGTCGATTCGAACGAGGACGCAACGCGAAGTCGATCGGTATTTGGACGAAACGTCGCATCACCTCGCATGTCTGGCAAAAAAATCGATGGAACACACCGAAAACGGTTTACTGGGCCGCACCGGAAATTGTTACGTCTTATCGTACATTTACGACAGGACTGTGTGGACCGCTTGCGATTACTGCCTGGAGATCTTAGTAAGTAAATATTGACCACATTCGAACGTGTACTAATCATAAAACAATTCACTAAAGAAGCGTAACTGTAAAAAAATTCTTACAACTCGCCTGAAAAATATATATTGAACAGCGTACACGCAAACAATTTAGATTACGAAAAAATACATACATAGGAAAGCTTTTAATGTAGCTTTTCGTAAGAATTGCACAAAATTGAATTATTTTCAACTTTAAGACGTAATTCGCGCATAATGCGTTCCGTCACCTTTGAACTGCCGATAAACTTTGACTTGGATGTATAATTGTGCATTTGAACACGCGCGAGTTGTGTCCTTTTAGCGAGATGGTGATCAACACATTGTATGCATGCAATGAGATCTAACATTGTGAAATTGTACCATTTTCATCGATTGCAACATAAGTTTATTTAAATGTCGTTAATCAGCAAACGATGTGTATTTAAACAATCAATTAGTAAATATCAAACAGAAATACCAGGCGCGTATAAAGTTGCCGTTTCTAGGAACGCGATTACAAAGCGAGCTATATGTGCCAATCACATGTTTATTGCACTTCGGACTTTCGCTATTGGGAATTTCCAGTTATGCACTGCAGTCGTCTCAGACCGAAATTAACATTTCCGTCGTTTGCAGTTAAGATACCTGACCTGGCGTAAATCGACATTAACGGTGCATATCACATTACAATTCATCATTTTAATTAACAAAACTCGCCACAAATTTCCCCACAATTAAGTTCTTATTGTTAGTATGGAATACTCTTAATATACTGAGGTACTGGGGTATTAGCGCCATCTAGTTAAATATGTCGGTGTAATAGATCACAGGAAGATATTTGCGCAGAAATTTGTAACGCATTTTCACAGTAAAGTTGCTCAGACAATTAATCGAACTTAAATGTCGATGGATTTTATTACATGTTCATTTACTAAGCAACCCGACAATCGTCTAAACACGCCAAGTAATAATTTGACTTCATGAAGAAATTTTCTATTTTTTCACACAGAGCCAATTGTGTTGTATTTCTCATTCTTGTTAAGAAAGCGAAGTTCTTTAAAATTTCCTAGTCTAGTGAACTTTTGCATGCTTTATATTTCAGAACGTAACATGGTTGGCCTTATCCCTGATAGGATTCTCTATAATCATGGCTTCCATCTTAAGTTATAGGATAACATCGTACATACGAGGTGCACACAGTAAGTTTCAACTTGTTTAAACGCAATAATTACATCCTATTATTACCGAAATAAAATAAAAATTCAATTTCAGAATTGTATCTACAAGACAAACTCGCCTTGGACATCAACAGGTACTCGAGTGGCCAGGCGAAACTCAACAACGACGTGAACCAAGTTGACTAAATGAAACACAAAATTAAATACAACGAAAATTATATTTTGGAATGCAGGTTTTTGTTTTAATTCCTGTGATTACACAATAAAATATCGAACGTGTAGCAGTTAATCAATAAACAATAACTCAGATTGTAGAAGTGCTCGAAAGAAGTACAACGTAAAACACCTAAAATCCCTGCTGATACTGCCTAGAATCTAGCCTATTTTGTAAGATTTCCAATTGACGTTTCGCCTCGCACTGTGGGAAGTTTTGGAGGTCGTAGTACTGGGGTGCTATCTTTAGGAGCCAATCAGCTGAAAGGAATTGTATAAGTATTGTAATTTATGGCTTGTGTTTTAACGTACGTTTTATGTCTGTCACTGTACGAATGTAATTCTTAGTGGTGAGGACGAATTCGTTATAGATGACCCATTCCGGTTTGTGGTCAAGGCAGGTGGACGGGTGCAATTGTACCATTTGATTATCCTTGATTGTGAGATAGTGGCCAGTTCTTTCTAAATGTGCTACCTGTTAAATAATAAAGTTAACACATGAGTGGGCAATTATTTTCTTGCAGTATGGTCATGGGTAATATTTTCAACAAGGTCACACATAAAATATAACAGTTGTGTGTGAGATAATCTGTTAATTAGGAAGTTGTTAACATTCATTAATTTGTAAGCTGTATTCTGGTCAGTCAAAATCTCAAAGGTTTTTATGAGCTTACAATAGTTTTTAATTTAAATACTGTACTTGAAATCAAAAATCTGATATAATTGAAAACAAACCTGCATGAAGAATCCATTAACTAAAGCTTTCCTTATGTTTAAATAGTAATCTTTGCTTGTGAAATCCGTTGAGGTTCTCTTGAGGTTAAACCGGTCCATAATTCTCGATAGTTGTTGCCTCACGTTGTCAGCGGATTTTAATGACCTGTAGTTTACGAAATTATCGTAGCACCACTGAGGATCTTCAGTGTCTGCACAAAAAAATTATTAGATAGATATTTATGTTGACATAATATATACCGTACATAAAGTGGCAAGGAATTTACAACAGTGAAGTGAAATAGACAGATCGTGTCGTCGATGTAAATATTCTAATTGTTTCGAACGACTATAGAACACTTGCTGCTTTATGTACTGTATATATTTTTATCACCAAGTGAGATTGTTACAACAATGTTGAATGAAATTGTAAACATATATTTACATATTATGAAAAAAATTCATTGATTACTTAATTAAAATTATAAATGCAATTACAGTGTTTTCAAATAAATATTGAAGCTTTAATTTTTGATTGGATCAGATCAAACAAATAATTACTGCAGGCTTGCTTCCTATAAACCTATAAATATAAAAAAATACTCACTTTGTTTGAATGCATGGTAAACATTGAGTAGAGTGAGATGGTCGCCATCTATGTGTGCGAACCTCATCTTCGCATCGTCGGCAGCCTTCTTGGCCTCGTTTGGTCGAACGAAACACTGTGGGACTAAATATTGGAGCAGGGCAGTCGCCCGTATCCAACCAATATAGTTGCCGCATTCATGCGCTTCCTAAAGAGCTACCTTAATCAGAATTCTGAGCAAGACAATTGACCAACTCGAGTGGCACTCAAGTTAATTTCAGCTTTAATTGCTCAGAATTCGTTTCACAACGTATCAAACGATTAAAATACACAGGTAGCAATTCAGACAAGGGAGAGAATCTAACCGTTACAACAGACTAGAAAGTGGATGTGGCAGAAAATCAAATGCTTTAGAACAATTAACTCCGAAAATTTAGAACGCAATAAGATCTTAACATAAGAATTAAACTGTTAATAATAAATGCATTCGCTACACTTTATCTCCAATTATCAAAAACGTAAAATGTCGTTTATGAAAACAAAGAATTTAAAATGTAACAAATTCTACACATAGCCACTTTTCTAGAATATTGTAAGGCAACAATATGGCTTTGGGCGGTTCTTTCATGTTTCCTATTTAATGTGATGGTCATTTTATGCAAAAATATACGTCAGTAAAATTTCTAAGAAAGTTTTCTATAAATGTTTTACATTTACAACAAAATAAGTCTAATTAAATAGATCAGTTCCACTAATATTTAAAATTTTATATTCAACTAAATAACTAATAAAAAAATAGTATGTAACAGTAGTTAAAGAGAGGTTTCCAATAATTCAACTATAGCTTTGGGTTACATTGTTTAAAGTTTGTTAACTTAGTCGATTTTAAAATTACATAAGCAATTAGTACTGACAAATGAACAATTTTTCTTAGTATTTTAATATTTATTGTGTTCGTAACGTAATTTTACTTTAATTTTGTTCCATTTTATGTTCATTCATGTCATTGGTATGTGATAATTTTTAGTTTGTATTGTGACAATGTTGCTGTTTGATTATTACAATTGTAACACAATCATTTGATTGAATAAACAAAGTTCCTTTGATTATTATGTTTATTATTATTAATAGTCGAGTTTGATGCAAGGATGTTAAGAAAGTGGAATTAGCAACAAATCTTAAAACAGTGAAATCACACTGAAGGTTAACATAACTTGGGTATGCCAGCCATGATTATTTCAATGCAAATATTTCTATTTCCCGTTTTTGATAATTTAGCTACTAGTTTCTGTATTAGCAAATTGGAAACTGTGTTTGGCAAATAAATTGAAACAGTCTCCAACTGTGTGGTAAGGGTAAGTTTGTTTCAATTAATACTAGTTTCTAATAAATCATCAAAAACAAGTAATATCGTTTTTGCAAAATCTATTGCTTTTCCACTTTCCCTAACATCCTTGTTTAAATTAATACTTCCGGAACGTCGAACAGTAAAAAAATTTAGAACACCAACGATCTTAAATTGTAAATAAATACCTGACAACATGGCAGTGATTGACAAGATCTCATTCGAGCAATTGTGATTACAACTGGCTATAAGCATTTTGGCAAGTTGTGGATCTAAGGGAAACTCGGCCATGACGGCGCCCAAATCCGTAAGATTGCCATCATCGTCTAACGCCGCCAAGTAGTTGAGCAATTCCAGTGCCCTCATGAGCGTTTCCGGGGCCGGAGGGTCCATAAAATCGAAATGTACGAGATCGTCGATGCCCAGCTTCTTCAGCTGCAACACGACCGAGCCGAGATTCGACCTCAAAATCTCAGGATATGTATTATCTTGCATTTCGTTCTTGTACGCCTTCTCCGTGTACAAACGAAAGCACTTCCCCGGTTTCGTACGACCGGCGCGACCCGCCCTTTGCTGAGCGGACGCTTTGCTTATCGGGGAAACCAACAAAGACTCGACGCGGATTCTGGGATTGTACACCTTTTGCTTCGCGAAACCCGGGTCGATGACGAAAACCACTCCGTCTATGGTAAGCGATGTTTCCGCTATGTTCGTCGATACGACCACTTTGCGACCAACGGCCCCGTTTGATTTGTTGGGTGGGGCGTCTTCGAAGATCCTCTGTTGTAAATTCGGAGGTAGGGTCGAATACAACGGTATGCATTTTAGTTCTCCCACTTCCGGTCCCAAGTTGTCTATTTCACGTTTTATTCTCTTGCAGGCCACTTCGATTTCCTCCTGGCCCGTCAAAAATAACAATATGTCGCCCGCTATTTCCTCGCACATGTGGATTTGTATCACGGTGCGGATCGCCGCCTCTAAGTAATCACGTTCCGGTTCGGGTGTGTAAAAAATTTCCACGGGATGCGTCCGACCGGGAACATTCATGAGAGGCGCGTTATCAAAGTACTGCTGGAACTTTCCAGCGTCCAACGTTGCCGACATAATTACCAACTTCAGATCATTTCGCTGTTTGATCACTTCTTTCAAGACACCCATTAGAATATCGGTGGCTAGAGTACGTTCATGAGCTTCATCAAGGAGGATGCATTGATATGCTTCTAACATTGGATCACTCATGCCTTCACGAAGCAACATACCATCTGTCATATATCTAAAAACAAATAATTATAACTGTTACAAATATCCACAATTAACATATACTTAATTATAGCCAAAGTATTTATGTATGTAAACAAACATACCACTATCAGTGCAAAGTATTAAATAACAAATAATCTCAAAAACATTCATAAGCATATTTACAAATTCTTAGCATAAAAAGAACACATCTAACATCAAGCCTTCATAGCTAGTAACAGCTAGATCATCCAAACATGATTAAAACTGATAATTATAAAAAAAACATTCAGGAAATAAAGTGGAATTGTACAAAACAAAGTAAAATCCTATTTGTCGTACACCTTGACATTTTCCATGTTAAATAACCAAAAGCCTCACAACCAAAATCGTAGACAAAGTACTTACTTTAAGATTGTTTTTGCCGATGAACAGTCTTCAAAACGAATACTGTAACCGACTTCCTGTCCCAATGCCACGTCCATTTCTTCAGACACTCTTTGAGCGACCGACATCGCAGCCACTCTTCTGGGTTGTGTGCAACAAACAGCTTTCTTTCCAATAGATCTCGAATACTCGACACACCACTGTGGTATCTGAGTTGTTTTCCCCGAGCCGGTTTCGCCAACCAGCACGATGCACTGGTGTTCTGCCAACAGCCGCATAAAATCGGATCTGTACTCGAACACGGGTAAGCTGATTCGTTTGCGAAACAGTTCGTGATATTTGGGGGTGTACGGTAATCCAGTTAACGTATTGAGGGACGAATTCACCGCCGGGGCCGGCATGACGGCCGTACTTATACCACGTTCTTCCCTTTAAATGCGAAAATTATGCCGTTGAAAAGTAGCACGAATGCTGGCACTTACCGCTTTTTCTTGATGAACGGATCCAACGTCTCTATCCTTCGCTTCGACATGGCGCGGTGCGATTTGATATATAGTTTGGTGCACGACAACAATTAGTAAATCTAAAATAAATCTAACCACAAAACAGAAGCGATTATTCTGTTCGCTGAAACGTTCAGACCTTGACGGAAGTCGGTAACTTAGCGATTATGCGCGAATTCATGTGTATAATTTAAGCGGGAATTTTAAATTTCGTTGCTTTTAAAAGTGGCTAAGCAATTAAATCTCACTCGAAGTACGAAGTATTGAGTTACTAGAACTGTGGTCAAAGTTACTGCAAAAAGTAAGAGATATAAACTCATCCAGGACCCTACCAATTGGTTCAATTTGTTAGAACACAGACGACCGGATGATATTCCTCAATATTTCCATTGTGTCTGTTTGGATGGGAGTATGCAAGATATGCAGTTTTGTAAACAGTATATCATAGTTCATACTATCAAATGCTTTAGATAAATCTAAAAAGTATCATTACTGATTTCTCTTTCAGTGGTTTCGTCCTTGTCTTCGTCTATGCTAAATTTCCGAATGGAGTTTCGTTGTAAACATTACTATCATATCATATCACCTTGTTTTATTTATTAAAACATAAAAGCTAAGAACGATTGAGAAAGAATGCTCTTGTTCTAGCTCTAGCTCTATGTTCGTTTGGTATAAATGCGCCTTTAGAGCCATCCGTGAACCAACACAATCTGCCTGTAACAGGGAGACTTGATTACGCTCCCATTCGTCTCTAGTAGGAACTATGACTTTATAGGGCAGTCCGAGGCTGTATATTGTAGACATTGTGTTGGCCCTCATACCCAGGATGTCATCCGTTTCAATGTCGGTCGACAGCCTGTTCCGTATGAAGGCGCAACGCAACGCATGGTTGCGTTGTGAAAATGATGTGTTGCCTTCCTGGCCTCACTTTGCAGCAGAATATGCAGCAAAGGAGGAAAATTCAGCAGCACTTCCATGGCTGCTGACGGTGTGGTGCTTAGCACCCCTGTTACCGCTATGCTAGCCATACTTTGTAGGTTGATCAGTTTTGCTCTGAGTGTTCTTTGTAAGGAGGCCGTCCACCATACAATACAGACATACACAGGGACACAGTTCACATCCGGACATGTCGATTTGTATCTTTTTAACTGAATTAATTTTAATTTAGCGAATCCAATATGAAAGACGTATGTAGTTTCTTTGCGACTCAAAGGGACAGTTGTTTACGTCGACACTGGGAAATACTACAAAATAAATACTAAACACTTTGCAGTAACAATAAAATTTATTCTAAAACTAATTGATCAGTTTCAATATTTTCGTTGTCCATCTGGGTTGGATTGTTCGAGACGGCATACAGTTGTGAATTTTTAACGGCCGCGTATAAACTGAAAAGTAAATGAAGCGATTGAATTTTATTTTCGTACACCGGTACATCGAAAACTGAACACACTATATTAATATATTGAGATAGCGAACGGCACAGCTTGTAATTGGGGAAACCGTGAATTTTCAACAAACTTTCCATCTTTTCCGGCCATTCCTGCATCAAATCGTCTAAATCTGGCATAGGACTGCAACAATAAAAACACACAATATAACGAGACCTTGGAAATGGTAACAAATGTGTGATACATTTATTCACCATGACTGAATATTGAAATGATGGTTTTGAACTCACTCAGAATATTTGACAATTGGTGAAGATTTGCTCCTATGCAAGTCTGTTATATCCTTAATCCATTTATCAATCGTTTTAAAGTTTTTCTCGACGTTATCAATCTTTTTCACAACCTAAAACACCACTTCAATCTATGTTCATATATTTATGTTTTCGTACACATACCATATTTGTCGAATGACTAATGTTGACTGATGAAGCCCTCAGTTGTAAATGCAACAAAGCTGGATCACTCTGATTAGATGTGGGCTCGTCTAAAACCAATAAACCCAAATGCGACTGGTCTATTGCAAGTGATTCATCAGCAATGGCTTCATCAGGTGGTATGACTTTTAAAAAGGCATCAATGTCACCAACAGCTGGTATAAAATCGGGAACGAAAGGTTTGAATTTAAAATCTAAATTGAGGTTTTGTGGAATATACCTAAAACAAAATTGTACGAGTAATTGCTCTGCGCTAAATCGATTAGAAAAAGTAAGATATTGCATTTAAATGAAATGAGTCGTAACTAGTAACAGTCTCAATCTTCATTGCTTACTTTGTTATGTATTGAAACAATTCTTTAATTTCATCGTTGACTTCCAAGCTTTCATAATACGTTGCATCGTAAGCACCCACGACTTTACTTTTCGGTTTCGTTTCGTTGTCGTCATCAGAGTCACTTTCCGAAGAATTTTCTAGGTGAGTTACCGATGGGACATGTGTTAAAGTTTGACGGCCAGATGGCCCAGCACTTGGAATTCTTTGTCGGATTCCATTGACGTGGCTTAAAGCATCGCTAGGGGGTAACTAAAATCAAACGATTCTTACATTTTCCACAAAGTGGTCTGTTGAGTAAATTACCTACCTCTGGAACACTTTTCGAAAAATTTGTGTTATAGTCTTCAGCGTTGTCTTCGTCAGAATCACTGTCAAGTAAGTCTTTTAGGGTTTCTCGGTGTGATAAGCTAAATATTTTACTGCTTGATTTTCCGGACATTATAGCATCTCTTATTGTTTTTACGTCTTCGTTATAGTCGTCCTGTATGAACTATTAGTTAGTGTGTATATTTATTGATACAATTTACTTACGTCTACGAGTGAAAATGAGGGTTCCTTTGCTTGCATTTTTGTTAATTCGTGACAGATATTGCGGGTTAAACTTCAAAAAGTGTTGTATACAATTTCTTATACGTTGCTTAGCAACATTGATTTTATAAGTCCAATGAGGATTAAAATAACGAACTATAGTCTATTGCGAATTTAGATTATCGTTGGCGGTGCTACCGTCGCTTCCAATAAATAGTAACTCGGTGGACATTTTAGGACCAACCATAGAGCCTCATAATAATCCTTCGTCGAATATTCTTTTGCTTTTGACGTTTTAATTCGTTTTTTTGCACAGGGCCCCGCAAACTTTAACACCGGTCCTGTTTGAAGCGCTAAAAGTGGTTGAATGCACCCCTATGCGCATTTCAGGATGTGTCATCGTTGCCTAGCAACTGTCAATTCAAATAAACACAATAATAGCGTATATTACGCCGATAAAGAGACAACAAATTTTACTTTACAAGTTATTAGAATGGATTGGAATTATATGCTGTCGATTAAGCCCGAGGAAATCGCCGACGACGATAAGGACGAATTGATGAACACCATAGCATGGTACGATTGCGAATTGGAAGAACTTGATTTGCAAAAGTCGTCGGCTTTGTTCAAAATCAGTCAAATCATCATGAGATATAAAGCCGAACAGGTGGAGGCACTTGTGGCTGAACTAGACGAATTGGCTACGAAGCAAGCGGAAGAAGACATAAAAAAGGAATCCGAAGCCGACACCAAAAGCTTACGATCAAGGAAATCTAGTTCTATAGACACCGAGGGTATGACACTTAAATATTTGCATTGGATGATTAATTCGATGCTTGCTTTCTAGAGTTGGAGGAAAAATATCGAGAAACCAAGACCAAATTAAAACTGCAGCTTAAAACTAACGACAAACACACCAAGGAATTAAATAAGGCAAGTGTAAGTGAAGCAATTCAATTAATTTACCAACAATTTCGTTTTAGTTGAAGCAGCATGTGAAATTAATGGAACAAGAACGCATGCATTTACAAAATGAGTTGCAGTCGTTGCAACACGACGATGCACATTCAGATATCTCGGAAACGATTAAAGACCAACATAAAGAATTAATTGATTCCGTGCGGCAAAAGAACAAGCAAATTACAAGTTTATTGAATGATATCGAGGTACCCGTTTTCATTAAGTTTTTGTTGATAAATACCAAGTCGTTTTAGGTTGTAGAGAGCGAGAACGTTGTCCTAAAAGAACAACTAGTAAATGTACGAGATGAATTGTCTGATGCAACGAATCGACTGACTAAACAGACAGATGCGTTAACGGCATGCGAGTTAAAAACCGAAGAAAAATCTGGTGGGTAAATCATTCCTGTATGCCACATTTCACGACGTCATATTTTAGAAATTGTGGAAAATTTGAATCGAGAAATCGACGGTTTAAGACTTGAAATACAAGAGTTGCACGAAGACAAACTTTCGCACGAGAAACAAATCGAGGAATTCGCCATCGAAATCGACTCCAGGATTGAGGAATGGAAGGTTTGTGATTTTTTATTTATTTTATTGTGTCAATTTTATTGCGAAATTGCAGAGTGTGCTAAACGAAAAGAACGAAGAGATAAAAGAGCTAAAAATTCGCGCCCGACAAAATTCGCAAGTTTCATCGGAGATTTTCGATCACGAAGCACAAAACACGCAAATTGCCGTCTTAAACGAAACGATTAATAATCGAGACGACAAAATATTCGAACTGCAGAAACAACTGCAAAATGCTACTAAAGAAATGGACGAAAGCACGAAAGTGCTGAACACTTTAAGCTCCGAACGAGACGCAAATGTTAACAAAGTAAATAAATTGGCTGGTTTGATGAAGGAGTTAAAGTTGCAGTTGAAAGCCTCGCATCAAAGATGCCAAGAACTGCAAGAGGAAGTTAAGTTCCTCGACAAGTTGTCGACGAAGAAGGACAAAGACGTGAGTTACTGTGGGATTTTTATCGCAAGTCTCAAATATTATTTTAGATAAATGACTTATTGGGGAATTTGAAAGACCACGGACAAATTGAATTATCAAATGTGTTATCGAAACTACAAGACTTGAAGATGCAAAAACGGTACAAAGAGAAACAAGTTTCGAGTTTAGTTAGGGCCGGTAATAAGTTGCAAGATAACTTTGATGTAATAGAAAAAGAAAACAATGAATTAAGGTGAGATTTTATTATTTAGTTACTTGTACGTGAATTCATTGTCCTATACACCAAGTTTTCTAAAGCGAAGCTTAAGAACTTTATATATAACTGGGCGTAAGACTTTGATTGATGATTTTTGATTCATACATTAACAAATTTTTGTATTAAGGGCACGATTGGGTCTATCTGAGGACGATACAGTTTACGTAGTGTCTGTTGCGTCGAAACAGAGAAAACAACGAAGAGAGTTCCAAAGTTTAGAAAAGAAAGCGAAGAATTTGGAAGAGGAAAAGTTAACAATGAGAGTAGAATTGCAACGACTAAATAGGACAGTTGCAACCTTATCAAGTAGATTGACTGAGTTAGGTGAAGTTCACGATGTAAACTATTTAGAACAACAAGCCGTAGATGATAAACAAGATCCTAAGGAAACAGTGGATAGAGATAAACATGTGGCCGTGGTTGAAGAAAACGAGGCGTTGAGGAAAGGTTTACATGAAATTTTACAAGGTCTACAAACTCAATCGAGTATGTACATTTCCATCGGTATATGATTTTTTATTTAAAATAAAATGCTGAGTTATAGGTACAAATGTAAAAGAAATAAAATCTGAAACTTTGGAGCAATTGCTCAGAGCTTTGGATGTTAAACATATATCAGGTTGGTATCACCCAGCCATGAGGCTACAAGCTGAATTGCATGCTTTGCAAGGGGTTAATTCAGAATTGCGACAGCAATTGCTTGTTCTTAGGTAGGTATTTGTATATAAAGGTAATCTAAATCTTCAATTTTCTTCAATTATTTTTAGACAAGATAAAGAAAACTACAGACAAGAAAGCAAATTGGTGACAGTGGAATTACCAGAACTGCAAGTTCCAAAAATTACATCAACAAATAATTCTGAAATTATATCAAACCTTAACAAACATCTGACAACAGTTTTAAATGTACGGATATTTTATTAATATCTTTAATATTTAATATGGTTTTGTAGGAATACCACTCAGTTGAACGTAGCAATGAAACTATGAAAAATAAACTGGAAAAGTACCGCAATGATTTCCAAATAACGCAGCAACAAGTTAGTTTATTGTATCGTCAGTACCACGACGAAAAGTCTCAATGGATGGACGAAAAGGAACAATACAGTAACAAAGACAAAGATCTGAACGAAAAATTAGAAGTACTGGAGATGCAATTAAGCGAAATAACAAAATTCACATCAAACGATGATCAAGAGAAATTCAAACAAATATTAGACATGTCAGCAAACGTCGTCACGTTAAACAGAAAATGTTTGTATCTCGAGAACGAAAATTCTAAATTAGTTAACAAGTTAGAAAATACACAATCTGATCTTTCTAAAGCGGAAATAACAACCATAAACACAATAAATAGACTCATTGCTGAGAGGAACAATTTATTAAATCGTATTAACATCTTGGAAATTGAATTGGAAAAGAGTAGAAATTTGCAAAGTGATCGCAATGATTTTGATGACTTAACGATGAAACATCGCGAGTTATTATCCGATTTTACAAACGTCCGCACCTGGAAGGAAAATCAAATTGAGTTGCTCAACGAAACGGTAGATTCGCTGAAGAACGACAAACGGGAAATATTAACGAAGCTTCAAGATTTGATCGTAAAATTGAAGACGATCGAGATTTCGACTTTGGAAGTCGATAAAGCCAAGGAAATGTTGTGCCACAAATTGGCGCAAAGTGAAGTCAACGAAATCACCGAGAGGCAAAGAGCCAACCACACGAACAATTTATACGAGTTGGTCAAAGAACAGTTGAGAAAATCGGAAGATCGCTATAACCAATTCAACGCGTATAATAAAGAGATCATGTGTAAAAATTTAACCTTGCAGGAGAACCTCAAAAAGTTGCAGGATAAAGTACTCGATAATGTGGCACCAGACGAGTTTAACAACCTGCAAGATAGGTACGACAAGTTACTCGATGAGAATGCAAAATTAAAGAGCGAGTGTAATTCAATGCAAATAGACTTTGAGGATTTGAAGAATAAAGCAGTTGAAAAAATTCCATCGACTTCTCATGAAAGCGAAATTTTAAGTTTGAAGCATCAGATTTTAGATCTGCAAGCCGCTACGGATGATAAGGCTGTTATCGCACGGTTATCGTCGGACGTGATCCATGCCAGATTATCGGAAGCAGAAAGCCAACAGAAATTGGAAAATACGAAGATTCAATTAGAAAAAGCTGAAAATAGATGTGTAGAACTAAACAAGAAATATGAAAATGATTTGGAAAATAACATCATTGTAGTAACAAAACTCAAAAACAAAATTAGGTGCTTAGATACTCTAATTACCAATAAATTGCTTTATTTCGTTGGAAATTAATTTTAAATGATTTTATTGTTATAAATTTTAGTTTCCTACAAGACATAGTAAAACAGCAACGAGAGCAATATTACGGTTCCATTCCATTAACATCCGAACGAAAATTTATCGCAAATATTATCCAATCTTACAATGATAAGCATTCTGCATTTCTAAGCCTGCAGAATGCGGAGAGGGTTGAAAAGGAATGTGAAACGTTTAAAGAACAACTCCGGGTGCAAATGTCTATCCTAGACGAATTCCAATCTTTGCAAAAAAGCGACGATTTCGAGGCCAAAATTGGGAGTTGGTGTAATGAGAAATGTTCACTGCAATTGCAGGTGGCACAAGAACTTCCGTTCAAGTTGATTTTAAACGATTAAAATGGTGTTTATTTCAGGAGATGAAACATCGTCGAAAATCTGAATTCGTCCAATACCAGTTGGAAGCGGCCGTACATAGGATTGAGCTGCAAGAGCAACAGCTGTCGAAACTTGAAGAGGAGTTGCTTGTGGCACACAGACGAACAAAAATTTGGGTCGACGCCCACGAAGACGCAAGGCTATTGCCTTTGGAGAAAGAAACCGAACACCCGGAGAAGAAAATCGAGTGTAATGTTAAGCTTTATATATCGCAGGAGACGCAAACTATTTTCGAAAGCGGCGCCGATACTAGTTCAGATTCAGTCGAAGTTGGCTTAAACGGCCTGCAAGTTGAATTAATCGATGCCCAAAATGAATTAAGTGCGAGAGAAGAAATCATACAACAACTGAAAACTAAGACTGTCGAGCAAGAGATGAATCTGAGCTTGTTTAGGAGGCAGCTCGGCGATAAGCAAAGTCAGATATCGTTTTACGAAAAGCACATTTTGGATCTTCAAACGAAAAAAGAGGTTGAATCCTCTGACGATGATTTTTCCACCAGCCAGGAGTTGGTGGGATTACAGGTTTTATTATTATACATTTGTTCTATCTTATCTTTCATAACATTTTTGCGTTGTAGGCGACTCTCTCGTCCCTTCAAGCTAGTTTGGTTGAAAAAGACGAATGCATTTTGAAATACCAAGCGCTGTTAAAGCAAGATCGTGATGAGCACAGTTTGGCTGCCGCTAGAATGCAAGATGAACTCAAACAACTTCAGAATTTGCTTCTATCTCAGCAAAAATCGCATAAAGAGTAATTTTTAACAACGACATTAATTTGTTAAATTATTTTAATCAATGTTTCAGATTGAAAGAGACACAGACAGAAGAACGTCCGGGTAAAGCAGCGATTGAACACTACATAAGGCAAGTACATACTTTGGAAAAACACACTTCTGATCTACACACTTCCGTTTCGACGTTGGAATCGCAATTGCAATGTGCAAGAGAAGAGTGCGTACGATGGCGGGGGTTAGCGAACGATCGCCTCGATGGCATAGAAGATCTGCGGAAAGAGTATTCACTTTCTATGTTTACCTTCAACAACGAAGTTGTTTTTTCTCAAATTTCAGAATGGACGAAATGCACAGAAACGAACTGGCGGTGTATAAAACCGAGTGCGAGAAATGGAGACTCGAAGTGACGAATTTAAAAGTGCTGATAAGTAAGCTCAGAGAGGAGCCTGCAAAACAAGAGATTTTTCAGAAGGCACTGAAAGAGAAGGATGAAAAGATACACGAATTGTCAGTTGTGTTGCGGCAAACACGTGTATGTGAAAAACTATCATGGAATCTTTCATACGATTTGATTTATTTGTAGAATGAACTGAGGAAGAAGCCGGAAGTGACGGAGTCACCGAAGGTGGTCGAGCTGGGGATGACCTTGGAACAAATTGTCAAGGAACACGAAACATTGAAGAAGCGTTTTGAGCAGCTCATGGGCAGGGAGAAAAATGCTAGAGAAGAAATAAGGAATTTGAAAGCACAACTCATGAGAAGGTTAGGTTATATTTATTTATTGTGTTGTATACTTATATTTTGGATTATACGAATATATTCATTCTGCGAACTCCTTTTTCTAGACCTGCGTCTTCAACAAGGAGTGACAAAACGGACGTATTGAAAGAGCAGCTTCAGAAAAAGGTGCCCAATTTAGAAAAAGAAGTGGAAGACCTGAAAGAGAACTTGCAAAGGCAATTAGCCATAAATGAGACGCACCGTATCAAAGTGGGCGAGGATTTTGAAAAGTGGAACAAGCAAAAATACTGGCAGCAGACGTCGGAAAAACTTAAAGCGAAGCTCAAAGAAAGATCTGAAGAATTGGAAAAAGTGCAGCAGACATGCGCGAGTTATCGAGTCCTAATAGAACGACTGGAACGAGAGAAGCACGCCCTCGAGAACAAGAATAAGATGTTGCGAAACGTTAGTTCAAATGTTGGGCACGCCAAACTCGAGATGTTGGAGATCGAGAATGCAAAGCTTCACGCGGATTTAGAGGCATTGTCTTCGAAGCTGGAGATGCAGCAGCACCACTCAGGCAGTTTGGGAGCGACGATGCTTCAAGAAAAGCTCGAGGGACAGGAGCGTAAGATCGCCATATTGGAATTGTCGGCGAAGGTAAAATATTTTTGGGTTAATTAAAATAAATTAAATATGATCTTGCATTCTTTAAGGGAACTGGTGAATTGCGTGCTGAAATGGAACGCCTTTGCGCTACCAACGCCAACCTTCAGAAGATGAATCTTCGATTAGAGGCAGAAAGTTTAGAATTCAAGCTTGATTTGGAAAAATCGAGCAAAGAATTGCCGCATCTTCGCGAACAGGTGCAACATTTGGAAAGGTTTGTTTTACTTCACATTTCCAAAGACTTAAATTTCATTATTGATGATTTTTTTAGCTACATCGAGGTGTTGAAATCTGAGGGGGCAGGTAGACATGAGGTGACCAGTTCAGGTGATCATCAGGTCTGCGCGACCGAAACGAAAAAAGTCTCGGAATTGGAGCGGACGGTTTTCATCCTGAAGAGAATCGTGGAGAAACTTCAGGCAGAGAACAGAAGACTACAAGCTGGAAATAAACCGTGTGCAAGTATCGGTGATCGTACGGTGAGGCATTAACTTTATTCGGTGTTTTAATTTAAATTATTTATTTAAATTATCTGTTGTCTCATGTAATTAAAATTGTAATTATTACAGGTTTCTGATGAGAAATTGCGAAGGGATTTTCACCGATTAAGAGAACAATATGGCGACAGCGTTCAAAAAATTGCGCGGCTGGAAGATGAGTTAGCGAAAGTAAGCAAGTTAAAAAATAAACCACCAATGCTTAGTGATGACGTAGCGTCGTTGACTGAGGAACTTTCTTTGGTTAAAAATCAGCT
The DNA here is from genome assembly GCA_959613385.1 of Geotrupes spiniger. Classification (NCBI taxonomy): domain Eukaryota; kingdom Metazoa; phylum Arthropoda; class Insecta; order Coleoptera; family Geotrupidae; genus Geotrupes; species Geotrupes spiniger. The sequence goes on along the minus strand of OY390735.1, from coordinate 15,865,633 downwards.
ATCGCAAAAGTCTGAACTATTAGATAAGGTTAAAGTTTTGTTGCACAGAGCTGCCATCAAAGAAAAATCATTATTGGACGAGGTGAGTATATCTCTATCTCTTAGAGATATTCTTCAGTTTAGTCAAAAAGATTGGGTTTTTTTAAATTTTATGATTTCAGATATCGAAGCTAAAAGCACATGAAAGTACTTCGTCTATAAATAATTAAGGTGTAATATTTTGTATTATTTTATGCTTTATTGTAGCTTTAACGTTTTATAATTATAATAATAGTATTTCGTATTTATTTTTAATCAATAAAATTTTAAAAATGACTACAGTGTTTTCATGTTGATTTAATATTTTTCTGTAATTTATATTTGTGAACAGTTTCATTTGCTAGATGGTATTATCAGCACAATTAGAGTAACAAGTTGGTAAAACATGACATTATTTTTATTATTACATCGGATTTTTATACTTTGCGATTTGATAAGCAATTGTAAACGTGTATCCCGTTTATTAGACAATATTTCGAGATGATTGAAATGATCGTGGACTTCTTCCCTCATAATTTAAAATGTTTGTCTTTTAAATTCCAATTTACGCCAATCGCTTTCGCTCGTGCGTAATGCTCATGATTGTTGCTCGTTGTATAATACACTATTCGATATATTAAAAACACTATATAGTTAAACATTATTTCCTACACAGTTGGTAGTAGTGTGATATTGGCACACAGATGTTTGTTGTTCTTAGGCCTATCATTTTCATATACAGTATGTACATCAGTACATTATAATAATGTATAGTACCAGATACTAAATGTTATGTTCAAATACCAAATATGTATATCTAAAAATCTTATACCCTGAATAATATAAATCAGAAATGTGTAGAAATTAAACCAGTGGATAACATGTTTGTGTATCCAATGTACTATTTTTTCAACGTAAACCTATTTTCACTGAACATCGCTGTTGAAATTCACTCGACCTAAATGTCGTAAATAGCCAAAAAACGCGTTGGTATTTACTGTCTATTCATAGCGTTCGAAGTTATCTTAATTTGTAAATAGCTCACTGGAAACGTCAAGCATATGATAAGATATCGTACGACAACAAACAATTAAACGTTAAATGAAAACCATGCAGATTTCATTCGCGAAAGTTAATTTGACGAAGAAAAAATATTTAGCCTAATGTCCACGAGTTGGGACAATTGCTGGAGCACAAAGGTCGTTGTCGCAGTTAAAATCGTACCAGAAGGTTAAATACACACAGACGTGCGGTGTGTGTGAGTGCGGCGCGTTTTGCAAAAGTTAAAGCGATATCGAAAATTAAAATGGCGTTGAATAAGTGGTGCGTGAGTTGTTTGAAACAGTCCGGTAACTTGATAAATGAATCGAGAGTGTTATATAATTTCGTCACGAAGAGATCTTCGCATTTTACCTATGTTCCGGATGCTAAGCCGCCAGTAGGAGGTAATGTCATCACACTGCATATGTAACAAATTTAACAAATAAATCGCACTATGTTGGTAATAATTAGAAAGGGATGCGATGTACAATTTTAACGTTCCTAGACGAACATTAGCAGCAAAATATTCGTGTTTTCTGACGAGCGACTTTACAGTTACTCAACAGAAGTGTATTGTGAATGTAGCGACTGGCAAGCGTGTAACCAGTTGCGGCCAAGGTCGTACGATATAGGTGTCCCATTAGTCTGTGTTTCAAATATACTAATTTGTGCATCATCAGCTAATCCCATTAGTCTGTGTTTCAAATATACTAATTTGTGCATCATCAGCTAACTACGGTATAAATAATAAAGTAATGATACCCATATCTCTACGGTTGAAATTTAACTGCTAAATGAGTACAATTATTAAATTATTAATTAAATGACATCAATAAAAGAGTGACACCTTTAGAGGGTTAGAATAAACAATTGTATAAATTATGAATTTCTGTATTTTATCTAGTTTATTGACAAGATTATTTAAGAATCTTACTTCTCGATATCTCTGTGGTGGTTAGAGAATCTTGAATAGGAATAAACAACAAAACGTTGTTAGAGTTTTTTTGTTTATGTTTATGTTTATGTTGTTGATCTGATTTCGTCAACGTGGAGGTCAAACATTTAAAAATAAAATTAAACTAGACTTACCTGAGAAAACCAATGCTAATTTAGCTTAGTACACATAAACAAACTGTTTGCAAAATTCGTTGCTTAAACCAAGCACATATTGAAGAAAAAATTGTATTGGCGGGGGTGTTTCACGCAGGGGTTGAATCGTAAATGCAGTTACATTGCAGGACGTAATTGATTAATTTAAACTACTGATCATAACATTTAATAAATTGGTCAATAAGAGTGGATTTAGTAGCTAATGGGTTTGAGGAAGGAAGTGCATTACAGAACAATATCTCTCTCCAGTTAGTTATTGATACAATTATGGAAATATTAATCGCGGACACCATAACACATCGAACAATCAAAATCGTAGATAAAAATCAGTATGGATTCCAACTCAATAAAGGCACGAGAGACCTACATAGAACTTCGCTAATCTAATGAAAAAGAAGTTGGGCGATGGAATACTTGTCCTGTGTATGTTTCTTGATTTCTTGAGAGCATACGAAATAATAAATAATGCCAAATTGATAAAATAATGAAAGATTGGTTGGGTTGGGTTGGCTTATTGATTACCTAGTGGAGCATTGCTTATATATGTATAGTGTACACAGATGATGCAGAAATAATGTTTGTACTTAAAGATTTAAATGAAGCTGCATACCTACATAGAAGATAACTTTTGTTTTGAGTTCATGCTAGTACTGTTTGAGGAATGAAGGGATTTTTTAACCCCTTCATTCCTAAATTGAATGATGGTGGGAACAAACCTGGTCCAAAACACAGGGAAGGGCGAGATTGTTATCCGTTCTTCCAGCCCAGTCTAATGAAACTTCCTGGCTGGATGATTAGTACTTTCCTATGAGCTGCATGGTTCAAAATTTTAATAAATCTTCACATTTATTAAGATAAATAAATCCATAGGTGGCTGGTTTTTGCCAACTGCATAAATAAACCGTGGAGATTTCCAGGAATTAGACCACAAAGACGTAGGAATCTTTTTTTCCGGTGGGGCAGCATAGCCGATTCTTACATTTGGTTAGTTAAATCGCGGATAATCACTCAAAACTCAGCGTTTCATTCGAACAATATTTATAATTGATTAAGCTGCCACTAGTTCGAAAGTAAACGTTTAGTTCGTCAAGTTGGATTCGAAGTTTGAATATACTTTTGGATGCAACAAAACAAATTTCTATCTAATTTAAGTTTATTACGAAATTAGAATTAAATTAGTTGCATTAAAATAATTGCCACCATTTGTGAAAGTTTTTTTTCTGTTCATTATGAATCAGTTACATTAAACATAATTATATAAGATGCACGATAAAGGTTACAAATCGAACATGATTTTTCCTTGCGGAACTTAAAATCATCATTATTAGAAAATTAATTTCAACTTATCAACAAAAGTAACCAACATAACTCCAATATTATAACATGCATAAAAACTTAATTTCTTACGTAACGCTCATCTTTCTAAAATTGGTGGTAAGAGGGTTTAAAACGTCTCTGTTCGATTTTTCTTGCCCGTTTTAATTTAACACACGACTCGCGAATTTATATAAAAAATAAAACTTATTGACTTTTAATAACAGAAGTTGCAGCTTAGTTAATTTCTCACATCGCGCTTTTATGAGTTAATTTGTCCGATTTTTGATTCAGCATTTGTTTTTCCGATTGGTCCGATTTAAACTTTTCGGTTTTTGAAGGAGCCGACGGCCAGATCGTGCTCCCTTGATGATTTTAACTCGCTCGGAGTTAAATATTAACTTTCCGCTTTCTCTGGACGAGCCCCAGGCTCGTCCGGTGGGTCGAATTTATCTGAACTTCGCGTCCCGTTGACTGTTCGATATTAAGTCCTAGTAACCCCTCATTCAAAGGTTTGTTTATATATTTTCTACGCCTTCCATTGGCAATGCTTACCTCGATGCACACTGTCGACGTTGTTTTTTTTACAATTCTTGCCGACTAATTTAAATGCCAATCAGTTGTGCTATCATTTCGCAGTTTATCAGCTTAAATAAATATAGCATACCCTACATGCACCTGCTGAACTTGATTTAATGTCAACAATAAAGATCGTTTTACTATTTATATATTTTTTTATTACTGCGACTGCTCTCCAGTCCAGTGTCTTGATTAAAACGTAGATTAAGACCAAGGTAAGCTGGTAATCTTTGGTACACGTGGTCCTTCGATTCAAATATTTGGTAATTCAAATATTAAATGGCAATGTGACTAATTATTATGAGATGAATGACATCGCTCTTTAACGAGACAGTGTTACGATCTGTGGATTAACGACCACAACAGTTTTGGGAAAATCTAAATCATGTAGATGTTCGTGTGAAGCAATAACGGTCATCTAAATTAAATATATTCGCCCACAAGAATTTTCCTGCGACTATTGTTCTTACAAAGCAAATTTCTGTAATAAAATTATTTTAATATTTCGTCCAAAAATATAATTCGCTAAAATTAAAATTAAATAATACCATTTACACATTATAAATTACTTAATATATGTTCGCATAAGCTTGGTATATCTTGTTGATGTGACACGTTCTTGCATTAATTACTGTACTGATACACTACGGTTACTACGAGTGGTAGCCTTGGATGATGTGGAATCAGTCGCATTTGCGGTAGTTGCGCTTGGCGCTTCCGTTGTGCCCGTGGTTGTGGTTTCTGTTGGGATTGCGTTTTCCGCTTTTCCTTCTTTTATCAAAGCCAATCGAGCCTTCTTCATGGTGTGCAAGGTTTCCCTTATCCATACATCACCTAGAATTTGATGGGCGCGTCTTTGATCCTTGCAATCACGAGAAGCCCGAACATATAACCAATGGCCGGCTATGGTTTCTTCTTCGCCGCACGTTTTGCACTCGCCGATGAACGAGGCTATCTGCTTTTCTTCGTGATCCACCGCCGTGACGGCCACAAGGCCCGTTTTAGCCACAGGTTCACTTCCAGTAAGTTCCCACTTTCCGTCGGAAAGAAATCCGGGGTACTTTTCTATGAGCACCGTTTTTCCAAGCGTTATGTTCATCGCACCGTTTGTCATCTCTACGTCTATTCGTACTCCTCCGGTGTCCGATATCCACGACCCGGCGGCATCGCACGGTAAACCTTCTTTTACACCTTTCGAGTGCTTACCCTTAGCGAGAGCTTCCACGTCCGCTAAAATTTCACCCAACGTCTCGGACATGTGACAAGGCATTGTAGACTCGCAACCACCTGGACTAGAGGCTAGAGCTTTAGGAACTTCAGAAGATGTAACAGAAGGAGGAACTGTACTAACTGCAGGAACTGTACTAACTGCAGGGATTGTAACTACTGCAGGAACTGTACTAACTGCAGGGATTGTAACTACTGCAGGAACTGTACTAACTGCAGGGATTGTAACAACTGCAGGAACTGTAACAACCGCAGGAACTGTAACAATTGCAGGAACTGTATCAACTGCTGGCACTACACCAACTGCAGGAACTGCAGAAATTGTGGGAACTGTAGAAACTTCAGGAAGTGCAGGAACCGTAGGAATACAACCAGGGAATGCCTCTGGAGTAATAACTGGAATTTCCGCACACGCAGTATTTGGGGTCGCATCAGGCGGATTCGCTTCTGGAGGAAGCGCTTGTCTTCTAATTAAATGCAAGGGAGGACCAATCAAGCTGTCAAAGTTGTCACGAAAAAACGTTTCTTCAAGTTCGTCGTCGACCTTCTTGGTAATAGGTTTTTCGACGTCGTTTATATTAAATAACGGCGCCTTTCGCGTGCTTGCTAAGTTAAATGGTCGTTGAACGTGCCAGTACTTATGCAGACCTTTCTGCGCCACGCGTTTTTTCCTCCTTAAATTTTTCATCAAAGACTTCATGTCGCTGCTTAACACTTTCTTCCTCAGAAATGGATGGAACTGCAGCAATGTGGAACTCAGCAGAGCATTATCGGCTGCGCTTCGCTTAATATTAGATGACACTATATAACGTTTATCTGAGACAGGTTCACTTATGGTGATGCATACAACAGTACAGCAGAAAACTAGTGCACTGATATAGAAACATGAATTTGACATAACATATTCATTTGTAGTAATATACCGAAAGCACGATGCATAAAAATGGTAGAGAATAATTTGACATATGATCTGTAAGGTTGAAGTTGAAGTTTGATAATCGCAGTTTAGGTAATTTTTCAATTACTTTATCACTGTCGGCTTCCTTATAGGTTTTCTCCAAATTGGTTAGACGGCTTGTACAGATGATACTACGCTTAAAACGATGCGGTATGCATTTTATATAAATTTCATGGAATTTGTGATATTTGACAGCCATTTTCTAACCATTACTAGTCGTTAAGTTTCAAACATGGTTGACATATCGAACAATCATTCATTTGGACGTCAAGTTAGTATTATTATAAAATATTACGCAATCGTATAAAAGCTTGTAAACTTTAGTTTTTAGTTTTATTTTAGATATACAAAAATTTAAATCGCCGTGATTTAGATGGCAACCGTCCAATTTTACCGTCAAAATTATATCACTCCCAATAATAATAAGAAATTTATTGTGGTCACCTAACAATAGGACACATCAATTGTAAGTGCATCGGCGGACATAAGTAAATGGCACCCCTAAAATCTTGTCAGTGTGAATAATGCTTTTCAATTTTCACTTAAAATTTTAAATTGTCAAATAAATTCAATTCTAGAAAACTAAATTTGACAGCATTGCAAAAACATGTTATTTTACAAGGGCTTGATGAGGCAAAAACGCATTTTTATTGACAATTCAATGTAATCGGATTGAGTGAAACAATAATACTAATATGTTTTGTTGTTTAATATGAACGTCGTGCGATTTTTTTTATACTTACGTACACAGATGTTCTAATTTTTAAATCTATCATGATAAGCTAATTATGGCAGTTGGTGATATGTGAATTAATAAGCGTTCTTACTGAAGTTGAGTATAGAAAACGTCGTCACGACCAATTTATCGGAATGGTCGATCATTCACTAGATGATGAAAACATTCGGAACGATTGACGAATTCGTCGTGGTGAATTAGATGATTTTACGATAATACGTAAATGTGCGGGTAATTGAGATTGCGAAATAAATTGTCTATAGTTTAAAGATTGTAAAGTTATAATGTGGTTTTACACCACTCTCTGCAGCAGGTAAAAGAGGTAAAAAACCACTTATACTTGTGTAGTTACAAGTAATCCTACTATATATTGTCTATGTTTACGACATTCTGTATTATTGAACTGATATTCATCTGACACTAAAATTAACTTGAATAATTGTATTTTATGCATATTTTTCCGGAACATTTTTAAAATGCAGAACAGAAGCAACAGCAGAACTTATGACGCACTTAGATGAGGAAGTATCGGCAAATGATCCTTACGTTGACGATGTAGACAATCATGGTCCATGTTCATATATGTTTCGTCGTCAGGTTCACACTTGGCTACTGACGGTGCTTTCATTAAACTATTAATGGCATCAATTATGAACGTCATCCTAGAAGTTCTGACGCATGGGTTTCGGTTGTAACCACCCCTTTACAGTACATCTGAATATTTTTTCGGCCCACTGTAAAAATATGATACTCTTAAATCTCGGAATGTACTTCTATTGTTCCTTCCGTGGTCACATACAATAAATTTAGGAATTAACCCTATTTTCTGTTGCCAGAATTTTGTTAATTTTTTTGATTTGCATGAAATTCACTGACAAAATACATGAGAGGTTGTTTGCATGTTGATTTTAATCCTCTTGCCAAAGATTCCAAAGCTTGTTTACCTATTCTAAGCCCCCGACAAAGATGTCCAAGATTTTCAAACCATTCAATCAATTCCATCACTTTACTGAAATGTCAAAATTGCAAAAAATACACGGAAATGCAAATTCTAAAATTATGTGACAAGTAAGAGAAATCAAAATACAAAATAAAAATAAAAAAATTCCAAAAGTCGAGAAAATAAATTACCTTCAGAGTAAAAATTGTAAGAAACAAAAAATAAGATGGAATAAATTTGAAAATGTCGAAATTTTATTTGAAATTCATAATTTTCTAAAACGTAAATTAAAAAAAAATTGTGAGTTGTTCAAACGTAAAATTTTTCATATACATATAAACTGAAAAATCTGAAATTTTATAAAAGGACACGGCAGGAAAACAAGTAAAAATAATTGTAACAAAACGTTAATAGAGCAATTCAATAATTCGATATAATAAAATATTGCAAAAAATGTTAAAAACTGTTAAAATTGCAACGAAAAAACGCAAGAAAATTAAAAAATATACAATTAATGTAAATCCAAAAGCACGTAAAAATTAAACAAATTAAGTATTGTTGAAATACTTAAGAAACACGCAATTTCAGTAAATCCATAATTGCAAATAAATGTAAAAATTGTCACAAATACAAACGGAACAATGTCTTTTATTGAACCCAACCCCACCCAGCCCAACTCAACGAAACCCAATCTATTATAAAAGTATTTTATACCTTGGCCAACTGTCTTTCAGTAACTAACGCGTACTTAGCAAATATTGCTTGTCTTAATGGTTTTTTGCTATTATTTATGAATATATATTTAATTTTATTTTTGATAATAACTTGCAGAAGGTCTGGTATTATTTAACGGAATACAAATCTCTATCTTTCTGCAAACTACACTACTGTAAAGGGCTTTTACCACAAAAACTCGTTCTTCATTTGAGTAATTATTCATTTCTCCGTAAATGCTTTAAACAATAATTACAATCGGTGATAATCACCAAATTTTTTGGCAAATACTGTCAACTTTAAAAATCGTATAATATTTAAAAATCGGTTTCATTTGTTGTCCAATAAATGTATCTTTCTATTAAGGTGATTAAGCTGAAATTTTGCACTGACATAGCTGAAACAATAAAATGAATCATTGGAAAAGACTACAACAAACGGACTATTTATTCATAAAAACTTATTTACCTAGTTTTAAACAGAATAAACGAGATTCTAGGATTTAACTTATTTGATCTGGTAACTTATATAGAATTGGAAAGAAGGATACTATTATTGTGGAATTTGTTTCATATTTGAGGAAGCAGGTGATATTTAAAAACATAAAAAAGTTAAAAGGAACCTGCATAACAATTATTTCTGTGAAGATCAGATGAATCAAAAAATTCTATACGTCAATCTAAAAAATACAACCACAAAGCATGTATGTAAAATAACAAACTATTTGTAAATGCTGAAACTTAATATGAAATAATGGTAAAAAATTACTTCAAATGAAAAAAGAAATATCCAAAGATGACGGCATCCATAACAGAAAATTCCAAATATGAATTTATATACTAAATATATATAAGCATTTATAACAGAAACAGTGGCAAACAGAAAAGCAAATCTAAAGGAACCAACATAAGCAACGATAATGGAGGTGAATGTTAATAAAATCGTCCGAAGAACGCCACGGACATACAACCACCGATAATTGACAAAGCTGGGAGAGAAAGAAAAGCTCCTTACGGCGGAGGTGATGTGAGAACATAAGAAGTAATAGATACATACCATGCTATTAAAGTTTATTAATTGTTCAACATTGTCCCTAGTAAGTAAGCTGGCTATAGTTTTCGTACTTGAATAAGTCTTTTAGGTTTAAGTGATGGATGCATACATAAGGGATTTTGAAATTCCTTTCATAGATACTTTCACTCTACAAAACATTGAAGAATGCAATAACGTATTAAAGACAAATAACAATATATCGAATTTTAAGATTGTTTATAATAATATTATATGCAGGTACATGTCATCAGGCCTTCAAAACAGCAGCTTTTCTGGCAATATATGGTGTATATGGTATATGGTATATGGTGGATATCTTTCATAACGATCTTCGCTAAAATCTTCGAAAATGTTGCAAAACACTGAATAAGTATATTAAAAATACAAATTACTGTCTGATAAAAAATATGGATTCAGAGAAAATGTTTCGACCCAAGACGCAATTCTAAAATTGAAACCAAAAATATACGATATCTTAGACAAAGGAAACCCGGCTTCGTGCAAATTTATTCATCTCGGTAAGGCCTTTCACACTGTTTGTCGCTTTAGAAGACATCGGAATAAGGAGCGCCACACTCCAATAATTAAATAGCTATTTAACATTGGCAGATAGTATTGTGTAAGAATCAATAATGTACTAAGTGATTTTCAATCAACGGAGTATGGAATACCACAGGGAACTGTGTTGGAACCCATATTGTTGTTGTGTAGAAATGATTAGTTTTGGGAATACTCATTTTTTTATGAAAGCGATACTGATTTAAAATGAACTGTATAGACAGACATTAAACTTATCAAAGACAGTTTTCTTGCCTTTTGCCCGTACAGCAGCCCAATTTTTCACAAATGAAATTAAATTGGATGAGCCATCGACATATAATACAAAAACTAAAGATATAGTCAAATACTTAAGAATCGTAGTAGATCGATATCTAAAATGGAATCGCCACGTAAATCTCGTAATAAAGAAACTAGAGTACATTACGTATAAATTGAAATAAATTTGTAAAATATTCTTATTGGAACCCACCCAACGTATGGCATTATCGAATGGGTGGAGTGGCGAAAACTCACCTTAAAAGCTAGAGACACTGCGAAAAGGGCAATAAAAATCATATTGCATAAAGAACTTACATCCTCCGGTCATTTACTGTATAAGGATGCAAAATTAATGGATCTGGACCAGATATCAAAGGTACGTATATTACTTATTTTATGGCAGGAGTCATCGAACGACAATCATTTAGTCATCTAGGACGAAAGTTTTATAACAGCATACCTCCGGAAATGCAAAATCAATATACGTTACACTCTTTTAGGAAGTGTCTAAAATAATATATCTTCAATATATTATGATCGCATGTTCCACTTTTTATATATAAGTAAGTGCAGATAAATTATGTCTGAAACGTATGTACTCGATGTTTACATACCGAGAAAAATCTATACTTTTACTCTACTTTTTTAATGATCTTGGTTATTGGTATTGGTATTAGTACACTGAGGAATTAGAGGAACACTGGGAAAAATATTTGTAATTTCCTCTTTAGTTGTAATGTAGTATGTAGTAATGAAATCTTGAAACCTGGCTATCTTATCGTTTATTCATCATAAGATGCAGTCATTTCAAACAAAAAAAAATCAATCAGTCATCAATTAACGAATTAGGCTTAAGTAACCAGCGAAAAATAAACGAGACCGAACAACGGCCTGACATCTTCATTCTTTCAATCAACCTCTTGGGGTATGTTGACCCATTCTTTCTGAAGAACTATTAAGCTGTTGTTTCTGGAGCAACATGTCTGTTTCTGTGTTTCCGATCCAGCTCGTCCCACAAATGCTCGATCGATTTCAGATTTGGGAATTGATGTTCAATATATAGGGCAGCATTCATTCGGCCAGCTACAGCAACGAAATCAGTATGAGTATGGAATGCGAATTCAGCCCACACCATGTCGGATCCCATTCCAAACTTCCTGAACCGGTCCTTCACGATGGCGTTCACCTGTACGCGCCCAAACTCGAAGACGGCCGTCACAACGTGTTAACCGAAACCTGGACTCATCGCTGAAAAGGGCTGAGGACCACTGCTCCATCCCCCAATCCGCATGTTGTTGAGCGAACGCCAGTCGGTTTCTTTTGTGATGTAAAGTTAACCGTGGTTTTCGGACCGGTCTCCTTGACTTTAGGTTCTCGCAACCTTTGTCGTAGACATTCAGATTCCCGTTGCGATCCTAAGGTCATTTTGCAGGTCTCTAGAAGTATATGTGCGATGTCTAAGTGCATAATTTTGCAAAAATCTGTCTTGCCAAGCGGTTGTTAATAATTTTCTGTAATTAACGTTTGCAATTAAAAATGTAACATTTGTGAAGCAACGATTTTTTTTATTTGTTTATTACTTTTATTTCTTCTTCATTTTTATATACAATAAATCGTCCATTTTATTTACCAATCGTTTTGATCATTACACTATAACTGTATCTTCATTTCTTTCCGCAGGCGAAACGGCGAAGATGAACATGTTCCAAGCGATCAACAACGCCTTGGACCTAGCGATGAAGACCGACGACACCGCTTTAGTATTCGGCGAAGACGTTGCGTTCGGTGGAGTGTTCAGGTGTTCCATCGGTCTGCAAAAGAAGTACGGAATCGAACGTGTCTTCAACACGCCTCTGTGCGAACAAGGCATCGTGGGTTTCGGAATCGGAGCCGCAAGTGCGGGAGCAACAGCAATAGCCGAAATTCAGTTTGCCGATTACATTTTCCCCGCTTTCGATCAGGTACGTGTTTCCAGCAATGTGCCGAACATCCGGCGAGTCAAGCGTTTCTCCCGCAGATAGTTAACGAAGCTGCGAAATACAGATACAGAAGCGGCGACCAATTCGATTGCGGGAAATTGACCATAAGGGCACCTTGTGGCGCTGTTGGGCACGGCGCGTTGTATCACTCGCAGAGTCCTGAAGCCTATTTTGCACACACACCTGGTTTGAAAGTAAGTGCAGCATTTTTATTATTTAATTTTATTTATATCACAGAGTGGTGTTGTAATTCCATAGGATGTGAGGTTTCGTCAGCATCATAGCTTCCACAGTAAATGATGAAGGCGTTTGCCTTATGTTATCTGAGTAGCTGGTCTGATCAGATTCAAAGTCGTAATTATCATCATGAACGCTATCTCTGAAATAAAATCCGATGACGCAGCTGAAATTTACTGTCCTGTCGATTTAGTTATAAAATAATCTATTATTTCTTTCGCTAATTGTTTCATCGGTGCCAATTACTTGAATGCTATAAAGGAATATAAAAAAGAGCACAATGAAATTCATCTTTTAAAATATTTTCTAAAAACCCTTATTCATAGACTTAATTAGTCGTGTGGTTAATAAATCCCCACCTCAATATGATTGTTATTTTCTTTTACATCAATGTTATTATGGTTATCATAAGCCATTTGAACAATTCATTGATGAAATTATACCGAACGTTAGTTACATGTTGTATGTGAAGACGTTCTAACCCACAATTCCGATCGAAAGACCAAAGTATTCGTTAAATCCGTTGTGTTCTGTTTGTGTCTGTGAAATAATTTAAAATGTTTAGTTTATGTTAAATGTTATCATCTATCCACCTATTTTATTCAAGGTGGTCATACCAAGAGGACCAATCACGGCCAAAGGACTCCTTCTTTCTTGTATCCGCGATCCTGATCCATGTATAATTTTTGAACCAAAATGTATGTATCGCGCGGCAGTGGAGCAAGTTCCTGTAGGCGATTATGTAATTCCGATAGGGAAGGCTCATGTTCTAAGGAAAGGTTAAGTATATTTTGTCGATAATTTCGCGAAATTGTGCATTAATAATATATGTGTTTCTGGGTGTTGATGTTTATGTGTGCTGATGTGCAGGATTAGTTAATACCCTACTAAGTTCCGTGCAAGGTTTTCCCTAATTTTTACAGTAAACACTGAATATAGAAAGACGGCCTTGATACCGCGATAGGTTTTAATAATTAATGCCATTTGTCATATTAATGTTCGTGGCTTGACAAGGGCTTCCGAAACAACTTATTGCAAAAAAGGTGCCGCAATAAGCTTTATTATTGCTAAAAGTGTTTCATTCGATGACTGATTACTCACGACACAAGATAGGTACCATTCTAATTGATTTACAGTCGAGCATTTTTAATATTAAAATAATTTAAATATTAAAGAAATAATTTTGTTACATGTGTTAATATTCCCGTCAATAGAGTTATGATGGTCGTGAAGATGTTGTCAATATCAGATATAAAGCGTTATTCTTATTAGAATGAGATCGGGTGATAAATGACGATGCACCGAATAATGTGCAACCAACGGGGATTAAAAGACTTACTTCAGTGCAACTTTGTTTGGCTTAAATAAGGTATCTCATGTTATGGTCTCTTACGTTCTCTGTATTACAAATATTACATTAGGGTCGTATAAAAAATAAACGACTTAAACAAATACATTTGATGTATTCACGGATCGATTGCTGAACTAGAGTTGGCGTGCGGTTAATATTAAGGTAAATGCCACCAAATACATCGAGAATATAATACCAAATCTAGCCATTAAAGATTAACAACCGTATTGCAAAAATATTGATTCGACATGTTGAATGTTGTTACGACACGAAACACGGATTTTTACAGGGCGTTTTACATTTCTTCCGAAGTCTTTTGATACATGATGCAACATATAATAAAAACACCGGCTGGACATGCGTTAACAATTTCTTCGACCACATCCGGCTTGTTGCATTTGTCCCGCTTACGTAACGCGTCTACGTTCGCGTTATTATTCGTAAAAGGACGAACTACCTTCCTGCATATACTAATACGACGATTTCCTTCATCCAGCAAAGAACTGGATTACCCTTTCTCAAGTAATTCTTCGGTAATGCACGTTTACTTTTGCAACGTAACGAACCCGGTAGTCTAGATTGCGAAATCGCACAAACGATAACGCCAATTAATAGATTGTAAAGAGGAAAAAAATGGGATGGACGTGTCTCCGCATTGACAAGAACTGGTCGACGCTAATTGAATAAGAACGATTTGTAATTAAATCCGCGTTACGTAAGGAGTAATTGAGATTAAATAATTTTAAACTTGTTTAATCGATTTATGGACATAGTTGTTTTTTGTGCATTTGATATTTATGTAGATCAACTTGTCGTTATTGTGTGAAAGTGTTCGTTTCCATTGCGTTAATTTCATTTATCATGCATTGTGTATCTTGGCATACAATTATTTATAAAAGATGTTTTTGTCAACTTGGTTATGTATAATATTATATTGTATTTTTAAAAATATAGAAGCCTGTGTTAAAAAGGTGTATAGTTTGGACTTTTGCCACTAGATAGAAGTAGGCGCACTATTTAAGGCATTCGCCTATCAACGAAACCAGGTTTGTTTACTAAAAGTCCATTTTAACAATTCTTCGTTGCTACTAATTAGCAACATTGCGGCGGCTTTGACTTGTTTACATACATCTGTTTGTAATGCAAATAATAAATTAATTTGCTATTTGTAATTGCATAAAATGCTGAGCATATTTCTCTATTAACAAAATTAATAATGCTGTGTTCTTTAGTATGTTATTATTGGTTAATAATCAAAAAAATTACAAAATATTTTATAATTTAAAATTGCAATAATTGTTATATCATTCGTTCTAATTAGAATTTTGTTTTATAAATCTACCATTCCTTATAGGACAACGCTTGATTTTGTAGAGAAAATGACGATATTTTACGCCATGTTAATATATAGTGACATATTGTTATCTTTAACTTGTGGCATGCGCATCTACAATGAGGTGAGTACTTCTTTTCTAAACCAAAGTAATGTTTAATTTTGAAATTACAAAACCGAGCAGAAAGTTTGGAGTTACCTTTATATATACTACGCGTCGATAAAGTCTCAAAACAATGTGAGTCACAAATGAATTATCAATTATTTATATAACTACATTATTTTGCAGAATTTAATTAAGACATTTAAAATTTTTATTTTTTTACTTTTCTATTGTTTCACTTAATTAAGTCGTAAAATAAGGAATGTGGGTGATTTAATAGGAACAATAAGTGCTTCGCGACAGTATTCAATAATACCAATAATAAAAAGCAAGGGATGTTATCGCTAATAGGCTATGAGGTGCCTGAATTTGATAATGTTCTGTTTTACGTTATTGTGTTATTGTCGTCATTCTTAGTCTGTTCTTGTCGTTTTGCTCTATTGCGCACAAGAAGTATATGTATTTTTCATTTTCTTTGACTTTTAAGAATTTTGTAATAGTTCATGTTCCACAATCTGCACCCCTCGTTAACATGACGTGTATTATTATGTTTTGCTTTTTTATTTTTACGTTTTTGTTTTTGTAATGTTGACATTTTTCGCCTAATACAATCGTCACATCAATTGCTTTTGAACATTTTGTTACAAGTAGTTTGATTTGCATTTTTAATTATTTTATTTTCTTTCTATTTGTTTTTCTTTTTAATTTTTGGATTTTTTCGTTTATATTTTAACAAATTTAACATTTTTTACAATTTAATTGAAATTTGAGTTTTTCAATATTTTTAATTCTTTACGAATTTTGATAAGTTTGATTTCAGTCTTTAAATATTTGTAGATAATTTATTGCTGTGTTATGAAAATTATTTAATTTTTGTTTTTATTTATTTAAAAAAAATGCATGCGTACGTACTTAGGTTTGTGCCGAATGACACTTTAATGTTATTATTAACCTTTTGTTATAATTAGTTTTGGTTACATTATTTTTTCCGATTGATTTTTCGGCAATTTGAACATTTTGGACAGGCTGTGACATTTTCGCATTTTCACCGTTTCTTTAAGACATATTTTTGCATTTACTTAACATGTGTATTTTTGAAGTCCAAATTTTGACTTTTGTGTCACTTTTGAAATTGCCTTTCATTTAATTATAGTTTTTTTGGGCAATTGTTAGATTTTTAACATTTATTTGACAATATAATATATTTTGATTTTTTATTGCAAAATTGTGTTTTTTTGCAAGTATTTTTGAATTAATCTGAAATGTGATGTGTTTTTTGCAATTTTGACATTTTCAGGTTTGTACCAAATGACACATCAATTGTTTTATTGGCGTCCTATATAATATATAATATAATATATGCTTCTATATAACTGATTTTTTTGGATTTTTACATTCAGGTATGTGCCAAACGACACTTTAATGTTGTTTTTCAAGATTTGTGTTTTCGATAATTTGAACATTTTGAGCAGGATATTTGAGCCTTTACTGAGAATGTTTTTTGTTCTTTGGATTTGTATAAATTGTTGCTTATGAAATTTCCTTTCTTCTACTAACATTTTTTCTTGAATTTGTGTTTTTTGCAATTTTGAGATTTGTGCCAAATTGTTGTAATAATGACCTGTTACATTAGTTTTATTAACATTTTCACTGGATTTGTTTCTCTAATATTTTGACCATTTTGAACATTTTTACATTTTTGCATTTTCCCCGCGTTTTTAAAAATGTTTTTGGATTTATTTAGATTGTTGTTTTATTTTGAAAATTTCAACAGTCTTTTACGTTTCATGCTCCGATATAACTTTATGTTAATTGTCATACTTTACTCTTATATTATTTAATTATATAACTATATTTACTTTTACAACGGATTAGGTCAAATTTTGAAGTATTTAGAACAGGACAGATGGCCACGCATTAGGAGAATTTCAACCGCGTTCTAACAATACAATATTTTTCTTATTTTGACATTTAGTTTTGTTTCAAAAAAATCAATTTAAGTTTTATTTTTATTTATTTTATTAGATAAATATGGTTGTTTTTAAAATCATCAGACAAATATATTTTGCAATTGTGCGATATTTATTTCCTTCCTGGCTTTCTCATAATGACTGACTTAATTTTGTACGCGAATCAAAATGAGTTCAGGTTTCAAGAATTACGAAAAAAGTACCTTCGTTGGTTCTTTCGAATTTACTAATTTATGATTGCCTTTAGATTAACATAATCAACATTCTCACTTCAAGGTCAGCTTATTAGTAAACCAATATTCATTATTTCAGATGTCGTTGTATTGAACTATATTTTCCGAGATAGATTTTGTTTGGCGATTGAAAATCCAGAAGCCGTTTGACATCTTAATGTAGACTAGTTTAGGGATTTAAGTTTTTATTTCAACTAATGTTTTTATATCTTCCTTTGGGTGCTTAGATTTGTGGTTGTCTTTTTTTGGAAACCAAAGGCAATCGAACAAATCCGCGGTCCATCGTTTCGTTTACTTCATGAGAAATTTAAGAAAAACTACAATGAAGAATTTGAGTTTTCATTTAAATTAATAAACGAGCAGCAGAAATGTGATATTCTTTCTTTATTGACTTTACATGTAGAAATATTTTTTATAACACAAAAGTGCAAACACGTTCCCCATTCCAAAACAATGGAACATCGAACCTAATCTATATGAAATGTTGTCACAATTTTTACGCTTTGCGTAGCATATCGAATGAAACATTCGAGTCGCGATTATTTTTCATGTAACTTTGTAGACCTCGTAGCTGTACATACATTATCAATTTGGATACATAATTTTAAGCCGACGATTGAAATAATTGACGATAAAATGGTTGCAACATTAATTTTATGAGTGTGTCCCTTTACATGATTCAATTGTTAATTGTATGTTAATGCATTGAAATGTACTTATTTTCACATTCTGCATTAAATTCACTGGATCTAAATTTAATTTCTGACATGCCAAGTTCTAGTATCTTAGTAATTGTGAGAATTTCGCCGGGGCATGTGCACATGTTAATTACCGCGCACATACATATAATCGGCCAATTTATAATCGATTTTTCAACGAGGTATAAGTTTTCCCAAACGTGTAATTTGGCTTAAAACATGCAGACGTGCGATTACTGTGGACTTGTGGAGCACGTTTCATCGATTTTGTTCATTAGTTTTCTCCCGGAACGATGCTGACGTTTTACAGATTTGCTGGCCGTCTGCAAAAACATCGACACGTGCGCCGTTAACTTTGCCAGATCTAAATGAAAAAGTCCAATAACGAGATTTTATGCTCGAAATCGACGTTAAATATTTTATGGGTTACGTTCGAAATTTTGATTCGGCAAGTTATTATGGCAGCAAATTAAAAAAGACTTCAAATCAAGTCCAGAATACTTTTCAATTTTAATTAAACAGGGAAAAAATTATAGCAAATGAACGAAAAAAATAGAGGCGGAATATTTGTGCAGAAAAAAATTTATCGAAATAAGACATAAAAATTATAAAATTTGGAAAATCAATGAATGAAATTAAAGCAAATGAGAAAACGAATCGAAGGAACCTAGATGCGACAACGCTTATATTTATAGTTCTTTTATATATCAATCAGCGCCACAAAGCTAACGCATAACTGCGAACAAGAGCTTTGACTCGTTTCACACAAAATATTGATTACAGTTCAGATTTAAATGGGACTAAAGAATAAAATATGATATTGTTGGGGAGTTCCAGATATAATTTTTACAGATCCGCAAAAAATAAATGAACACAAATATCCAATCAACACCAACAAATAATAATATGTACAACCAGAAATATAAATGGAAGTGATAAGAATCATTCGACGATGAATAGTGCAGTTATATAAGTCTGTTTCTGTTCACGTTCAAAAATAATTAGTAGCAATCGACAGAATTAAATTTAAAATTATTTCGTTAAATTTTGCAATTTCAATGCAGTTACGAATTACAAACCTTTGTATGGCTGACGATGCGCCTGCGTGGTGCTGGTGAAGGTTGTCGATCATTCTATTATGGCATTTTAAACCATGATATTCCTTGGTAGTTATTTACAAATGTAGTTTTGTTTTCTGCGTTAAAATATTGAACACGTATTAAAATTACTATTTTATCTTTCGTTGGTACTGTTACATTTTCCTCTTCCTTTCTGGAATTATTTCCCGTATTTATGAGTTCATCAAAGTATTCCTTCCTTCTTTCTGTTATTTGTATCGGTTCACGCAAGAAGACGCCTCACTGGTTTTTAAAATAGTTTTTTCTGCAATGGTTACCTTTTTCTGTCTTTTTAATTTCTGGGTGAAATGCACTGGGTTCTTTATTCTGACATTTTTGCTCAATGGTTATGAGTTTTCTCTCATTGTACAGTCGTTTTTTCTTGCTGTACATGCTCTTCGATTATTTTTTATGCACTTATATTTTTTTCTAGTTCCTTGTGTTGTTATTCAGTCTATTTCTTTTTCTTCGGGATTGTCGTTCTTAATGATTTCTATTGTTTGTTTTCATTCATTGTTTGTGTGGTTTGCAGCATTTTCTCAGGTGTTTTACAATCTCCTCCTCTGTTTTTTTTGCTCAACTTTTTTGCAGTTTATCTTCATTAAGAAGTGATCCGATTCTGTGTCTGCTCCTCTTATAATTCCCACGTCAGTAATTAAGTCCATATGTTTTCTTTTTATCAGTACATTATCAATTTAATTGCACACCCTGCCCTCTGGTGTTGTCCATGTCCATTTTACGAAGCTTGTTGAATTGGAAGCCATTTTTGGTTGTGTTACCCTTCGTAACAATTTTAATCAGTCAACGCTGCAAAGAATTTAAGTATTGTGAGTTTGAATTGTTGTTTGGTATCAATTATGCATCCAATGTGATCAGCGTACAGTTATTCAATTTTTGTGTGCTGAAAGTTTGCAACCATCCCCAGTTTATACACGAATGAATAAAACGCATGTATTGTGGATTCAATTGTCAAGGACTGGTGCTGATAATTGAAGAATGAAAAACAGGGGATGAATGTTAAGCAGTGATCAGGTGCATTGAGAACTGTATTGACAGACAGAAATATGGCTTGGTTAGAGAAAATCACCAAATTGTAATGTAAGCAATTGCAGAAAATGTTGGTACTTTGAACTTTTCATTATATCGTACACAAACTGGTTTGTACCAATATTTGTGCGTAATGCGTTCCTCATCTTTTGTCTGAAAACCAAACATGCTTGGGCTTGTCTTTGCAACACCTCACGGAATACAGCCAAAATGGTAATGATGAACTGGAGTCATTATTTTGAAACATCCAGTAAGGTGTCATCGATGCAATGGAAAGTTTCAAATTCTTCACAACCAAAGAACTTTAAAACACAACCTTCTGCAGGCAAGGTGATGCTATCCTTTTTTGCGACCACGAGGAACCTTAGCTGATAGAGTTTAAAGAACGTAGAGGGCATATCAATACAAACCTGTGCAATGGAACACTGAACTGGCAATAAGACGAAAACTTGGGAAGCTTTCACTTGGTGTCATTCTATTTCACGACAACGCTTTACGAAGAAAAAGAAAATCTGCAGCAAAAGAAATATCAATGATTTTAAGGTAACTGTTTTCAGTCGGACGTAGAAATACAAAACGCTGTGAAAGAATTGTTCAAGCAGCAGCCACAAGAATTTTATAAGAAGAGTATACTCGGTTGGTTAAACAATTGGATATGTGCCTTAATTGTGGTGCTAGTTATTTGTAAATATATTTGTTAATAAAGTTTTGAAGGACCAAAGATGTGTTTCTATTGAACAAGCCTCGTATATTTCTTTCCGTTCCATTTGCTTATTCATCATCACCTTGTTTTTCCTACTGCAAAATTAATTACTCTCTGTCCATTATCGTTGCTTACTGTGTAGTTCTATAGTTGGTCGGTACATTTCTTGGTTCCCAACGTTGCGTTGCGTTGTAATCCCCAATCACTATTTTCATGACATCTAATAGTTGTTTGTAAAATATGCCCATTTCTTCTTCTTCTCGTGAGGGGTGGACATTGATTATACTGAATCTTGTTCTTCTTTATTCGCAAACGTACAACACATCATCTTTCTGATGTTGGTTTGAAAGACACCATTTTATCTTTAAATACTACATTCTTTTTGTGCCGTGAAGCCAGTTAGTCTTCTGTCTGCCCACCACTTAAAAATATCATATCTCCTATATCTTGTTTTGTTTCTTGTAAAACTGTTATTTGTATCTTATATCTTTTAATTTCCCTTATTATTTTTTTAAAACTCCATGGCGCAAAGGTGACCCCTTGCATTCCACATGCCCCTAAAAATACATTCTTTACTTGATCTTCTTTAATTGTTGAGTTTTGAGTATTTTTCCGTGTCCTCTGGCCGCCTGGGCGTCCTTAAAATATATTCTTTCTGCCTGGTTAGCCTCTCACTTACGGACAAGTTTCTTTAGTTGCATATTCCAGATCTACACCTGGTTGCAACAATTAGTTTTTTTAATCTATCTTATTATGCTTTGTATCCTGCGTTCTTCTTAATTTAGGTCATCACCCTTTGTATAGATACTTGTACCTTGCAATTGTTCTTATTTTTCATCGCCACCCTGTTCTCCTAGAAATTTGGCAACTCCACCACATTAATCACGTTGTGCTGAGTTTTTATTGTGCGTACTTCTTTATTCTCCACTTTCAGTTCTAATTGCTTTCGAGGAACATTTTGGCTTCCTTTTTCCTGTCCTCCTTGAAGGTCGCTCTTTTTACCACTGCGTTACATTTCCTTGCTGATTGATTCATCATGCCTATATGTCCTTCCGATATTCCTATCCTTGAAGTGAGTTGTTCCCTTTCCACCTTCCATAGCTCATTCTTAGCTTCGGCCCCCAATTTCTCATTCCATTTCGTATTCTTCGCATCATATCCATTTTGAATCCCTCAAGTGCCTCAACAATTTGCTTCATTTGCTCTTTTTGTCCTTTCTTTGGCTCGTAGTGGAAACTTCCCTCTTCTTCTACGCTACTATCGCCTTCCCGATTTCGTTTATAGTGGGATATTTGTTTTTTTTTTAATTACGATTGTAAAGTTCACTTCAACAGTGGAGGCGTTCAACTCTGTGACTTTGTAACAAATTGTTTCAATTTACATCTTCATGGTATTGGCATTTGTCCGTCGAATTTTATATTTTTTATATTTTATATTTAACATCAATTGCTTAGACTGAAATTGCAATTTTTGAGACATTGTGCTTTTATTGTTATTTATTGTGGCTAAGTAAACTAATAGTTATTGATAACCTGTTTTTTAAAAACATTTTGGATTCTGCGTTGTCTAAGTTTTGATTCCATTAATGTATGTGTCTTGGTGAGCCGAAGTTGTTCCCAAGCAACTTATATGAAAGTTGCGTCAAGGGAATAATAATTTATTGTACGCCATACGACTTCACTGTTAACGATACGTTGATTAACTGGTGTCAAAATAATGTGATAGTAAAAAACAATCATATTATGGTAATTTGTTAAAAAGTATCACAATTGTGATAATCCATAATTGTGGATAATATGTATTTTAGGATAGAGTAAATCCATTACAATTCTAAGTAACCCACCACTCCTCTCCCTGGGGATAGGTGTAATTTTTGTGTTGATTATATTTTATTCTAGGCACTGCGGTAACGTTAATTGGATGGGGAACTCAAGTTCACGTGCTCTTGGAAGTTGCACAGTTGGCGAAAGAAAAATTTAACGTGTCGTGCGAAGTCATCGATTTGGTTTCTATTCTTCCATGGGACAGGGATACCGTGTGTCAGGTGAATTTTATTTCTAGTGTCGATGAATTACACTTACTACTATAATAGGAGTTAAAAATTAAATAAAAAATATATAAATAAATATATACACTTTAAAAATTATGTACAAATTTTATATTTTCCAAAAGTGTAACTTTTAAAATAATACAAAAACTTTTAAAGTTGAATAGTTAGAAGTCAATCCGTTACTGATTTTTAATTAATTTAATTTTTAATTTTTAATTAATTAAAAAAGAAGACGAATTACACATACCAAAATAAATTAAAATAAATTAAAAAAATTCGTTAGGGTTGAAATTAAGCTTCGATATACCCAAATGAAAACTTGCTTTATCATTTTTGATGTGGATCAAACGTTTCGTTCCTCTAAAAAAGAAACTTGACAATTCCCGCACGACTGTAGAAATTACTGCATACCCACTACTACTAACGTCTTTCATTACTTATGCATTCGACCACAATATCCGTGTCACATATGATTTATGAGTGCATTAATTATACAAATCTCACCTCAATTGTTTGTTTATACTTGAATTACATAAATGTTTTAACGTATTTTCAAATAAAAAGTTTCCGTTGCTTTAACAGACTCGAGCACCAAGTTCTTGAAACTAATTGTCGTTTGCTTTAACTCATTACTTTACATTAATATTATTTACAACATTTTTATTATATTTGTGGTTTGCGTTGTTGGTAATATTGTGTTTTGAATTTATGACAGTAGCAACGTATTTAGAGTATAAGTTTGCAAATGGGCTAGAAATATCTACTTCATTTGCTTCAAATGGTTTTTAATGTGTCATCCTCAATTGAAGATATTACACAATCCGGCAAGCCATATCTGAAAAGTCTTGTACAGGCTCGAAATGTAGTGGTAAACTTGATTCCCTAAACGGTGACATGCTACGCTACATAATGCAGGTATGCACACGATTAATTTTTTTTGTGCAAAAATGCGTTTTGAAAGTTGTTTATTGTTCAACCTTTTATTTTGCGTAATAATAAATTCATAATGATAATGATTCCGTGAGAAATATTGCAGTTAATAATGTGTAATAAGAATAAATGGAGTAATTTGTCGTAATGAAGTATTATGTTCAGCGTAGCGCCTACACGGTGTTGTTAACCTTGTCTTTTCGCTCCACTCGTGTTTTTCTTTGATCGACTTACGCATGATTATTATTATTTTTAATATTTCGGTTATTTTTTCTACATTTGGGTGAAGATTTGAATATCGATGATTTGATAAGGTTCGACTCGTGAATTAAATGAATTAAATTCTTATGATTAGTGCACAATATAGTAAAATTTACTCACGCTTCTCAATGTTTTTGTTATTCAAAAAATACAATTTGGGTTTATGATATCTGTTAAGAAATTCAGCATAATAATAATCTTAAGATTATTGGTTATATGTGCCTTTCACAACGAACATATTTGTGTTTATATCGGTGTCTCAATACCAATTGCATAATTTTACAATTATTATGCAATAATTGTTACATACGTTTATTGGCTTTTTATGTTCGATTCAAAAGTATAAATATCACCAAAATATTTACAATAATATGACAGTATTTACACGTATACATAAAAGTTAAAAATCATCAAAGCATGAATTGCAAAATAAAACATGTTTGCGAACCAAATGATTTTCAAATATTTACAGTAACTATAAATATACAAATTATTATTCTATTTATTCATAGTGTTTGAACGCGAAAAATGTTGAAAGTATGAACATTAAATCTTCAAAGTGTGCAGATAAAACGTTATGCTGTGAAACTTGTCAAAGTTGTTTTAAATACTAAGAAGTTGTTTGAATTTTTCCTCGTCTACTTGTAAAGCAATTATTGCAAAGTGATTCATATTATAGCATATAGTCTTTCAATTCTGGCCAATTCTTGCAAGTACCAGTACTTTTAACAATATTACGAAAGTAGATTTGTGAAAATAATTGTAAACTGATCACTTTGTCGGTGAGTTGGGAACTAAATCTCTTTTCTTCGATATTCACTTACATGAGGACCCAACCCAACTATGCCCACGTTTGGTTCCGTTGTCAGTATTATTACCGAATGCTTTTAAATTTTACGAGCCTTTTCCGGTCTACACAAAAGAATTTAAGATTTCAATTTCAAGCTTCCTCATATTACGTATTTGATTGATTAAATCAATGCATATAATCTGTGTAATACTATTAGTGGGTGACTCTTGTAATATGTTATGTTTCGTTATATCTCGCATCTGGTATCTTATTATACTGCGTGTATCGCTCTGATTTATTTTCTTCCTTATTGTTACATCTTGTCTTTATTTCAACCGTAGCTACCTGCCCCACGCCTGATTACGTTTTTCCCTTAACATTTGTGACATACATGACCACCTTACTGTTCCTATAAACGAGTTTTTTTGATTGCCTCTTTCAGGACAATGTACCCAAGTGTTGCACTTTTTAGTATCCCTATCCACGATCTCTCCAGTCTCTCAGTCTCATTTACCCCATACATCATATACATACTCTTTATGCCATTATTCCATAATGACATACTTTCCTCAAAATTTCCCATTTCATCTGCCATAGAAAAATTCGAAATGCTGCAGATTCGCCTTTCTCGCCTTCTGTTTCTGTTCAGCATATTGTGCATAAGTAATAGTACGAGTTTATTGAACGTATAGATATTGACGAATGTTAGATCTGAGAGGCTTCAGGGTCCTATGATCCAACGAATGGCAAACCTTAATTGTTGTGATGATAAATATGCCACTTTATCTAGAATTTATATTAAGCGGAGGTTCAACCCACTTTAATCAGTGAGATGCCATCTGATCAAACAACTGGATTGGCGAGTGTTGGAGAGATAACTCGATGCATGGCCAACGTCTTACAGATGTAAGAAACTTGTTTCCGTGAAACCCATTTATATCTCCAATTTAGGCTACACCACAATCCCAACCTAATCATGGGAGAAGCTAGACTTGGTATTTTATATCACAGAACAGTAGGATCGTTTTGGGATACCACGGAAATTCGACCAGATGAAAGATTCAGGAAACAAATCCTAGCAGCAAAGGCTTACACATGAGGTAGCAAGCATGCAATTAAGGAATACCATTGCTTACAAGATCAGTAAAAACTACAACAGCGCGCACTATACTTGGATATGATTAACCAAACAGGAGATTTGGGATTTTAAGACCATAAAGATAAACTTAGTTATGACACCTCTTTTTTGCAATTCCTGGTAGAACGAAAAAATGCTAAACAGATAGATTTTGTTGTGTACTGACCGTGAAGGGTAGTCTCAATTCACTTTCCAGGAGTATGAGAATCCGTTCTTGGGAACGGAGTGGTTAATACTA
Source organism: Geotrupes spiniger (assembly GCA_959613385.1). Lineage (NCBI taxonomy): Eukaryota > Metazoa > Arthropoda > Insecta > Coleoptera > Geotrupidae > Geotrupes > Geotrupes spiniger. The sequence goes on along the minus strand of OY390735.1, from coordinate 15,838,945 downwards.
GATACGAACCTGAAGTTAACGTAGCCTCCTTTACAGTAATTGAGGACGGACTGCAACAACTGCAAGTTGACAAAAACTCGGTTATAAATTCGGGGTGCACTGGAAGATATCGAGGCACAAATTGTCTAGCAATGAAGAACTCCACAGTAGATATAGAAAGCTGATGCACTTTCCATGGTACTGATCCAGAGAAACCTTGGTTAGCGGTTGGGAAAATCATGGAGGTAGTGCTGAAAATACAGGACATGTGGGTAAGGATAAGCAACTGTACGCGTTGTTTGGTGAACCACCAATAAGAAATGTTGGGACATCGCAAGGATTAGATGGTTGGGTCATGTAGAGAGATTAGGTAATGAAAGACTAACAAATCAAGGTTTAAGAGGAGGGTTAACAGGATGACGAAAATGAGGCAGGCGGCGAAGAAAATGGTTAGACATAGTAAAAGACCTGGTAGAAATGGGGGAGTAAAAAGAGCAAAACATAGAAAAGACTGGAGAAGAACATGTTATCAAACCGTGAGCCTGCTTGGCTAATAGTGCTGAATTGATTTGAGTTGGGTAATTTATTTACAACCACATAAATCCTGGAAATGCAATTATTTTTTTTTCGATGCATTTCTCTAAGCGACTGATGAAATTGTCCCTTAATGACCTGGACTTAGTGGTATTGTTTTTAATTTAAGTCCGATGCTTATTCGTGCTTACCCTTTAATTATAATTAATATTTCCAAAGGAGAACATCCGACCTAAGAATCTATGGTTCCGCTACCCTTTGTAAAATTTCATTGGTTCGACTGAAACCATTAGCAATTGAATTATCCTTTCTCCAAGTCTCTGTTGTAAAAGAAAAACAAAGTAATCGATTTAGAGGATTTAAAAATATTTGAATTCGGCATTCAGGCGATATTGTTAATAATGAAGAATGCACCAAATACGTGAAACACAGTTGTTGAAACAATTAAGGCGACAGTTCACTAACTGGCAATTATACACATTCGTCCTCAGACATAGGAAAAATCACACTTAAGTTCACGAGTCCTATGGTCGATTACATCCTTCATGTCTGGTGATGAAGAAAGCCGAGTTATATTGTTGTCACATTCTTCCCAATTCGTTACCAATTTGATCAATTTTGCAAAACAACTGTAAAATGCTGCCAAAACACAAACAACAGAAGTCATTAAAGAAAAGGCTGAAACCACACCACATTTTTACTATCAAAGAAATCAATACAACCTGCTACGAATACAAATTAGATATATACTTGCTATGCATGAATTCCAATGCAATGAGAAGACTTGAAATCCCGAAAAACTTAAAAAGCTATGACGCTGAATAAAACACAATATAAAATGTGGCCAAAAATCAACAGAATTTTGGTGGTAAATGGCCCGAGGCAAGGTGATCCCCTCACTAATACACTCTTGAACCTGGTTTTGTAACAAGAATTACGGGATTCTGAAAAGACTAATGAAATCAAAGAATACGTGAAGAAGAATGAAGATAGAACCGTCATGAAGCTCACCCTTACATATACCTGTGAGGCATGGTTACTAAAGAAAGCAGACGAGCATACCCTTGATAAATGGGAAAGAAAAATATGAAGAGATATTTACGGTCGAATAAAGATTGCTGACGAAGAAGAACAAATAAGGAACTAGACATTATGTACAAAGAAACAAAGATAACGTCCGCCATAAAAGCCCGACGACTAAGGTGGATAGGGTATACAGAAAGAAGCCAAAAATCGTCCTTAACCAAGCCCCAATTGGAATGAGAGACCACGGAAGAGAAGACTGGAGAGTGTAGAGCAAGATCTAAAATGTATGAAGATCCAAAATTGGAAAGAAAAAATGAAACAGAAAAGCACTGAATAATATTGTTCAACAAGCCCAAGGCCTTCACGACATGTACATATATAATTGGTTCGATTTACCCCCAAATCGTCAGAAACTAGACAAGGCGATGTAGTGCAGGTCTTAAATGTTGGGGTAGATTGCATCACCTGTAGCCCTTTACACCACTGCTAGTAACGAACATAGTAAGGAACAACGAGCGGTATAATATCTTAACAGGCGGTTCCTTGTATTTACCAGTCAATTATTAGGGACCATAAAATTTTGAGGCCTAAAGATTTTCTAATAATTACAAAATTTATGAATACGGAAAATTTTCGTTGTGCTCAAGCACACTGATTTTGCAGGTCGGAAAATGGTAACTCTCCGGCCGGGTTTTTCCAACCTTAGTAACGACTTCTAAACGAATTGTGACTAAAATCATTACAATTTGAATTTATCAACCTTAAGCCTAATTCCAGAACGAGTTTTCGTTTCTTTGAAAATTATAATGCGATTTGTTTTCAGTCAGCGAAGAAAACCAGGCGTGTCTTGGTCGCACACGAAGCCCCTCTAACTGGTGGTTTCGGCGCTGAACTCGCCGCAACCATACAGGTACGTTCACCACGCAATGGAAGCATTACATAGTAGCCGATAAAACGTTTTATGCGAATGTTTTTAATCGTACCTATTTTACAGGAGGAGTGTTTTTTGAATTTGGAGGCGCCCGTTTCCAGAGTGACGGGATTCGACACACCATTCCCGCACATCTTCGAGCCTTTCTACCTCCCAGACAAGTGGCGCTGCCTGCAGGCCATTCGCAATCTTTTAGATTATTAACAGAGATCTAATTAAGTCTTATCGCTTGAATAAATAAAATCGATTGCGTATCTATGATCTTGTTTGTTTTTATTCGATACGTCGTACTATAGAATGTGGCATGATTTATTGATTCTTACTTCCTATTTGTGTAATTATATATGTTATATATACCGGGTGAATAAATCTATTATCTCTTCCTAGGCATTCTTTTTAGCTCTTGTTGTTAATGCATTTAGTGAGACATCGAAAAATCTAAATTTAGAGATTTAGATTTATTACAATATTCAAAATATGCTCTTAAACCAAAAGGGTCGTGGAGAGAGTAAAGATTACCCCTATGGATGGCGTTGCGTAAGGCATGCTACCGAAGCAACACTGACCCGTTTCAAATAAACGTGGGTATTTATTCAAAATTCTCGTTGCTTTCATCGGAAGCTATTAGAGGTGGTCTGGATTCGTGGACATCAAGGCATGCACAGGGTTCCTACCAAATCACTGCATGTGATTTTCCTTTTGTTATGATAATATTAATTTTGTGTAAAGCGAGTTATCATACTGTTGATACTTCCCCTTAAATATTTATTTACAAATAACCACCTCAATCTGCGTCGTAAATTCAGTCACGCCGCCGTTCGCTGTGTACACATGATCGCAATCATATTCATAATTACACGCATTAGCTACTTATAATATTTCGCAATATGTCATTGTTATTTTTAAACATTCTTTATCGCGCGCCAATTAAAAAATGCGCACGCACTCAAAAAACTCAATAAAACAATAATTATGCATGAAACGCTGGATATTTATAATAATAATCGGCGGCTTTTTAAATCAACATCCGGAATGCCGTTAATTGTAAATGCATGTAGTTCGAAATGAATTATTAATAAACTGTTATGAATAAATATTCATACTTTTTGTTTTTATTTGGCCAGTATCTTAACGTTCGATAAGTTTATCGCGTTGTTTAGTTGCAACAATATTTTCGTGGTTGACTGGCGATAATAACTTAGATATTTTTTATTTCATGTCCTAATTATTGATGTATTCACACCGTGGCAATGGTGGAATATTTAAAGCTGCTCTAGTTATTAATAAACGAGATTGTGAGTGGGGTTTACACATCTAGCGAGATTCCTGAAATGTAGAAAAATTTATAATTTAATTGAATGATTTGGAATAAAGCTCAAACACCTAAACATAGCTGTCGAGGAAATTAAAGACTAGAGCGTTGAGAATCAATCAGTGTGAGATTAAATTGAAACCGCAATTTCTTAAACAGAAGACACGTAAGAACTGATGACAATGGTAACAATGAATATTTAATTTGAAACGATAATAAATTGACGAAATTTTATTATAAAATAAGAAAAAAAAAAAAATCAGGATAATTTTATGTATAAGATTACGCAAGACCTTTTATATTTTGTTAGAACAGTGTACTTGGATTAATTAACTAATTTCACGAGTATTTCCAGCAAATTATTAACAATGCTATCATTTATTAGCCTTTTATGGCAGTACGTTATATGAGCGACCACGTACCTTTTTGTTTGATGACCGTTTAAAGTTAAATAAATACCAACCAACAATATCTTTTGCAGTTTTTATCAAAATTATATTAATTATTTGAACACATATCTTCTGTAATAAATATTTAATTTAAATCTTACAAATTTTGCGAATGGGCTAATGGATGTTGAGATTGTGATTAAAATATTCTAGGAAACATGTTTGCTGTTTTGTACACATTTACATAATTTGTGTGCCTTATATAATTTGCATGTTATTTCATTTTATTCATGTGCTCCACGCCCATTCTCGCTTTATGGTCCCAACCCCTTTCAAGATTGAATGTAGCATTTTCTCAGTTAATTTTTTGAAAAACGAATCAAAATGAAAACAAATAAGTACCAGTGAAGCGATAAGCCGTAAATGCTCACGAAAACAAAGGAATGAAAAACAAATTCAATAGAAATATGATAAATGGGAAATAATAAATAAGATACAATTTGGAGAGAGGAAATAATATCGCAAAGATGGGAAGAAGGAAATGTTGTACTTATACCGTAAAGAGTGGACATTGGGATCATTATTGAAAGATAGACTGGTTGAGGATATCGAAAAAAAAAACTGGACTAATAATGTGGATTTTGAAAAGGGTGACGAGATGCACATAATAACACAAATATCTGGAAAATGGTTCGAACACAACACAGATATCCAGAACGAACACAAAGTGTAGGATCTACAAAACATCAGTGAAAACCTCAGTAACATATGCAGGGTGACAGTCAATTTAATACAGGAGGAAGATAAATGGAAAGTGTTTGAAAGACAAGTTATTATAATCATCCGGGGATAAACAAGCAGGAGAAAATGGAAGTAGACCACTGCTGGAAAATGAAGAAATACTACAGCGGATGTAGGATGTAGGCAGAATATGTAAAACGGGATAATCAGATGGTATGGATATAGACGGGAGAAAGAAGAATTGTAACGAACTGTAAGCTGATAGACCTTCCTTTCAGAGGAAGAGCAAAAACAACGTTGCTAGAACAGGTAGACAACTATTTAAAAGTAATGGGAATTAGGCATTGGAGAAGATTAGCAAATGACAAGAAAGAACGGAAATATGGACTTATCCACCACGAGAGTAAGAATCTGCAGAGTTCTAAATAGGGACAGCTAATGTTTTTCTGGAAATGCACAGCTATATGTATAATACTCCTGAATACCAAAAATTTGCTAACAACTTAAAGAACATAATAATAAAGATGGAGGAATTTCTTCAGCGGAATTTCAGGAGAGATAGATCAGATGGATCAGAACTTTGTGACCTTCATGTATTTCAAACAAGTTTATGACTTGACCGTGACGTGTCGATCAATAAAGTTCATCCAATCCAGAGGAAATCGTGGAATAACTTGATTTTCAAACAAGGCCAATGATACATTTCACAAATCATTATAGTTATTGCATATACGTAATGTAAACCGAAAAGTTTATAGACTATAGGACGAAAATCAATAAGAAAATTTTCTGCCAAGCTCTGTGGTAACCGAGACTCGTTTATTATTTTATTGATTGTTATTGATTCTAACAATGCACCACAGTATGTTTGTGGTTTTGGTTTTCAATCTTATCTGTTGGCCCCCACATCTACGTATTTGTCTCAAATCATTGATGGAACTATCCTTCTGTCGCTGGTTATAACTAAATGTACGTTTCGTTTGTGTCTAAAAATATATGATGTTACATGATTCTTCTCAGATTGATTTGAAAAAAATTAAATAACAATAAAAATTGTAATTGTAAAATCTACTTTATCGTTGGAGTGCCTCATAATCTACCATTTATGTAGAGCCATCTCAAATATGATGAAATATACATTTAATATTTCATAGACAAATAACTGTATAAACATTGCTGGCAAGAATTTGAATATTAAATGTACACATAGTAGTTCACACCAGTAGATGATAAAAACGTGTAACAAAGTATCGAAGTGTAATTCTTATCAGATTTATGGACGTTGTAAATTGCGGGCTTATAAAATGCTATAAATAAAGCAATACATTTTTTCGCTGAAACGTGTGCTATATAAAGCTACGCAAAGTTATAGTCGCGACATGCATGCACAAGCCTCGTAGCCCAGAAAAGTTCAATCAATTCCTCATATTCCTTCTTTTAAACTATTAAGTGTTTGATATATTATAACAAATGACTGGTTTCCTACCGCGCCCGCCAAACCCATTTTTCACTGGACTTCTATTTAAATAAAAATTCCCTTTTTAAAGCCACTTATTAAAAAACATGCCTGCAATAAAATAATGTTTTAATTACAAAGTTATTTCTATAATTTCTCCGCTGTTTGCTTTATAATCCATATCCCTTTCAAAGATAATTGAAACTTTAAAACGCGATGTTAATCCCTGCTCACTGCAAAATGCAAATGCAACGAAAACCGATTTTCTCTAAGCCTTAAATCGAATCGAAATAGTACCGAAAGTTCCGGGCTGGCTAATTCAACTACACCAATTCCTTACTTCAATAAACTCAAATAGCGTCGAATATGTCGGCTATTGGAACTTTGTGTTCTATTGTAAACTGAAACTCTGCTTCAAGGTACATACATGCAATACGAATTGTCTAATTGGAGATTTGCAAAGGGATGACGATATTTCAGTCGTCAAACTTAATAACCCAAATCATTAAAAATCAGAAACTACCAGAGTGGGGCCAAGGGACTTAGTTTACATCTCAAATATATTACGAAAATTACTGCTTTAATTATTAATTTCATTAAATGACACGTAAACAACCAGTGGTTACCACATCCATTTATTTAATAATGTTAAGTATTTACGAACCAGTATTCAAGTAAAACATGAAGTAAGGTTGCATTAAGCCACATTGTGTATGTCATTCGGTAAATGTAAATTATGGTCGAAACTTGATAATTATGTGCATTAATTGAGGAAAAAACAACTCTATCGCATGCTCGAATCGCGTTCGTGGTTAATTTTGTACCTCAGATTAGACAGTTCGTAGCACATTTAATTTACGTCCGACAAAAACAAATTTGTTTGTCACGGAAAAAGCTCGAAATAAAAAGTTCATTGTACCGGTCATGCGACGAAAGTTATTAACTCCGCGTATCGCAATGCCTATCTCTTCCTAGAGTGGCTTTTTTGCTTTTGGGCTCGAGGAAGTGGAAACGTTTTCAGCGCACGCCGTCGTCACAAAATCGATTTTTTCATGTATCTGCGGCAAACTGACAATTATAGTTTATTTTATTCGAATATAAAAGTTTGAAAAGTAACGGCGGCGCCTAATTTGTAGGAACTGGAGAAATCACACTTGCGTATTAACGGAACCTTGTCATTAATTATTATTTTCTAGGAATGTTATAATAAATGAGGCAATTATAGCGAGAGTACTAATACTCGATAAAACTTTTTGCACGCGTTGTTCTACGGCATCTCTTCAAAACAATGTGCTGAGTAACTCTGTTATGGATGACAGCGTAATTTATTCATTGTATAGCGGCGACAATTAATGATCTTTTATTATTTTAGTACATGCTAGCTGACCATCAACATAAATCATGCGATTAAATATACTCAGTGACATATAAACTGCACCACCTAGAAGGGAATTTTTGGACCAAATTTGGCAGAAACATTGGACTAGTCTAAGGTAACAATTGATTAAAATTTGATAAAGAAAACACTTCATCTTTTTGTTTTTTCTTTAATAATGTGTTGGTCCGCCCCTATTTCTGATACACTCATTGACCCGCCTTGGCATTGATTCCAGCAGGTGATCAATGTCTTCTTGGGGTATGGCATCCCAAGCAGCCTGTACTTCATGCCGTAGAGCTTCTATTGCCAACGGTGGGTTCGGTAGATTCCTCAATCTTCTACCCATCACGTCCCACACGTGCTCAATGGGCGACAAATCGGGAGATCTTGGCGGCCAAGGCAAAAGATTAACATTGGCCTCTTCAAAGAAGTCAAGAGAAACCCTTGCTACGTGAGGTCGTGCATTATCTTGCTGGAAAAGTGGGTCTTCCAGCCCTCGAAGATATTTAAGAACATGTCGTTCTACCACTTCGTCAATGTAGCGTCGGGCGGTCATACTGCCCCGAATGAAGAGCAAGGGTGACTTACTGCCGTAAGCAATAGCACTCCACACCATCAACCCCACAGTTCGGTGAACATGCCTCGCAATCGAAAAATCAGGATTGCGCCTTTCTCCACGTCTTCGTCTAACAGTCATCCGACCATCATGCATTCCTTAACAAAATCGCGATTCATCACTAAAGACAACTCGATGCCACTCCAAGTTCCATTGAAGTCTTTCCGTGCACCAGGCCAAACGTTCCTGGCGATGTTGAGCAGTGAGGGGTAGCACAAGATGTTGGCGGTAAGACAGCAAGCCAAAAGGTTCTTATTCGACGATAAACTGTTCGCTAGCCTATCGGACGACCTTGTTCACCTAACCATTGATCAGCTATTGATCTAGTTGTAGAGAATCGGTCTCTCAAGGCCATTAGTCTTAAGCGGCGATCTTGACGTTCATTGGTTCGTCTTTGAGCCCCAGTGCCTCTTCTCCGACGTGCAACCCCATGTTCAGACCACGCTTGATAAACACGCATTATTGTTGAGTGGTGCCGTCCTAAACGGTTGCCGATTTCTCTAAACGAAAAACCTGATTCTCGTAAACCAACAATCCGCCCTCGGTCAAAGTCACTCAGCTGCTGGTAAACTTGAGGTCTCCTTCGTCTAGGCATCATCAAACACTTGAAACACTTTAATCTAAAGAACGGGATCCGAAAAAGTGGAACAAATTCAAAAAATGACTCGATAATTGCTTGTCTATCACCACCTCTAAAAAATGACACAAACGCCAAAAATCCCATGACTACTTGATGATTGGGTTTCAAATTTTAATCAACTATTTCCCTGGACTAGTCCACTATTTGGTCCAAAAATTCCCACCCCTTCTAAGTGGTGCAGTTTATATGTCACTGAGTATACATGCATTTTAAATTATTGTTTTATAGCATGTATTATAATTATTATTAATATCGATGGTTCAATAAAAAAAAAGAATTTCTCTGTTATCGTTAGTTATTACGACACCGTATTTATCATTTATATGTAATAACGACGCCAATTACTAAAATCAATTTTGTAACAAAAGGAAAAGCGACCGAGCACAACTAAAAACACGTTGTAGAAAATCGAAGATAATTAATAACCCAGTTTCTCGAGCCGAGAACTTTTTTCGTAAGATGTCAGTATTTAGCGTTTCCAAATGGGTGAGTGTAAACGGCAGTTGATAGCCTTGACAAGGCCGTTAGTGAGGGCGTTTGAACACCCCCTCCCCGCGCCTTAATTCTGTACCGCACCGTGCCAACATTTTTCTCTCTTTCCATTCGACAGTTCACCCAATGCACGACGTTCGATTTCTAATTCTTGCTTTCCTGAGGCCTGCATTCCGCTGGATCTTGCGAAACGAATGCAAAACCCAATGAAATAACATATCTTAACACAAGCTTATGTGCCGCAATTCGTTTAGTTGAAAAACCGCCGTAACGGTTAATTGCGACAGACAATTACAAATAATAATTTTTTTTGAACTGTAAAATTCGCGAAGGACGTCGGATGTTATTTTACGTCGTAGGTCCAATTTTATATAAATGATATACATAGTATATAAGAACTTGAACCAAAAAAAAAAAACTGTTACGAAATATTGGCGAATATGGCTGCACTTCACATATCCTGAAGGCAAATATTTTTAATTCCATAACAATACGAATGACCTTTCGTAAAAAAAGTGTTGGGTAATCAGGAAATCAGAAACGTTGAACTTGATTAAAACTATACATATGTATGTTATGCATTATAAGCTTGAAACAGTAACTTACACATACACATAACCAGTCAATTATAAATTTGCAAATGCCCTACTTTGGGCGATTGTTTTATAAATTACAGCTGATTGGTATATAATGAGCAGTAAAATTTATCTACAGGATGAACGACACGAGCGAACGCGAACATGGTAAATCATATGTGTGAGTATCGGCCTTTAGTGTGAGTTGTTAGGTGTTTCTATGATCTCTTCAATGATTGTCTACTAAATTATTGTATGAAATTACGATCTCGTCAATATAGGAATTCAGCGGAAAGTAACAAATTTTTGTTTGATATTTTTCAATCGCTTTTCTTAATCGGTACACAATACGGGGAATGCAATACCACAATCCAGGTATTTAACATCCAATTTGACAATCAGAACCTCGTATATCCCAGGGTTTAATCGCACAAATGGAAACTACGATACAATTATTGTTTTATATCCAACGTCGGACGATCAGTATGTTTACAAATTCATTTGTTTCATCAACATCGAGGCGAATTGTTCGATCACTTTTGGTGGTTGACTGGTGTATGGTAAACTCGCGTGTCGTGACAAATAGTTTCAAAGAACTGTGTGGCTTGGCCAGTTATTGGCTGCACGTGGTGTGGATTTGTATTATATCACGACACCTAATTACTATATTTTCGTGGAAAATATAAACTAACTCTGAGGAAATTTATCGATTTTTTTGATGCCGCAATTCGTCATCGAATATTTTTTTTTTTGGTGGTGGAACCAACCCAACAAAGTAAAAGATGCGTGATATTTACGTCACCGCCTACATAGGAACTTTAATGCATATATGTACGTACACCTTCGTGGATCGACTGTGGTCGGATATTTCGCGTGGCGATATCTGACATCGATCATCGGCTGTTCGATACCGCGTGGACCGGGTGGCGAGCGAAGGCATCCCCCCCCAAACGGACATTATTTTGTTATTAATCAACGTTTAATTACTGCATTTAATTTCACCTGTTTTTTGAATTAACCTTTACTTAGTACATTTAATAAAATCTTCGCTTTTAAATCAACGTTAAATTAGTACATTTAACAACATTTATTGTTTTGAATCGAGACTGATTATCTATTCTGCGGCAATGCGATCTTTCATTTCCTGGGACTGTTATTTTATGTACTTGTGGGTTTATTTTATTTATTATTTTATTGTGGTGTAATAATATTTAGCCTTGGGACGGACCTGGATGTCGGATTTCATCAATCTTCTGTATAAGTTGAATAATAATAACCTTTCCTTTTGGGAAGGCCTAGTTGTGTCCGACTTCAACGTTAAAGTGGTAATTCTGTTTTTTTAGTAAACGTTAGTGATTAGTTTAAAGCTAGATTGCGCTTTATTTTCCAACCTGCTCCGATACATTGTGATTATTTGGCTAGGGCTGTATACATTTATGTCGGATCGGATGGCGCTCTAAATTGTAACCCTCCCCCACTTTCCCCTGGACTTGGCGAGGAGGCACCTTCAGCGAAATATCAATGTAATAGCTTAAACAAATTTCACTAAAAGAACTTTGTAAGAATATTTGGGACATACCGGCCTTCTGTTGCCTGTACTCTTTATCCTTTTGCTTTAATTGCAAGTATCAAGTTTAAGCTGGGTTAGCAGGTACTAACTGTTGAGTTCATCATCGATGATTTGATAAGTTGTGTTCAACATATAAGGCTTGTGAATATTATTGGAGGAATCGTCAGAATCATTTTTAGGTTCATAAACTGAACTGACGTCTGAATCAGCGACAGGATGCAATGTGTTATCTTCAGGATATAATAATAATAAATAAATTAAATTTAAGTAATATCAATGACGATCAGGGCAAACTTACAAACAAGTCTTCGTAAATGTTACTCTATTAAATGTTATCCTACTATTATTTGTTTGCTGTCGGACACTTCTTCGACTTTGTGTGACTATGTGTCTTTCACACATGGAATAGATATGAAAAGGGCTCGAGTATTGAAGAAAATAAACATGATACGTTGTAGGAACAAAACAGACGTAAAGCAAACTGGTCACCAGTTTGAGAAATATAGTAAAAGATAGACAAAAACTACATGATATCATGAAAGGAGATTCTAATTTAAGAATCCAGAAAATTTCAGGTGAGACTTATTAACATGTCGCAATTCAGAGCATTTGCAGGCGCCATTTTATATGACATATGAGGAGTCTGAAGGTGAGTCCAAGTCCAAAACGAAATCTAATGCTGAAAATAGGTCTTCTACATTAAGGAATCGCCGAAACAAGTTATTTAGCAAATGTTTAACTACAAATAATGGTTTTACTTGCCTCAAGAAAGTGAAACTACTTAGGGTTTAGTGAAACGCCCCCAGAATGTTCAGAAACTTATACCACATGACGAAATTTTTAGAAGTCAATACTATATTTGTTGAGTGATGATTATCTTTAATGATTTATAAACTTTTTAATATTAATGAATTTCTTCCTGAAAAACAGAATAATATTATTTTTGAGACAGTAGACTAATCAATGCCTGAGTCTTCAGCCATGTCGGCTGGAAAATGTGAACCGCCATAAAATGTTAAAGTGTCGTTCATAATAGCTCAAAATGCTCATTGTTAAATGATTTAAATTTAAGTCTTTACTTAAATATGGAATGAATAAAAATAAATCCTCACAAAAGTCTGTTGATATTAGATACAGCTTCGTCGAGTATGCACGTGCAATGGCAGAAAATATGAATATAAAAGAAAGGCTATATAACGTTCATCTTAAGTTGGTGCAAAAGCCTAGATGTCGCTATATAGATTTAAGAAGTATACACTTATTCGTTCTATTCATATTTCACACTTCCAGCGCACGCGTTTATATTTCGTTTTATTCAAGCCATTCTCGTCATATGTAGATATGTTAGAATGGGGCTAAATAAACACAGCAACCATGCAGGATGAACATAAAATAGATAAGGCAATTAAAAATTGACACTCACAGGTGATTGCATCAACCCATCAATAGCTTTACGACGGTGGTATTGATATTGACTGATGCGAAGAGATAGCGAGTATATAACGGATAGAGACCCTATCGATTTGTGAATAAGAACGAGATACTCGTATAAATAGAAGTCAACAATGTAACATTTGTGTTAACTTTTGTGAGTGACAAAATAAGGTGAATTAATGTTCCAGTGTGATCAATTAAAAAAAAGGTAAAGACCTTAGAGTTTAACAACAGCTTTAACATGACAGTCAAACCCGCTTGTAAACTCAAACCGGCCTCCACATATCGGTTAAAATCACTCATAGTCTAGCTGAGATTATTTTTTGATAATAAAATAATGAATTTACGCGTTATGCGAAACATTTTATATAAATCGCATGTGCCAACATTAATAAACAATTTCTATATCTGCACCACCTTGACGGTCTACAAAGCAGTGTACATTTAGCCAGTAGTAAATAATCCGATTATCACCATTGAGATTTGATGATCGATTTCTTAAATTGTTTATGCGAAATTCCAATAATATCGTTATGAAAATTAGAGCGGGCATACTTACGTGCTAATGGAACATAATTAAAATACTTTTGTGGTAGATGCAACATTTTCAAACAGAACTCATTTTTCGTCCAGTTGAAAATAATGAACATCTGGGATCTGTTTTCGACTACTGATCTCAGATCTGACCTCCTGTTGACACCTCCGAACCATGTTCTGTAACGAGCTGTTAAAATTGACATAGTGGACCAACATTGTTATTTATGGACGTCTTGTAGAAATAGTACAATATTTCATTTCTGAACAACATACATACTTTCAGATTTTGGTTTATTGCGTAATACATTTTAGTGCAGGTGTGGATTGAACATAAACCAAAACCAAAATCAGAAGCGAAACTACAAAATTAGCGGGTGTAAACGTGGAAGCAAGAATGGTAATTCTGCTTCCACCCTACGTGGGTAGGTTTGTGTAGTGGTGCGTGAATCAATCGCCCACTGCAACTGCAAGGATCTGTTGTGGCTCTCACCTATTTAGAGTTGACCCTCCATTCCAATCCTCTTTATGTAGAGAAAGATTGTTCAGGGTGATATTTTTGAAAGTTTACCTAGCTTAAGTTTTACCTCACCGAAGACTGAGAACCTGATTTGACACCGTCGGGACGGGTACACATCGCATGCTTTGGTATCTCATTGTATTCCAGGCATAGTCGGCACTCGGTAGCGTCAGCCATGTCCAACCTATGCATATGCTGCCAGTAAAGAGGGGTGTTAGAGTGCGCAGGGCTTTCCTGCCCAGATCCAACAGAGCCCTGGTGCGTGCAGCAGATGGCCCTTCAGTACTACCTTCAAATGTTCCATTCTCTAGCACTCATGCCAGTATTCAAACAGATCTTATAGCTTCTGGGCAGGGCTCTTGTAATTCCAGGAGCCGGTTCTGGGCCAATAAGTTCCAGATTAGTCCAGAGAATCGGCTGCTTCGTTGCCATTATCAGCAGGCTAGTAAGTTTTGCTCTGACTTTCCTCCGTGAAGAGTTGACCCACTAGACAATACATACGACATGGGTCTGATAACTAGAACGTACAGCCAGTATATTTTCTTGCGAACCAACACCCGCGTTTTCCACAAATTCTACGGCACATCCATAGTGCCTGTTTAATTTTGTTTGTAATATCTTCAAGATGGGAGAACTCCAGTTGAGCATTTTATCTAGCGTCACCCTTAGATACTTTGTTTCCTCCACAAATGGTATCGTTTTACCTTTCAGTTTTGTTGAGGCGAGTTTTTGAACCTATTCCTCTACCTATCCTATTCATTAATGGATTGCTGTTCTCCTGGGAGTTATAGATAATTGCTCCCTCATAAGTATCATCCCTGTTTCTTACAAGAATAACGATATCACCAGCATAGGCATGTATATCGAACTGCTGATAATTGCCAGTAGGTCATCCACCAGAAGTGTCAACAGCTTGGAGGAGAGAACCCCTCCTTGTGGGCAGGCTCTTACTGCCATAAATCTGACCGTTTGACCACACATCGATGTGGTAATTATTCTGAGTTTGAGCAGGGCTTCTATCAATCCTGCAGAAGGAGGTGCGCCCTCTTTCACTGCAAAAGCTGTATATAGGGATAAAGGTGGTGCTGCCCGTTGAGCGCCTCTTCTATTTCAAGGAAGGCTGCCACCGCAATCCATTTGCCCTCCAGGGATTGGGCTATATTCTTCACAAGGTTGTTCAGCACCCGATTCGTTGATTTGCCCGTTTGATAGGTATACTGATGGACGTTCAGGTGATCTAAGGTCTTCAGTATGAAGGACATCAGGCTAATAGGCCTGAATGACTTGGGATGTGGAACTGCTCGTCTTGTTCCACCTTAACCCGGATCCAATCGAAATCCCAATCTGAACCTATATTTTTATGCGGTCGTCACAATCAACTGAATATAATCAGCTCGTATAATTTTACTCACATTCAAACACAACGTAAGACACATGAAATCAATGTCACTAAATCAAATTCCAATAATTCACATTCAATGAAATATTGAAACTATTTCCAGTTGCATTAAATTAAACTAAATAAGATGCCTAGCAGACATCATATTTACATAGTGGTCAAATCTAGAACACGTTGCATATTATTTAAGTGAGAATAATATTTGTTGGTTGATACTATGCTGATAGGACTCATTCCAACCTAACGTAACTCACAACTAATAAGTATACTGGTCTGGTGATCTAGGGATATCTAGGTTATAATCCAAACTTCAAGTTCAAATCTTAGCCAAGGACGTCGGGTTTTATTATGCTGATGACACCAACGACTATGATTTTGAAATGGATCTAAGCAACCAGTCGGATAAGTTCTTTACATTTTCGTGTAATACTCACAATGAATGGTGAAGTAGTTTTAGTAACTGTAAGTAGTTGGACGCAAAAGGAACCTAAGTAGGAGAGATGAACCTAATTCAGTATCTAAGAAGTAAGAAAATGCAAAGGTGAATGAAAATAATACAATACAAGAATGTATACAACATAATTCACCTGGACACAGCTGTTAATTTTAGTGAGAAACCCAATTCCACGAAAATCAAATATGTGATTCTACATACATAGATGCTCACCTCGTGTTCTGACCTGATCAGTTGAATAAAACGTTTACACATTTAAACATTAAAGTCTATTGCGAGAATAATTAATATTTTATATATGATTGATTGCTTCAATTTTTTTCGAATTATAAAATACATTTAACAGATTTTGATCATATGGAACCCATTGGATCAGACATCAACTTGACCTACAATTAAAAACTTGTAAAGTTCAAAAACTGGCATTTCAAGGACCTTGAAACCTAATGCATATATTTTCAACATAAGTAGAGTTAATTAATAGAAATATATTGACGTTTTAGTACCTATTTATTTTCTAATTAAATATTGTGATGTAGCATTGATGTCCATGATATATGAGCGGTATAAATTATACGACGGATTTTAATAATTTTGGCTTTATTTGCAATGCTGCTAAATTATAAAAGAATCTAAACTAGTTGTAACATAAAACTGCAACAAAATATTAAAATTGTTAAACTCCCAGTTATAAGGAAATTAATGCAAATTGCTCAAAAAATTTACTATCTCCATACGTGTGTCATCCGTTAAAAAAAATAATCAAAAAATCATATGCTCTGTAATATAATGCTTAAAATGTGTTCCCTCCATGTTGCAGTCATTCAATCACTCAAGTTTAATTAATGACGGTGAATCTCTCCGTTAGTGTAATTGGAGTAACTTCTTTGTTGTACGATCGAAATTGATAGTTCTCGGCTAATATGTTTTTCTTCTAGACAAAACATTTGATATCCTGGCACTCACTGCACCTAACAGGATGTTGACAATGAAGATTATGGTTGGCTAATTAAATTTTACGACTCCTTCGAAAATCCACCATATTGTCAATGTGACATAAATAAACTTCAATAAACCCATTGATAGTTTTAATTGCTAAATTAATTACCTAAATTAAACCAAAGTTATTGCAAAAAAATGATATTAAGTTTAAAGTAGACGACAAGATGACAAAAATAATCGATTTCTGCGCCAACTCCCTCTCTAAGATATTTTCTAACTACCGCTCAAATACCGGATGCCATTTGCGACAAACTCATTTCCGCACACACACGTTTTTTTCCCTACTCGACGTTACGGACATTTTTCGACTGCATTAGATTGTCCAATGTACGAAGACGTAAAAATCAATGGGTAATTCGAACTTATTAAAAGTGAAATGAGGAAGCCGACGACCGTATTGACCGCTCGTTGTGCCGCTTGAACGGCCAACTGTGTTCACTGAACGTGATCATCTGTATCAATAGCATCAACATTCCCTGAAATTAACTTAATCGAACCGACGTTATCAAATAATTTGCAGACGAAATAAATGATTAGAGTGCGAATAAATAGTTTTTGCCAGTTTGTTGTTGCCATCTTTTTTTGGGATCCACACCCATGCTTTCTAATGCCTACGCTGATTTTTAAAATTAAGCAACGCGTTCGTGAATCATTCGGACCAAAATTGACGCAGGCGGTGGGTCGATCATCGGATTTTCTATATTTAGCAAGTTTCTTAAACTTGCGAGAGAATTGAGATTTACGTCGGGTTATTCTTCTCTCTTGATATTTATTATATACACTCCAATATTAGTTTGAAATTAGATTGTGATATGTGTTAAAAAAACAATACATGTGCTGGAAAAGTGTCAAATTCCAAATATATTTTTTAGAAAGATAAATCGAATCCACAATATGTCGTAACTCCACTGCGTCATTTTGTAATCGGCAATTTTCGCACCGACGTTGTACGCTCTGTAGGTAGATAATGAATTTTATTATTTTTTTGATACAGGAAAATAATACCTATAATAATTACAATAAATTAGTTTTTGGTGCTAATGTTATAGAATATGCTTTCTCATCGCTGTCATTTCTCGCGTAGATTATGAAAAACTTACAACACATACACAAATGTCTATTCAGAGATTGGGAAATGATTTGCGACTGAATTTTAGTAGGGATTTGTTTGTTCGAATTCACTTGCGTTCCTTGTGGCATGGTAAAGTGAAACGAATTCAAGAGGTTTGTGGATTTTGTGTTCAGACGTCGGTATTGACGAACTTAAATAGTTTAGTTAGTGATTCAAGATTTTTATTGTATCTGTCCATTTCTTCAACTATTCTCAATATTTGTTCTTTTTTTAGCCCATAAGTATTTTGCTCCTAAATCATCAGTTCTATTAGTTCTACAACACCCCCCTTCTTCAAAAACCCACATTTGTACCTTTTCCAAGTTTAATGTTCTCCTGACCACTTTGTTTACCTTTACATACCCAGTTGTACTTTTTAATATATTTTCCCAATCGTCCTTACAAAATCATCTCGTTCCTTAGAATCATCTCGCCCTTGCATCCAATCCTTATTTATTCTTATCTGTTGCAGGCCTTTAGGCCCATATATCCGTTTTCCTCGTTCACTCTTCATTTCCTTTACTCCTCCAGTCCTTGATTTTCTACTTCCATAGGTCTTCCATAACCTCCTTCCACTATCACCTCTTTACTCTTCCTCATACGTCGTTCGTTAACCATTATTTCTACGTGTACTACGCACCTCAATCTGCCACCACGCTGCTGATTGTCGATTTTCCATACATTTGTTACACTTCCTCATTTGTTTTTCGTTACCAGTACTTCCCTAATCCAAATCAATCCTTTCATATAACTACACCCTGCCCCTTTCCACGCCTATTTTTCTCATGGTTCACTCAGCAGCTATTATTCCATATTTTAATAATCAACCTGTTATTTATATTCGCTCGAAAGAGCGACGGTTAGCGGCTTGACTTGAGTTATCATTTTATATTTCAATAACCAACTTGTTTTAGAATTTCGCTCTTAACAGGGTAATCTGAATTAACCGAACGTGTAGGATAAGACATACAATGCATTGGAGAAGTAAAAAGATGTTGAATTGTCTCGATTCGAATCTTTGAAGACATTAACGTTCAAAGCGAATGCATTTACACCATTAGATCGTGCATTATATGTCTTCAGGATTTGAAATTGGAACTTGTTTCCTTCTTGTTTCACTCAACAATTATTATTTTATATCCAAACAATCCACAAACATGTTGAAATTTCAAAGGAAGTTAATGAATCACTGACCATGCAAAGTTTTATGTGCTACGAATGGTGATTTTATTTTACCGGATGTTTCAGATTCCGAGGATAAAGGAGAAGAATCGAGACTGTCGCAAAGTCCTTAAAACTTTTTGAAGGTATTAACATGAGGAGCATCAAAGACGTGTTACTCCGTAATGGGAATGTATAGGCCTGTGGCCTATTCAGGTGAGCTGAACAGGTATTCAGTATATGGTTAATCTATGGCGACTTCGAAGTTATAAGAATTCTATTAGGACAACAAAAGCTGGGTCAGTCGGGCATTGGAAATTGGACTCTGAGAGGTGGGACACAGCGGAGATATTTTGGATGGAAAGTGAAAGAGTGAAAGTTGAAAAAAGGGCGGAAATAAACACAGGACTTTAGGAAGTTTGAAAGGATTAAAATAGAAAAACTAAAAATGGAGAAAGGAAGGGCAGAGTACCAGGAACTAGTAAATAGAAAACTGGAGAAGGAGGAAAACAAGAGAGGGGGTTGGTCAATATATAGAAGATGGGAAGTACTAAGGCAAGTGCTAGTAAAGACAAGTGAGCAAGTATCGTATGTGAGAAACAAAGAGTAGACCAAAGCAGGAAAAGGGCACATTGGTGGAATGAGGAAGCAAAAGGAATAATAAAGGAAAATAAGCTTGGATGAATTTTCAACAAACTAAAATGCGGAAATACCGAAAAGAGTATATTGGAAAGAGAAATGTTCGCGAATAACATAAAGGAAATAATGAGCTTTTAAAAGGGGAGTAATGGAAACGAATATGGAATAGAAGAGATGATAAGAAAAATGTGAAAACAGAAACAGCCGAAGTACTGGAAGCATGGAGGGAATATTTTAAGGAAAAGTTTAAATAGAGAAAGAAAGGAGATAACGAAAAAATACAAAGGAATGTCGTGAAAGGGGGAAAAGGGCTAAAACATTGGAACGATATAACGAAAACACAAATAGAGGAAGCTATAAAGAATATGAAAAATGGAAAAGGAATTGGAGAGGACGGAGTAGCGCCAGGGATGATCAACTTGGAAGGGAAAAGAGTAAAGGAGTGATTGAAGATAATATGCAAGGAAGCAATGAAGGAAGAAACAATACCAACAGATTGGAAAAGAAATATAATAATACCACTGTATAAGAAGGGGACAAGGACGGATTGCAAAACTACAGGGCGATATGCCTATCGTAAGTGACGTTCAAAATATGAACACGAATAATAAAGCTAAGACTAAGGAAAAAGGAATGTTAAAAGAAGAGCAAGCAGAGTACAGGGAAGGGAGGCAAATACCACTGTATGGGCGCCTTAAGAAACTTTAAGTCTGTGAAAGCCATATATAGATCTTTCCCTTTTTCTATATTATTTTACATTAAGTCAGCTAAAGAGAGAGGAAGTTTGGAAAATATTAAAGAAAAGTGCGTGTCGGAAAAAATAATAAATGTAACAAGAAGCATATTTAGATCAGTGATGGGAGCAGTACGAATGGAGGGAGGGAAATCCGGGGAATTTTAAATGGAAAGATGATTGAACCGGGGGATAGTTTAGGCCCACTACTTTTTATAGTATATATGGACGGCATAATACGGGAATGCGAAAAGGAAGCGCCGAGTGTGCGCGTAGTGTACAGAAATATGAAACCGATATATGTATATACAGAGCATGGCATACGCTGACCATGTAGTTCTGCTGGAAAGGAGAATGCAGAAAATAATAAACGTATGGATAAAATAAACAGAGAAAAAGGAAATGTGGGGAAAAGCAAAGTGATGAGAATAAAGCTTTGAAAATAGGATATATATATATATATATATATATATATATATATATATATATATATATATATATATATATATACTGCAATCGAGAAGAAGTAACAACATTTGAATACCTGGGAACAACATTAACTAATGATGGAAGAATATATTTTGGAAATGTCAAAGAGGATAAGAAATGCAACAAGAACATACTACCAGATGAACGAGACTATTTTTGGGAAAAGAGAAATAAACAAGCAAACAAAGAAGAATGTTTATAACACAATAATGCTCCCAATAATATTGCAAGGGAGTGAAAGTTTGGCAATGTGAAAGGGACACGAAGGAAAAATTACAGCGATGGAAAGGTAATGAGGAAAATTCTGGGAGTGTCGAAAAGGAACAGGAAGAGAAATTAATGGATGCTAGCAACACAACTGGAGCTGGATAAAATAACAAGGAAAGAAGAGAAACAATTAGGGTGGTTTGGGCATGTAATGCGAATTGGGCAGGACAGAGCATTACTACGAAGGGTAATGGAAGCAAGACGAGAGGGAGAAAGGAAAGTTGGAAGACCACTAAGAAAATGGGAGGAGAGGATACGTGAAAAATGAAGGGGATGACAAAGAATAGAGAAGAATGGAGGACGTGGGTGAAAACACCAAATTCGACGCCGTAAATGGCACAAGGAAAAAATGAAAGAAAGAAAGAAAGAATCATAGTTCTGGCTATTTTAGTAACGGCTATACCTATAACAATTTCTTATTAATTAGTTTTAAATGTATTTAATTAATTTTTTAGGAACTTTATGAACAGAACTATTGAACAGATTTGTCCCAGAAGGCTGTTTAAGCTTTACAATTTTATGTTTGAGATAATTTCTTCGTCCTCGAAACAATGTGCGATATAACGAGATTTATCACAAATTAATTAGACTAAAACAAAACAAATTCCACGATATTGTGGGCTATATTATATATTTTTTTGACTATTTTAATCGACGAACTCAGTTTTGTAAAAAAATTTGCCTATGATTAAATTGTGCGTTACAAATGGAGCAATAATTTGTAATTATTAACCCTGAAAAGTTGTAAAAATTCAAAAACGAATGTTACGTGCATTATAGGCTGAAGCACATTAATATAACAATTCATTCGTTGATTGGAATTTCTGTTTACAATCTGTTGTTATTTTAGGTTATATTTAAATCTCATATTTTGCCTTTCGACAAAAAGTTAATTAGCCTGGCGTGTCCCGCGACATTTGAAATAAGTCGTAAATATCAGAATACAATGCTAAGTGATTGATTTATGTTCATAATTTGGCATAGTATTTGTTCATGTTGCTTATTTCTAAGAAATGTGGTAATCATTTTTAATTTATTACTAAATATTCTCCTCTTATGTAATGTATGCTTCATGTGCATTATAATATTTTGACATATTTCACATACAATAACTTTGTGAATAATATCCATCACTTTAAATTAATTTGTCCATTTCTAAGAAATGTCGTAACCACTTCACGCATACAACAACAAGTGAATAATCCACTTTATTCTACAATGATTTGATATAATCGACTTTAAAAATGAACTTATTATTATTATGTATATTATTTTAGGTTGACTATGGCTAAATCTTAAAATCAGTATATTGCAACTTTGTATACAGTCATTTACTTATCTTTTATCTCTGGGGCCTGTAATTAATATCATATGAATATCGATATAAAATAAGGTACTTGTTGTATAGCATCAACAAGGAAAAAGTATTCAGTGAACGTGAAGGCGAAAGTTATACGAAGATTAATGACTAGTAAGCTATAAAAACAAAAAATCCCGCGATCTAATCCCTGGGATTGTTCTTGTTTTACTACTTTAAGAAAACAACACAATGGACAATATACAGTGCAACATATTCTATGAGTAATTTGTTGATTTTTAACATTATTCTTCCGTCTTATAATTTTAAATGATTTATAAATAGAAAAAAGTCAATACTATCCAACACAACAATACTTTATGTACGCTCTATTGTTAGACGAAGTTGAGTCTCAAGAGTCAAGGAAAGTGGGTGTATCATAAATCACTGGAGGATTTATTTTATTGAAAACAATGACCCCAACTTAATCCATGTTCAAACAAGGCTAACTTTCAATGGGACTAATTTTTTTCCATTCTATAATTTCTAACTTTGACTGCCTCTTCCAAATAAATAAATTTAAATAAATATATACAATTTTATAAGTATCAGAATTTACTTTTTTCACATGCGAACGTTATTGAACAAAACAGAGCCAACAAACAAAATTCAGTCAATTTGTAAAAATCTAGTTTGAAAAATCAACTTCGTCGAAAATATTCTATCGGTGAAACTACAACTACATGCATCCTATTTATATTATGTTAAATTCGTGCACTTTCATTTAATTCGATACGACAACCCACCAGGATTATTTATTAACAATCGTATGATCAATCAATCAATCAATTTATACGGATCAATGGAGCTTTTTTCAGGACGATTATGTTATCAACAGACTTTCTTTGTAAACCTCTTTATAGACAAGTGTAATTGGTTGTTCCTTAAAACACTGATATAGTAACAATTAATAACGTGCTTAGTTGACTTATAAACAAAGACTGTCATAACAAATTAATGTTTTTATAAAATAATACAAGTATGATGAATTATAGTAGAATTTGATGTAAAGTCCATATAATTATAATTGGAATAGGTAAGAGGAGCCAGAACAACGTATTATTTACATGTTTGAGAGCAAATTTAGGCCCGAAAATTTGCGAATTTATTAATTCAAATCTTAATTGACTTAAAAAGCTTTGCCATCAGCATATAGTTAATGCATCCGCACGTTTGATGTTTATTAAGCATTAAATGAAAACACATTAAACTGGCAATGTTATATTAAAGTATTTAGAAAATAATAAAAGACGCAATAACGACGCATCATTTAATGGTTTTTATAATAGTACTTGGTGTAAAGTTAATAAAGTTATAAATAGAATATTCATCCTGCGTAAATCCTTTGGACAAGTGGGGACATTAACATAGAGTTAATGCATCCGCACGTTTTATTTTTATTAATCATTCAATGAAAATACATCTAAATGTCAATGTTGTATTAAAGTATTTAGAAAATAATAAAAGAAGTAATAACGACGCATTATTTAATGGTCCTTTTAGCAATACAGTCAGAACAAAATATTATTTCAAGGTTTTAGAGCAAATTTAGTCTACAAAATTTTAAAATTCATAGCTTTGGGGCAGACAAACAATGTCGAAATATAGTTTCGTTTTTTTTCATACCCTTCATTGGGATATTTTTCGTTTTATAGTTTTATTTAAATTTACAGTTTGTGTTTGTAATATTTTTAAACTTTTTGTTATATTTTTTTGTTCGTCGATTAACTTTGCGGATCTAAGAACAAAGCCTTACAATAAACAACGAACCGTGATATTTTCAACGCAATTAATTAATGTTAACAGCCTTTTAATGCATGGTTAACATCCATTATGCTATTTCGTTACAACGACGCAATCAATTAAACGTTACGCAACGATAAAATATCTTAACACAGAAATTTAATCGCAGTCTTTAAAGCAGAGTTATTTTGACTTTAAGAGGTTTTACTTTCTCTGTCCGTCATATCATAAAAATCGCAGTAAGAGTAGAACAAATCCAGCGATAGACACACCTAAAGTTATATAACGCACGTATAATTTTTGATATCCTGTTTGTGCACATTGGGCAAGGTTAGTGCGTAGCTTTTCGATGCAAGCACTGCCTGCGATTTGAGGAAAATCGGGCAATTAAAATTGACAAGGAGCGGTCGCACATTAAAATTGCAAATTATTGTAATTTTTCTATCAAGCTGCCCGTTTAATGAAAACGAACGTCGTAATTTATGAAAGTTGATATAACCTTCCAGTTGCATATCGTCGTGATACAATTAATTTAATTTCGCAAATAATCGAAAATTTTACTCGAGAAAAACCGCGGTTGGTATTTAGCAACGTAGTTGTTTTTAAAAACGCATTTCCAAGGTTAACTGCTAGCGATGTAATAATTTTGATAGTTATTATGTTAACTGCGTTGAGCTAAAATATATTTTTTTATGGATTGCTCTGTAATATTACAATCTTGCTGAACAATCGGATTAACAATAATAAATTTGAATGCATAGTTGTTCTTATTTAGTAAATATTACCAATCTTAAAGGACCCAGTTAAAAAATTAATTCCTATTCGACAAATTTCCAGTGCCTACGAGTTTAAGCATTCGTCTTTATCGACGAATTTTACGTTCAGGTGTAGAATAAATAATCCATTACACGAAGTGGACATATATTTCATTTATCGCGTGCAGATTTAATTTAGGTTTTGTAAGGGTTGAATTTCTATTACATCTATTTCGACAGACACAGCGAAGTACAGTAACGTTTGGATTTTTTGATCTTTTTGTGCTAATTTTTAATGATTTTAAGTGTCTAATATTAACATTATTTGTTAAAACGTGAGCATTTTAATTTTTATTTCATTTGGGGCATTTTTGATATTTGGTTTTCAATTAGAATTTTAAACAATGTTAATGTAATTACATAAGGCGTCCAATAAAAATTTAAAAAAATAGTAATAAATGTGGAACGCAAATATACTCAGTGACTTATAAACTGCACCACCTAGAAGGGGTAGGAATTTTTGGACCAAATTTGCAGAAACATTGGACTAGTCTAAGGTAACAATTGATTAAAATTTGATAAAGAAAACACTTCATCTTTTTGATTTTTCTTTAATAATGTGTTGGTCCGCCCCTATTTCTGATACACTCATTGTCTCTCAATGTCTTCTTGGGGTATGGCATCCCAAGCAGCCTGTACTTCATGCCGTAGAGCTTCTATTGTCAACGGTGGGTTCGGTAGATTCCTCAATCTTCTACCCATCATATCCCGCACGTGCTCAATGGACGACAAATCGGGAGATCTTGGCGGCCAAGGCAAAAGATTAACATTGTCTTCTTCAAAGAAGTCAAGAGAAACCCTTGCTATGTGAGGTCGTGCATTATCTTGCTGGAAAAGTGGGTCTTCCAGCCCTCGAAGATATGGAAAAACATGTGGTTCTACTACTTCGTCAATGTAGCGTCGGGCGGTCATACTGCCCCGAATGAAGAGCAAGGGTGACCTACTGACGTAAGCAATAGCACCCCACACCATCAACCCCACAGTTCGGTGAACATGCCTCGCAATCGAAAAATCAGGATTGCGCCTTTCTCCACGTCTTCTTCTAACAGTCATCATGCATTCCTAAACAAAATCGCGATTCGTCACTAAAGACAACTCGATGCCACTCCAAGTTCCATTGAAGTCTTCCGTGCACCAGGCCAAACGTTCCTGGCGATGTTGAGCAGTGAGGGGTAGCACAAGATGTGGGTGGTAAGACAGCAAGCCAAAGGTTCTTATTCGACGATAAACTGTTCGCAAGCCTATCGGGCGACCTTGTTCACCTATCCATTGATCAGCTATTGATCTAGTTGTAGAGAATCGGTCTCTCAAGGCCATTAGTCTTAAGCGGCGATCTTGACGTTGATTGGTTCGTCTTTGAGCCCAAGTACCTCTTCTCCGACGTTCAACCCCATGTTCTGACCACGCTTGTTAAACACGCATTATTGTTGAGTGGTGCCGTCCCAAACGGTGGCCGATTTCTCTAATTGAAAAACCTGCTTCTCGTAAACCAACAATCCGCCCTCGGTCAAAGTCACTCAACTGCTGGTAAACTTGAGGTCTCCTTCCTCTAGGCATCATTAAACACTTGAAACACTTTAAACTAAAGAACGGGATCAGAAAAAGTAGAACAAATTCAAAAAATGATTCGATAATTGCTTGTCTATCACAACCTCTAAAAAATGACACAAACGTCAAAAATCGCATGACTACTTGATGATTGGGTTTCAAATTTTAATCAAATTATTTCCCTGGACTAGTCCACTATTCCTGCCAAATTTGGTCCAAAAATGCCCACCCCTTCTAGGTGCAGTTTATATGTCACTGAGTATACTAATTTTACTTTTTGATAGGACTTTTTTACTTTTGTTGGTATGCACTTTGATGGCTAAGCTTAAGCATTTACGTGGACAGAATAAAACTTACAAACATTTACCACTTTTCATAAAATCACCTGCTTTTTTCAATACTTGTTCTAAGAATTTCTTAACAATGATTATTTTTAAAATATATGGTTAGATATTAAACGTGTTGTTGAAAAAATATTTACAATAATTTCACGGAACGAGATGATATTGTTATGCAATTCTCTCTAAACAGAAATAATTATTTTCCTAGACGTAAGTGTTTTGTGGTTTCATTAAATCGTAAAGTGTAAATTACAATTAGTGTGACTAATATGTTTGCCACAATTTACATACATTTTTAATGGAATAAAAACGTATTTCAAACATGGACTCTATTAACATTTGAGCGTTTTTCGTGTAAGCATAGTTGATTAAAATTGTTTCCCTGCAAAATTGTTTCCCTGCAATTTTACATTTTGCGCCAGCAAGCAGCGGAATCGACTGTAATCTTTTATGTCGGCATAACGAGGACGTAAGTTTTTGCCAGCAAATCTCCAGTATAATCAGAAACTAATTTCACGGGCCCCAGTAGCACGTTAGTATATTTTCTTTAATCATAAAATAATTTCATCACATCAAATACTACAATTTCTTTTAAATTATAATAACAGACATTTAATTTTTAATAAGCCATCTAATTGGTTGGGGAAAACGGAATTAAATTGCTCTACTGTGGATTAAAAATTATACAGACGTAAACCTCATATTGCTGTAACATAAAAAAATCTGGAAAATTTTTAGCAAGTTGCTCACTTATAAAATTATTTAGAAAATTCAAATGGAACCATTTGAGTACTATGTTTGTACTTATGTATAAACGAAATCACTGAAATTCCTTTTTTTATTCAATAATACATAATTGATTTAAAAATTATCAATCAGATTCAAATATTGATCTGGAGTCACGCTAATGACACACAAAATTGTACTGAGGAAACTATTATTAGAGATTTCATCGAAAAACTTCGTCAGTTACATAAAACCAGTCCCGGGCTAATTTATTTGGACAAATAATTTGAAAAAATTCAACCTTTTAGTGACATTCAAAATGTTTAATTATTGTAATCAAAACTAATCGCAAGACAAAATAATTAACGACAAAATATAAACGTAGTATCAATCAAAATGGTTAACAAAACAGAACTGGCTAACGCAAGAAAGTATATTTAGAATGTTCCACAACCCAACTAAATACTACGCCCGAGGCTTCGTTTCAAAATTAAAATTATATTGTTTTTAATTTGATCGAACTTTCGTTACAATAAACTTGGCGGAGGAAGCAACTGCAACATGCATAAATATTTGTTTATTCAAAACTATTCAAAATGCGTCCAGAGTACCGTGGTGATATGGCATGGGTATGAGTTATGTCAAATATTGTTTGTTGCCTGAATGAGAATGAAAATAATTAACGATACAAGTTTTAAAATAGCGATAATATTTATACCCTATATGTCTGGAATTTTTACCTGCTGTATTTACCGATTTTCTATAAATAAAATAATAATATAAACTTCAGCGTGTGACGTTAAACTTTGACTTTTTTATGGTTTTTGATCCTCTGGTAGGTCTTCTCTCTTACTCTGGTCGATCAGAACTATTTGTGGAATTCCGAATCTTAAATTGAATTTATTTCTAAAAGCTTTAGCTACCGTTTCTGATTCTTTATTCTTTGGTGGATACGCTTCAACAAATTTCGTTCGCACTATCTCGTTAGAATGTACTTATTACCTTCGTTGTACTGTAAAGTGGCTCGATATGAGCTTTTGAATGCTTATATCGCTGACAGTCGTCACACCTTGAAATGAATTCAATTATGTCATCTTTCATATTCTCATATGTATTGCCGTCTTGTGTTTGCATACATTCTGTTTATACCTGCATGTCCTCCAGTTGGTAACACGTGATAATCGTTAAGGATTAATGGTTTGTTTATATGTTATTGATTTGCATGGTTTATGATACTTGTTTTTAGATTCAAGTCTTTGAGTTTCTTGCCTGATTTGGCTATGAGGGCTAATTATTTTGTTGTTTTCTGTCCACTTTAATGGGATTAATTGTGGGATCACGTAGTCCTCACACATTTTGTTCAAGATCCTCCACTGTGCGTCTCAGGCTTCAGCAGATAAGTTTCGTTGCATTATATACATTACGTTTGATTTTTCGTAATATATTACCTTTTTTTATATATTGCTTTCATTTTTGATGGCTCGCGTAATTCTTATATATTTCGTGATTTTTGTTATTTGTATAGTCCCCGGATTCTACGTCATCGTGAAGTTTTTGCCTAGCTCTTATTGCGACGTAAATATTGTTTGTCATCTTTTTTACTGTTTTACATAATCTTGACGATGGATTATGCATTCCAAACAAGTAAATTAACAGTCTAAGGTCTGCATACATTTGAAACTTTCTACGGTATACGTAGGCCATAAAGTGACTCCACACAATTGCTAATAGTTCCTTGTGAATTGTATCATTTCCTGTTTCAGCTTGTTTCAGTGCTCCACTGGCATATGCTACTATTAGTTTGTTGTTCCCATTTAAGAGTACAGCTGCGATTGCATAGCCTGAATCATCAACATAAACTGATTACTTGGTGAAAAATTAGGATATTGTAAAATTGGTGGTTGTATCAGGGCTTGTTGTAAAGTTCAAATTGATTTTTGACATTTTTCGTCCCATTGCAAAGTACATGACTTGTCTGTTAGTTTATTTAATGGCGTAAGTATTTGAGCAAAATTAATTTTTTTAACACTATTTTCTGTAGCAATTTGCAAAAGCAACAAATCGTTTTGTTTATTATTGAATCAATTTTTTTGAATCTGGAAAAATACCTTCTGATGAAATTACATGTAAAATTAAATCTTGGTTATGATTTTGCAAATTTCTTCTAAAAAACAATGAGATCGTCTAGATAAACAGAAAATGATTCATATTCAATCCAGCCATTGGTATTGTCATTGAAAAGGCACTTGGACTACTTTTTAATCCCATGGGGATTTGATATTGTCCATTTCCTGTAGTGAATGCCGTGCATTTTCTATTGATAATAGCTCTGGGACAGATCTAAATGTGAAAATTACATATCACCTGATAGTGACTCTAAAATGTTCGTTATATTAGGTAATGGAAACGTATCCTCCTGTATGACACTTTTCAAACAACTGACTTTGTTTTCATGCAATTGACGACCCTTTTGTGGAAGGTAAAAATATGCGATTTAAAAAATTGCTATTAACATTACATGGATCCATCATTACCTCACAGAACCCTGTTCTGCGATCAGGATCATCCCCGTTAAGCTCTTGAACTTATTGAACTTTGGGGGATGCCATTTATGTTTCTTTAAAAGGTCTAAAACTGACCTTTGAGAAATTTCATTATTTTCAGCTACTTCCTTTGTAGTTCTATTGGGATTTTCTTGTAGAGACCAGAATACCTAAAACGGTACTTTCTTCGCGTGTTTTAGATGACCACTTGAAACTCTTGATTGTTATTGGATTTTGGCGTTAGATCTTTGAGAACAATTATAACATCACATTATTATTACATTATTATTTTTTTACATTATTTGGTCTTAGAAATTCAAGCTCTTTCCATTTTCTCCATTAAAAAAAATTATCACTTAAGATAAAAGTTGACCTGTTTGTGGATTTTTTTGAAGAACATTTGATAAAAGTTGTTTTTCAATAGTTCCAGGCTGTATACTCGCACTGTATAATTTCATATCTACACACGTGCGGATTTGAAATGTACCAATTACTTGGTCATCACAGCAACAATATTCATCTGGTAGTGTTACCTGTCAAACTTCTTTCGAAAAATTAGCGGCAAGTTTGTTGTGATAAATTTAGTTAAAATTACAAACATGAGTAGTTCTGGTGATTTATTTGGTAGTAAACGAGACCTGTAAGACAATATTTCTTCATAAATCGAAGTCAAAATATGAATTGGCGTACAATAAATTCAAGGACTGGATTCTAGAAAGTCAGATAAAAAGCATTTTTAACTGCATTTGCGAAAAACCTTTCGAAAGATATGAAGTCGTGTGGACCTTGGGGACAACGTATTTGCAGCTGAGGGCCATGTTAATTATTAAAAATAATGTTAATATTTCGACATATTGTAAACACCCTGTCTTTCTTGAGGATGCAATCAGCCGGCTATAAAACAAGTCAAATCAAAAATTTTAACATTAGAACAAGTTATAAGTTACTTGTGGAAGCTTTCGATAAAGACCTTTTGTTGACAAATATGAATCTTTTTGTTTATTGTACCTGTATAAAACTATTTTCTAATACTTCAGGTAATAATGATTTTTGGATGTTTTAATTTTCCATTTTTGTCCACTGTAAAATTAGAGTGGATTATATCGTTGCACAAACTCCTATTTTCTATGAATTGGATTCTAGAAAATCAGATAAAAAGCATAACAAAAACTTTTAAACTGCACTTATGAAAAACCTTAACCAGAGAACCTTGTGTATAATATATTTACAGCTGAGGACCATGAAAAATAATGTTGATGTTATGACATATTGTAAACTGCACACCTTTTTAAAATTTCATGTACCATGTCTCCATATTTCGAAAAGAATCATGTCTATACCTCTTTAAAATTCGCGAATTAAACTCGTCAAGTTAATATTACACATCAAAGCAAAGCGAATCATGAAATTGTATTACGATTTGCACTGTTTTGAATGTAACTGCCCATCTGTGTCCGTATATGTTGGGATCTTGAGAGGTCATTTTGATTTGAGACAAGTAATAACTGGCAAGTGCTAATAGTCTGATAATCAAACTTCCGCTGGGTTGGGTTGGTTTGGTTTGATTTGGTTTGGATTGGGTTGTGTTGGATTGGATGGGGTTAGGTTGGGTTGGGCCTGGTTGAGTTAGGTTGGGTCGGATTGGGTTGGGTTGGATTGTAAAAACAAAAAAAATTAAAACAACATTTTGTGAGGGAGTTGGAAACATGCGAAACATACTATATGAACCCCGGAATTATTTACTGGCCATTGTTCTCGCCGCTCTGGAACCAATATTCTTGAGGCGAGGTCACTGAAAAATTTTAGTGGGTGAAGATCAACTCCAGTGATGGAAACTTACATTGAACATTCCCCAAATAAAAAGATAAGATTGGCAATACCATCGTCCACTTGATTCAAAACGATTCAAAAAGCACAAACGGAAAGTATTCTATCAACCTCAAATGAATACATTTCACCAAATATGTCGGCATCAACTTCCAAATCTATCAATCTTACACACAACAATTTTGCAGGCTTAGAAAAATAAATTATTATTTATAAAAAATGAACTTTTCTCATAAAAAATCAGGAAAAAATCACTAAGAAGTGTTTTTTGATGTGGTTAGGTTGGGTTGGGCCTGGTTGAGTTAGGTTGGGTCGGACTGGGTTGGGTTGGGTTGTAAGAACAAAACAATTTAAAAAACATTTTGTGAGTGAGGTGGAAACATGCGAAATTTCTTGAAAGGTGGAGACATACTATATGAACCACGGATTTATTTGCTGGTTATTGTTCTCGCCGCTCTGGAACCACTATTCTTGCATGCGAGGCCACTGAAAAATTTTAGTGGGTGAAGATCAACTCCACTGATGGAAACTTACATTGAAAATTCCCTAAATAAAAAAGATGAGATTGGCAATACCATCGTCCACTTGATTCAAAACGATTCAAGAAGTACAAACGGAAAGTATTCTATCAACCGCAAATGAATACATTTCACCAAATATGTCGGCATCAACTTCTAAATGTATCAATCTTACACAAAACAATTTTGCAGGCTTAGAAAAATAAATTATTACCTATAAAATCTGCACATTTAACAAGTGAACTTTTATCAGGCTATGTGATTTTGTTGTAAGATATCTTATTAATTAACGTCGAATATTTTTTTTCCATTTTGTCTATGTCGTAAAAAAATACACTGTGCATCACCCTGGTATAATCGCTCATTGATACTTTATCCTCGTGCGATATGGACACCATTAATGATCATTGCTTATTTATCAGAGAGTTAAGTAATTCAGTGAATTCCTTTACGTCTTGCTTTTAATGTATCTATCGCTGAAGATTTTTTTATCTAAACTTCGTATTATTTCGAATTGTTCTTTGAAATTGTGTTTTTCTAAAGATGTGAATAATGTCGTCCACGTGCATCTTTTGAATTCGTCATCAAAATGATTTACCACCACCGTTGAATCTCCACATCTGTGTGCACTCCACCTTCAAGTATTTTATCCACTTTGTTCTTCGTTCTTCCCAGATTTTTTTTTATGTTACTCTACTTATTCTTCATATCAATTTTGGAAGTAAGTAATACCTTAGCATAATAGTCCAACTTCGCCTGTTTTATTCAATTTGTTTCTATATTTATTGCATTTGTGATAATTGGAGAAAATGTTGCATATCGTAAATTTGCCCACCTTATGTGGGTCATATTATCACATATGCAATAAATAGAGTTTGATAAGTGAAACTGTGAATGGAATTGAGTTCGATCAATCCGTCCGATCGCGTCGGTTCGCACAGAGAAGTAAGATCAGTGCCAATCGCTGATTTTGTATTGTAATTGAATCGTGTGCTGACACCGTACACGTACATATCCACGGCCTTAAATATGTACGAACCCACAATAAACATCATGGTCGACAAGTGTGTTATTCACTAAGGCTCCTTCATGTTGTTACAATGCCCAATCAGTCTTCTTCTATTCTTCGTGTGTTCTCGTGCTTGTCCATACATTTTTAGTCGTCTCGAATTTGCTGGGTAACATACGGCTTAAGTGAACGACGCTCTTTTCTTTCATATGTCGTTGTAACTGATACGCAGGCTGTGCTGTATATTGCGAGTATTGTATCAAATAATTGGACCTTCCAAGTCAGTGAGGTCAAGAAGAGCTACCTGAAGATGACCATCTTTTATGGAACCAAGAAGCACAGATTTCAGCCGCGAGAACCTACGTACCAACTAGATTCCTCTCTAGTGGTGTGGTTGCTGATCTTTACGTACGGTATCAACATATTTTCATATTCGTGCTCATAGTGTGACATTTATTCAATGATAGTGGACCAACATTTTTACCCAAAACCTGTAATGATACTACAATAACATTTGAATTAATTTATGAGCCATTAATGAATGCAAGAGGCGACCCTCCCGTTAAAAGTATTAGGCAATTGTGTATGATTAATATTCAACAGTGTTGAACTAATGATATCAAATGAAATTTTATAATTACTTTCAGTAATTATAAAATGTCCACAACCCCGCCTACGCCACACTGACACAATTATTCCAATAAATAAAAATAAAAATGGTGTAGTGGAAGTATCGTTCGTTTTTTCAACAATGACTCGACACAATAGTTGGCGACATTTCAATCTTACTTCTCGCATTGTACGAACCTGCACCTTTTTATTAATTGTGTCAAAACTCATTCTAGTGACCCCTTTTGTCGGTTTCTCTTACGCAAATCGCTACCGTATCGAATTAATTTTGAAGTCGTTTCGCTCCAAGGTCGGCTCATAATTATTCGAAGAGTATGACAAAAAAATAACGTAACAGACAACATATCGATGACCTTTGTATGGAATTTAACACACCATCGACGAACAGCGGCGAACGTTATACCGAAAGACATAGTTAATTAATTTTTTATTGAGAGTCCGTTTATTTATAGCAATCGGGAGGTAAACAACCGGTTTTATTTATGTTTTAGCTCAATTTACGCGTGTTCCATGTACGCGTCACGTGATCGCTCTTTTTCAGTAATTTAATACAAAGTAATAGAAACACGACAGATAAGGTCCGCTACTTCTCGATGTTGTTTATGAATGAATATAATTTGTATGTGGGTATCGTATTCGTTTTACGCCTATGTATTGTCCCAGGTGTTCCGTATTTTCGAGTGATGAAGTTCAGTTTATTGTGCACCAAACTTTTGATTTAAGGACAAACGCTTTCATTTAAATTTATGTTACGACATGTGCTCCAAAATAACTCTATGTATTCTGAAGAAAATGGTCGGGTAGAAGTTAAGTGTGACAATATGTATATCAGCTACTAAAATATTATTTGGCAAAATATTAAAATCAAATTTAATTCAAGATAGCATTACATTCACTGCAATGCCTATAATGCATATATATAGGTAGTACACTTTTAACTGCTTCGGTGAACAATCGATTGCCTATTAATTTATAATGCTGGGTTCATTGAAAAGTATCAAGTCAACTGTAAAACGCATTGTTCAAAGCAAATGACCCTAGCAAGCAGTACCCGAATTGTTGGACGATGACTGCAGCGACATTTTCAAATAGTTTCACTTCGTACTTTTACATTAATGTATATTTCAAATGTTCATTATATATAGCTAATTGCAAGTATAATTGATTGTTTTCGGATTTATTTTCTAGTAGTGGGTTACGGCCAACCGCATTTTATAAACTCGTATTTTTTTCATACACGAGGATAGCATTACGTAATTTTCATAATTGATGACTTCCATCGGTAATAAATTATTTTTATTTAAACAATTATTCATTTATTGAGGTAACGGTTATAGCTTAAAATCCATTAAAATACGCGGAAGGAAGAGTTGCACAACTTTTTCGAATTATGTATTTCATGAAAGATTTTTATTGTTAATTCTTGGCCATTGTGTTCTTGTCCTAGGAGTAGCTTCCTGCTGACCTCTATCGGTGACCTATGCATCGGATTTATGACTCTTTATTCATTTCGAGCATCTTGAAATTTCGTCATGTGCACTACTCAATCAAAACATTAAAACACGAATTATTTACGCCACTGCTGAAGTTTGAGTGAATGTTCATATTTAGTTTGCGATAAATTCAATAACTAACTGAAGCTTTCATATATAAAATAACGAACTAAAGTGTATTTTAATAAATGTTCTTTAATGGGCCTCTAAATTTTCTGCAAACCGTCAAGAAGCAAGATAATAAATAAATTGAAAGCGTTTTAAAATTTAAGTGAATTTATATTTTTTTATAAATTTGGTAAATGACATTAGATGCATCCACAAAATTGATAAATGGTTAAATTTAACACATTATTGGTAAGCATGAACTTGCCAATTCACCATCGACATGTAAAGATAATTTTTTCGAATCGAATGAATTATAATTTTTTACAAATTTGGTAAGACATTAGATGAATCCACAAAATTGATGAATGGTTAAATTTAACACATTATTGGTAAGCATGAACTTGCCAATTCACCATCGACATGTAAAGATAATTTTTTCGAATCGAATGAATTATAATTTTTTACAAATTTGGTAAGACATTAGATGAATCCACAAAATTGATGAATGGTTAAATTTAACACATTAATTGGTAAGCATGAACTTGCCAATTCACCATCGACATGTAAAGATATTTTTTTCGAATCGAATGAAATGTTACTTAACATAGGCTCGGTGAGGGGAAGCAAAAACTGTGCTTCTTTATTTTGTCGTCCTGAATGTAGGTATCACAATAAATAACTTTGCACAACCCAGAGAAACTGTAAATAAATTATCTGCGCCTCACTAACAATTGGTACCATAACACCCTAACCTATAGTATGCGTGTTTTTATTGTTAATTTCGTGAGCTGAGTAACAGGGGTTTTAAAAGTTACTTTTAAGTCAAAAAATATTACCTTTTAAAAGATCTATTCTGCAGATTTATTATAGACTTGAAACACTGTAATTTTATCAGTTACTGAATAAAAGTTAATTCACTAGTTACGTGTAGTTGTAGGTTAAATGGCATGATTTGAAATTATATCGGAAATCATATTATTGCTTATTAGCAAAAATGGGACGAAAATGTCATGCAGACAAAAATTTCAAACTACTTTAAAACGCAGAACCAAATCACCGAACAACATAGTAAGTAGTTCTACAATGTTCTTACCTGTGTGGAGGCATGCACTTATGTTCTATCCATGTTTGACTAACTTTTGATTTATAATTTTCTAAGCAAAAGCACACTCAAAACTCGTAGGAAGATATCTTTCAACTGTACCCAATGAAATAGAAACGTCTCTTAAAAATTATGCTTTAGAAATGGTAGATCGTCTCCTTGGCCTTACTAAAAACATTGCCTATGATTGCCTATGAATTAGCTGAAAGAAACGGTATTGTTTATACCTTTTCGAGGAAAAAAGGCTGCTGGCTGCTGCATGGTTTCAATATTTTCTTCGTAGGAATCCGGAATTTTCATTTAGAACTCCTGAGACAACTTCAGCTGCTCGAGCTTGCGGATTTAACAAGGAAGGCGTAGCACATTTTTTTCATATTTAGATGAATTAACCACGATGTATAATATTACTGATCTTATGCAAATTTGTAACATGGACGAATCCGGAATGGAAATAGTGGTCAGCAAATTACAAAACGTTGTTGCATATAAAGGCCGTAGGGGCTTTAACAAGTGCCGAAAGAGTGCAAAATGTCAGTGTTGTTTTATGTAACTTGCTTTATGCTAGTAATGACGTGTCTCATGGAGCGATCTGCTTGCATGCGAGCTACATGAAACCAGAAACATTTGTGCAAGTTCTACAACATTTTCAAAACTACACCCAAAAGAGGGTGGAAAATAGAATTCTTCTATTACTTGACACTCAATTACAGAAAACCATAGAGACTATGATTTTATGTAGTTGTAGTAGTTTTATAAGTTCTAAATCTGCAGAACAAACGCCATTGTACTGCTATCGTTTCCTGAACATTGTACGCATGAAGTGCAGCCACCGGATGTTGATTTGTGGCTTAAGGTAGTAATTTTATATAATGTTAGGCCGCTATTTGGAAAAGAATATAGGAAGGCTGCTACACGTAATGATTGTTTGAGAGGTTTTGAAAAAAACTGGTATTTTGCCGTTTAATCCAAATATATTTCCTGAGTGGCGTTACAAACCATATTGCATCATTGATCGTGGCAGCTTCAATGGTCCCACCACTTCATCCTCGAACAATGAAAATTCCGAAGAAATCCCTAATTTTCAAACAGAAAGAGCGCCTTAATTACAAAAATCAATGTCCTCACTCCAAAACTTAAGAACGAGTAGAACAAGGGCAGACATATCATCTTCTGATGAATCAGATGAGTGACAACCAAGTATTTTTCGGAACGATGCAGACCACAATGTTGTCGAGGTTAAACCACAACCATTAGTAATCGTAACTCCTTTTCAGATTTCCCCACTCCCTATAGCCCCTCCTCAAAGTAGAAACTCAAGGCCATCTCAAGGATTAACGGTATTGACTTCAACGCTCAATTATAAATTAGTCAAAATAAATCTGATGTTAACAACCTGACGACTTCCAAAAAGTCTAAAAATGGTGTAACGAAGAAGATTTTCCCCGACGCTAAAGCTAAAACGAAAAAAGATGAAGACAACGATGATGTACCGTGTATTTTTTGTTCAACGTTGTTTAGCAATTCTGCAGCCAACAAACAATAGATAAAATGCTGTTGTTGTTAACAATGGGCACGTACACAGTGCGCTGG
Organism: Geotrupes spiniger; assembly: GCA_959613385.1. NCBI lineage: Eukaryota > Metazoa > Arthropoda > Insecta > Coleoptera > Geotrupidae > Geotrupes > Geotrupes spiniger. Next base: position 15,800,213 of record OY390735.1, on the reverse strand, counting down.
TGTTAAAAATCTATATTTGCGATTTGTGTATGTAAAATACTACATAATAGGATCGATTTTACCTCAGTGTAGGGACCATTACCAACCTTTAGGTTAAAATGGACACTTCAATATTTTTTATTTCTATTCAAATTTATTAATTTCATGTTTTGTTAATGTTTTGAAAAACATAGTTTTTAGAATTCTTTCCTGCTATATTGTGTGGTATATTTGTAAAACGAATTTGTATTATTTTACATTATTAAAGGCATTTTATGTTAAGATTATCTATTTTGCCTCACTTTCCCCTACTTGTGTACTTTCTCCGCAAATGTCATGCAAAAATGAAATTAATTTATTTTATTTCATCACAATTAATGTAAATCGGGTAATAAATAATTTTGTACAATCCTAGGAAGCTAAAAATTAATTTCATACTGGTGTATATGCTACAGCGGAGTTCTTGCAGGTGTAGCTTATAAAAAAATCAAGCTTCGTCGTTATATTATCGTGAATGTGAATATGATAATAAATCATTTTGTACAAGCACTGGAAACCGTTAGTGCGATAAAAATTCTTGCCTGCACATCCATATGGTATTTGTGGGGGTAGCTTCTGTGAAATCCCGTGAAAAAATCAAGTTGCTTATTTCTTTATTGAACTAGGACCAGCGACGGGCTGTTCTTTCCTAGCCTAAAATAAATAAGTACAAATAGTCATACAAAATCATTCCATATTCTTTCATGTCACATTGATACTTATTTTATTTCATGTTCGAATTCATTCCCTTGATTTCAGCATCAAATAATTTATAAAATCACATGGATTTCAATTTGCATTTATTTAAGTTTCGTGTGTTTTATTGTCGATATTTTTATTCAATTGAACGCGCACCTGTGGTGTGTTGGTGCAAAATCCACGAACACATTAAAATTTACATTAAAAGCCTTAGCACGTCACGTGTAATTTAAAATCATATTTATTGGTCGTGACGATTTGTCTTGTGTAGTATTCATCTTGGCATACATATGTATTTCGCGTGTCGGAGATTCATGTAAATGTTAGAAATTTTTAGCATTCAGTGCAATTTACAAAAAATACCATGTTGGACGTTTTATGTCACGTAATATAATATTTATATTAAGACATACTAAAGGTAAATAAAATTACATGAACGTCGAAATAATATGCAATCACTAGAAAACGACTTAGAATCAGATTCAGTAAGTGTATGAAATGAAAAGAAATACAAAGAATAAAAATAAAAGAAAAATATTTCTATATAACGATATGGATGTAAGCAAAATTAATATTTAAAATATGAAAATATTTATTAGGCTATGCAAACCGGGTATTTAGATATATATTCTCAATAAAAATGAATAACTTTTTCTAAATACTTAGTGAAAGAAAAAAATACATATATAGTGCTGTTGCAGTGTTGTCTTTTATTTATATAAAATGTTTTTAAAGGAAAATTATTTTAATTTTTACCATTTACTGTAGCGATTATGAATATGATTTTGATTCAGCCGCCTCTGAGAGAAGGAATTTCTTGCACCCACGTTAGATCGGGCCTGAGTCAATATTATTCCACGGCGATCAGCCGATTAAATGTTACCCTCAATCGTTTGATGCTGGCAAACATGTTTACTTAAAACATAAACGAATATATCAACGTCATATTACTTCTACCGGCTCTACTCATTCGTCCATCAACTACATTCATTAACGGTCAGACTGTTCGAGAAGAATTCCCGCTTTGCAAAGTAACTGTTAGCAATTTGCATTAATTAATCTTCGACGAAACGATTCTAAAACAATTTGGAGCGAAATAAAGTCGTCTCATAGTTCAAATTCCAGTGACTAATTCGGGATATAATATTTTGTTATATGAACGATTTAGGCAAGCTTTTGACAGCAAGATTATAAAGTTGGTAAGAAACAGACGTTATTGGTAAAAACGTTTCAACTGTCAACCAAAGACTTAACCTCCATCTCGATTAATCATCTCGCGATCATCAACTTATATTTTAATGGCAACGAGTTTGTGTGTGAATATTACCGCCATCTAGAAGTGAATACCCACGCATTATTACTGCTACATAAATGCAGAGGTATTTTTCGACAAACTATGAAGACTTGCAATTAGTCCACTACCATCGGCAATAAAGACCGTATTTTTGAAAATAAACTCCAGCGAATGTAATGAGGTAATGACAGCTGTTTCGCCCTCAATGGCTCAACAGACCATCTGTCATATTTGTGTAGTTCATTGAAATATCTTTTATGGGATTTTTGAATGTACTAAGAACTTCTTCATTCTTCTCGTTTGCAACTAATATGTCCAAAAGGCAACTGTATGCATTTACAATTGTGGCGTCTATACGTAGTTTATCAACTTGTGTTTATCGTTGCTTATTCTTGAGTGTTGCACGCCTCTTTAGAACATGATTCATGGAGCACTTTCCCGGTATTTTTCCAGGCGTTCAATTTTGAGACGTATCCCAAGAGCTTGAATGCTGTTTTTTTGGCTCGTAAAACTTTTTTTAAATAATTTTGTCTATAACAAATATAACAAATGGTGCATCGACATTAAAAATGTTGATGTAATTTCAATAAAAAAATGATCGCTAGAGACCATACAATTTTTCTTCATTTGGGGCCAAGGTCTCATGGATTTGTGAAATCTACCTGTTTTATGTAAAGTAGTTAAAATCAATTGATAGGTGATATTGGACCAAATTATTTGATTTAAATCTTTGGTGGCATCTGCAAGACATTTCTGTGACTTTACTATACCTTCAAGGTGCAAACGTTCAACATCTTTATTTTGATTCTAACTAGGTTCATACTTCCATTGAGTAGCTTTAAATTGATTACGGCACCATTCAAAATTTCCCAAAATTTTAGTGCATCTTTATTGACAATATATGTATATGTACTACAGGCCGTGGAGGCCTTGGGTATGCTTAACAATTTTATTCCATTCTTTCTCGTATATCATATCTATGATTATGATCAAATAAATGTTGGATCTTCATACTTTTTTGATCTTGCTTTACACTTTCCACACATCTCTTCCGTGGTCTCCCTTTTCTCCTTTTTCCAGTTGGGGCTCTGCTAAGGCCCATTTTTGGTAATCTATTACTAGTCATTCTTTCTATATGCTCTTCCACCTTAGTCGTTGGGCTTTTATTACCGGTTTTACCTTTACTTCTTTGTACATAATGTCTAGTTCCTTATTTGTTCTTCTTTGCCAGCTGTCTTCTATGTTTACTGCACCGTATGTTTTAGTATTTTTCTTTCCAATCTATCAAGAACATCCTCATCTGCTTTCGTTAATGACCATTCGTCACAGGTATATGTATCGGTTGGGCTTATTTTTTGATTTCATTAGTATTTTCAGCATTCCGTACTTCTTGTGTTTTGCGTATTCAGCGTCATAGTTGTTAGCCTTCGGGTATTTCTAGTCTTCTCATTGCATTAACTATTTGTTTTCTATTTACTATATCATAGGCTTCCTTGAAATCAATGAATACTCCCTGCAGAGCTAATTTGTATTCGGAGCAGGTTGTTTGGATTTCTTTGAGATTAAAATGTGTCATTTATCGATCTGTTTGTCCTGAATCCTGACTGGTAATCCCCCAGGACACCTTCTGTATCTTTCAATACCTCTATAGTTTCCACATTTTCACATTTTTTATACAAAGGGCATATCAGTGCGATTGTCCATTCTTCGGTTATTTGCTCTTTCTCCGAAACTTGACTTGATTTTCCGTTGGTGTTTCTATATTTCTCCTTTCATTCTAGCAATTTGTTCTTGGTCTTAATTTCCGTGGTTCTGTTATGGTAACCCTTTTCTGTCTTTTTTATTTCTTAGTAAAATGTCCGGATTTCCTAATTCTGAAAATTTTCCTCGATTATTATGAGCTTTTTCTCATTGCACAATCATTTTTCTTCTTGTGCATGCTCTTCGATTGTTTGGTTATATTCTTATATCTGTCTCTGTTTCCTATTGTGTTGTTATGCAGCAATTCTTGTTTTATTTTCTTTATCTAATCTGCTATCTCTACACACTCCTCATCGAACTAATCTTTCATGTTTATCTGTTATGGTAATGCCTTCTTCTGTTTATTTCAACTTCTGGGTTTTTTGCAACATTTGCCAAGTTGTTTTGCAATCTCCCCCTGACATTGTGTTTTACCATCCTCATTCTGCAATCTTTTCATGTAACATCGTTCTTCTATTTTTGTATGTTTTTTGTGTTTCTTTTGCTTCACTTTTTGCACCTTATCCTTACTAAGAAATGGTCGAACTGTATGTCTGCTCCTTTCATACTTCTCGCGATAGTGACAGTTGGGCTCTATTTCCTATAGCCTCTACCAATTTATCATGATATTCAAACACATTTGATAAGTTTGCATATAGTCCACTTATATGGACAAAATTAACATATTTTTCAATTTCCTCCAATAGCCTCACAAGTTCATCAATTTCTTTTGCATGATGTACAATGTTAATTATTTGCATGTGTGTCCTTCGGCATCTTAATTATTGGTAAGTCGTTCAAGTTGTTGAATATAATTGGATGGCTGGTACATATTAATTAAAATCTTTTATGACAAGTATGTATGAATTTTATATGGTTTCTATCTAAATAGGTAAACCAGTTTGGACAAAAAGACATACATCCTGTAACCAGTCTGAAGCATTTCGTCCTGCAACCAGTTGAATTGACTACCAGTCCAATGCACCGACATATACATTTTTGGGAGTATCAAAGCCATTGTTTGCTCTACCTCGACAATATTTTCTTCGAAACATTACCATTACATTACGTGGCGTATATCGGATATATTACTTCACCACCAGCTTTTATTACGCATTGTCGATACGCACATTGAGAAATCGCCAATAAAAACGAAACCATCGTGTGTTTGTTTGATGCATTGTTTCGTTGTTACGCAAACGTCACTTCGAACAATTAAGGTTGCGTCGTGACCGAAGGAGTGAGTTCGTGCCAGCCTACCCATTTTGTTGGCAAACAGTCGCTCATCCAGAGCATACCCAGTGGAGAAAGCGATGCACCAAAGGCGGTCATGAATTCGTGACCGCGCAAAAACGAAGACGTCCTTGCGGCTACCGGCTGTTGCAAAAAAAAGGCGCGCAAGGTCGAGTTCTTCAGGAAGCTTCGTCACAGCCTGCTTCATGTGGCCAATTCAAAACCCGGATGCGAGTACGCACGTTGCGACACCGACGGTAATTCGCGTTGCAGTACCATTGTTACTGCATTGCATTTTCGTATTTATGTTTTCAGACAAAACTTTCGAGCCGGGAATTATATATATATAACACAGGGCTTTCAGTTCATTTTCACCATGTATAGGAGATTCAGGAGCAATGGGTGTTTACAAACTATATTATAATTGTTGCGTTTATCTTGGAAACTGTAATTTATGCCGCCTAAGCTAGAATTGAAAAATGAGGGTTTTATATATTCTTAATTTCAGTTTTCGTGATTTGTTCTATTGCCTGCATCATTGCATATTTCCTGATTACTAGTGTGATCATCGTTTCGATTTCTTGTTCTTCCATTAGAGTATTCAATTTTTAGTCGTTGCTGCTTCAATAAATGTAGTAATGGAGCCCGTGGATTTTCTTATATGTCATTAAAAATACTTTATCCTTAAAACTCTGATATCATATTTATTTATCAGACGTAAGAGAGGAATTCCCAGTGAAGGTAAGAAAATTGAATTTAAAATTTCTGAAGATTTGTCCTAATGAAAAAGAAGAATGAAGGTAATTGGTAGATGTATTAATATTTTGTAATCAATCGTCGAAAACTTTTTCAAAGATGAAAAGAGAGTGAAGGTTTGAAATGTGTTTTGCCAATTCAAATTGAACCGATGGATGAAATAATAACAACTGTTGAGGCATCAATTAAAACTTTGGATGAACCTTCTAAAAATTATTATAGGAAAGTTTGTAGAATAAAAATTAAAAAAATTGCAACGTGTAAATAAACATATCTCCAACGAATTGAAAATTGTTAAAGGGTTATTATCAGAGGATTGTTTTTATTTGAAAGTTGGTAATTTTGGACAAATTAGATTATTTTAATAGAGTTAAGTCGATTATTTCTAGTGGTCCGTATAAATTATTAAGTAAAAATCACTTCCGGTGGAGATATTGCTTTCAAAATAGGAAAGTTTTTTCTTAACAAAAAACAAATTCATCAATTAACGCATTAGACTTAAGTAACCAAAGAAAAATAAAGTTTAAAAGATATCTAATAACATGTATGTATGTCCTCCACGAGACTGAATAACCGCCTGACATCTTCGTGCCATACTTGCAATCAACCTCTACATCTTCTTGGGATATGTTGAACCATTCTTCCTGAAGAAGAGTTTCTGGAGCTACAGGTCTGTTTCTGAGCGTCCGATCCAGCTTGAATACTTTTGTTGGTCTGTCGCTTGTTTTCGCTGTTTGTTCCTTGTTTAGCTTCGTGTAGTGGTCTACAGCCAGCTTCATATCTTCTCATTGTAAACCGTTATGTTCATGAATACTAGTGCGTTGCCCTTGTATGCTCTAAGGCTAATGACCGTTTCGATTTCTGATTGTACATTCCATGTATCACTACTTCTTGGTTAGAGCGATGGCGTTATAGTTAAATCGTTCCGACTAAGTTTGATGGCTTTCTCGAATTTCTTCATCTGCGTCTTCGTCGATTTGTTGTGATGGTGTTTTGCTTGTTCATAACTGATAAGACCCACTGTATTTCATTGGTCATCCGTTAGTACTCCACTCAGTATTCACCCCAGTTCCAGGTGTCGATTGACATATGTTGATATTCGATTAAGTTGGTCGGCGCCTTCTCAGCAGTGTGAATCATCTTCTTTGTAGTTGTTGTTCGTTATCTTCACGGAATTTTATATCTTCAACGACGCATGAATGCCAACGATGTAAGTAGTTGGCTCTTCTTCTTGCGCAGTTTATCCAAAAAGATAGAACAACTTCTACCATCAAATAAGGACCCGGTATCGAAGCTGCAAAGTAAATGTAATTGTGATGAACCATATATTGAAGAAACCGGACGCAGAATAAAGGAATATAGGTGGAGGTGCTGCACTAGGAAATACACAAAATTCTGCAATTGCTGAAAACCAAACCAGGAAGGAAACCATATTCATTACGACATGGTTTACATATTGGCCAGAACTAACCTCTATTACCCGACGATAGTAACACGAGAATAATACTTTTGCAGAATTTTGAAGAATCACAACCAGGAAGAAATCCTTTTAATGTAAAATAATTGTGAAATGTAATTTTTTATAAACGACACAAGTATGTATTACCTACCCATTATTGTCCACTAACAATCGAATCGAATTAAATATGGAGACGGACAATAACTTTTGTACAATCACATTTTTTCGCACTTGATCGGCACAAAACCCACACAAGTGCCATCGCATCTAATTGAAATTGGTGTTTGGGTTGCAATGTCACGGGAGGCAATTATTTGATGGATATTTTTCCACGGAACGATTAACATCCGAAGATAAGAAATACTTGTTATTAGATCAGTTGTATGGCACAGAACTACAAAGTACCATTGGATAATCCACATAAAAAATTATATGACTTTTCTTGAGACCATTTGAAACGCATAGATTTGTGCTTGAAATGTTAAGTGGATACAAAATATTATTTTGCTAATAATGGATTCCGAATTCTTCGATGTTTCCAACAAGAAGGGATCATCACTTCTAGCATTTATTCTAAATCGTTATTTTATTTATATTCTGTTAAATCTACATTTTTTCAAACTTGTTTTCATCATTGCTTTGTGACGTTTTACTTACTATGTCGAATATTGACTATAACTTCTAAAACCCTAACCCAAACATAAATCGAGCGGTGGGGCGTTGACAGTCATGAGGCTTGCCAAATTGGTCAGGTTTGCAAAGTTTGATGTACACAGTGATGGACCAGGTGCAAAAAATTAATTGTGTTGCAGGCAGTGGTACAATTTCACAGCTATATAGAAGGACTCAAGCGTTCGGTTGTGTAGCACGAGGCTACGAAAATTTTATTTCATCCTGTGTCAAAATTCAATATTTTACGTCACCAATTTCAGTCCGGGAAAACGCAAAAGGGGCCTTATGCGGTACAGGATATTGATACAGGATGCAATAAAATTGTCGCAGTACTCGTTTCAAGTTTCAAGACGCGGCTCCTTCATAGCCTGGTCTTTAAACGTCTCACTCGTACTGTAAAAGATGAGTTCCCGTTAATTGCTATAACGATTTTCGAGGCCCCACACTAAGATGTAGAATTTAAAATAATATTTGATATTGAAACATTTGCAAGCCCTCGGAGTGGATGAATTACATGATATTCGTTGATTTGTTAAAAGTGGATTTATTCATATCGTTGGCCAATAAATTTTGGCACAAATTTCAGGGGCCATAAAATGGGTAATAAAAAAATGGTCAGTTGCTCTGCAAACAAAAATGTCGTTTGATACCCTAAACTTGATAGCTTACGCTTTTATGTCGATGTGGCTTACAAATTAGAAACTTTGTAAATTATCTATAATTTAGTTGGATGCATACCTAATGTCGAAATCACACGCATTTTTCAAAATTTAAATATATCCCATAGAACAATTTATCGCAAACTTCCTGAACGTAAGCAATGTATTCCTTGTAAGAACCTTCCAAAAAGTGGAGGACTTGGGAGGGAACATTTTGTTAACAATCGTAAAAGATAATTTTGCAGAGTTCACTGTTAATGTAAAATATAACAAAACGCTAAATTCGCGGATAAGGTGTTGGTATGGTGCGCCATATGCACAAGGGGTGCATTCAGGCATTATATGGGTCGAATGAGAGGCGAACCCATGAATACCGAAAGGTGTATCGAAAAAATAAGGGTTTCCTTCGATTCCGTTATTAAAAACTTGTTTATTAATTAGTTTCAGTGTTTAAAGAAATCATCGGTGGTCGACGAATTTCTTTCAGGTGCAAGGATTTCAAAGAGGCGCCCAGATGTAATATTTTAGGAAATACGACCACATCATAAATGACCGATTAATACTTGGTATTTATTTTTACTTGTATCATATTGTCTAGTTTTTATTTGTGTTGGTAGTTCTAAAACGCTATCTTTCAAGTTTCAATTGGGTTTGATATTCGCTGTTATTTATTTTCCAGTGATCTTTCGTTGATGATCTAGTTTCATTATTTTTTCTTTATGCAAGTTCATGCATTCAAAAGGGGTACATTTTGTTAATGAATGGGTTAGTGTTATTATATGCCAATAATGCATATTTTACTTTTGTTCGAATATTTGCATGTGCATATTTTTTATTGGTTATTAAGTAACCTTAAACGTTCCTTTATAATGAATGTTTATTTTATATAAGTTCAGGAAGTCTTGGATCATAGAATTGTACATACTCCTTTTGTAGGGATTGATGATTAAATAATTTAATTAATGTTTAGGTTACTAGTAAGCCTGTCTTTGTTTTAAATATTAACAAATGTTTGTCCTTCAATAGATACTGTATCATCACAGTATCTGAGTGAATAGTTTCAAATGATTTAATAGGTGTAGGCCTTAAATTTAAAGATATTTGAAGAGGGTTCCTCTTTTATTTTGCAACATTACAAATTTCTCAATTATTAACGAAATTAGTAATTGTTTGTTGCATATTTGGCCAATCTCTCCTTTCTAATTTTAAATCGGTTTGAGTTATTCTTCGATGGTTTGTTTTACCAATTTTGTTCATTTTCTTCTAGCACATCTTCGATTAATAAATTACTTGTTCTAAATTTTATTTCTATGCAAAAATGTATTTGACTTGGCGATTCGTAAATGGGCTGCTTAAAATATAATACATACAGAATGTTTGGGACAATGTATTCTTTACAAAGTTTTTTATTCCTTCTTCCAGTTTGTCTTTGCTAAATTGGACCTTCTCTCTCTTTAGTATTAAATGATGTAGTAATTTTGGGTTTCGCGGGAAGATTATTTACTTGGGATATAATAATTTGATTTTAGCTTTATGTATGCTATGTCCTTAATTGGGATAGTGAAAATGGCATTTTCTTCATTTGAATGATGTATCTGTATTCAACGTTTTATTTTTCGGTGGGTTTATTTGTACATCAATTGAACGTGACGTTAAATCTTTATTGAATTTTTCAGTGTATTCGATAAAAGTTGTTTGATTTTTTACTGCATTATTTATATTATATTTTTATTTCAATATTCGTATCGTGGAGTATGTATTGAATTATTCGTTTGATTTCGATCCAATTCTTTTTATCAAGAGCAGAGCATATTTTAGCAATGGTCGTTTGATTTTATGTATTTTTAATAATCGTTTCAGTTCTATAAGAGTTTAAAAAATGTTTTCATACGATGGTTTATGGTAATATTTTTCTTTTGTGATCAGAAGTAAATATTACGTTGTTTAGAAACTAAAACATGTGCTAAAGCATAATTGTTATGCATTTTAAATAAATCTTGATTTATGTCTTGGATATTTGGTGTATCAAAATTTTACATGAGGAGGAACTTCGACGCAGAATATGCAAAGGTGTCTGTAGAAAGTTGGGGCTTGTGGAAGACCATGTCAGTTTTTATTTAATTCGACTTCGAAATGTCGTTGCTTACAAAACAATGAATTAGTAATGTATTACAAAAGTTTAATTAAATGGATTTCTTTCTACAAAAAATATTGCAATTTGTGCCACAACTTATTGGACATACGTTATGGGTGGCATGCAAAAGGATGTTTTAATCATCTCGATGGATTGATTGTACCAAGTTTATTTAAATTCATCGCAAAACTACTTTTGTATTTTTGTTCATTGGTCAGGTATTGAAATTACATTTCCATTTATGGACAATATATCAAAAGTTAAAGAATACATCGCAGAAATCACCCAATAATATCAGTCACTATTCACCCCAATAACTATAATATTTATACCACAATAACTGCACAACTAATGCGATAAATGCCCGCCCCTTGGCGGGTGAACTCGCATGCCACTGTGTGAGCATCTATCCACGACCGAGTTGTGCTAAACTGTCTTTGTAAACAACCAAATTGCGTGGCTAAAGAAATGTTAATGGCAACCAACAACCAGCACAACGTTTAACCTTAATATGTAATATTTCATATAGAATAGTTATACGAAACAATAATAGAACCATATAATATCAAAAATATATAGAAGTTTGAGTCCATTATTTAATCTGTAGAAGAGGATTGACTTTATTTTATTTATAATATTGAAATCATTTATACTAACAAGTCTAAGTTTTGAATTTCGCGTAATTTACTAGTAATGTAAAAATGAAATATTTTTTTTCTACTTCGGGCTTTATTAACACAGATCTTGATACACGTAATAATCCCCTATTAACGTATCCACAACTATACCGTACGTGTATATGCGTACAAATACTATTTTTACACGCTACGAGAACCATGTAACATATATATCATGGGCATAATTTTATTTACTTGATGAAAAGAAAAAGAATGTGCGCTACCAGGGACAAAATCGAACATAATACTTTCCCATTGCGTCGATTCAAGGTGGTTTATATTAGATATCGAGTGTATGACTTTTCAAAAATGCGTGTACCTTGTTGCGTAAAGTTTTGTGCATTGTTGCAAACAAATTCAGCTTAATGTTTATCTCAAATCGTCATAACCGTAATAATTTCGCGATTATGTATAAAATATAGTGTAAACTAAATGATTTCGTCGATAATTTTATTCGAAATAATACCGTAATTCAGTTACATGGTAAAACAATAGTAGTAATTATTTTAACGAAACGATAATGAACTAACAAATAAATTTGTTTAATTGTTTAGTTAAACAGACAATACTAGTTTATGAGGTTATATATCAAGCAAGATTACATTGAATTATGCAATAAAATATGTCGTAGATATCACATGATTGAATTATTATGATTCAAATATGTGTTTTGAGTAGACTTTGAATCGAATAGAAGTCGAATCGAAAAAAAATGTAATTAAAATTAATTTTAATTACAATTTAATTTTATTATTACTTTGTGGTTTGTAATTATATTATAGAAGAAGTAAACTGCAAAATTCTAGTAAATCACATTGTTAGGCGGCAAGATTTTTTAAATAAAATCTTTCAGGTGACAAGTGACAAGGCCTGTCGAATTTGTTAGATTTGTGACTTTTATTTTCTGTATTTACGACAGTTGCAGATTTCATATCAGAATAATTTAATATTTCATAACAAGAATATTACTACTCGATTCAATCGATAAAAAAAATAAATCACGTTGGAATTTATCTGAATGTCTCAATGGGTACCAAACGAGTCGTAATAACGACGAGCATCGTTGAACATATTCGTTTACAAGGTGAATTGCAGACGCACACTTGCGTTTTGCACAATCTCGGTTTTCCTATGACGTTTGGCCATCACTCACCGCTGTGGGGAAATTCGTCCCAATTTTGCACAAACATGGCAACAGTTCTTGAAAATAACACGCATTGTTGGAATATTTCGGCGACATTCATCAAATAAACACTTCATCGTTCGAAACCTAAATGAGACGTGGAGTTATTTATTGGTGTTTATATGGTCAGGCTATGAATAATTATGTGGCATTCAGTCATTATTCGCACGATAGCAATCTTTCAGTTAAGTAAAGATGTCTACTTTTAATTTTTTTAGTATTCGGTGTACGTTTAGTTTTGATCTGCTTTCCGGTTCTTTTTTTTATGAAAATTTAATTATGTGGATTCGGTATATTGGCAAATGTTACGAGATGAAAACTAAATCATTAAAACACAAAAAAGGAAAAAATTGTTGCTGAGCATATTTTGTGATTGTTGTTGTTTATATCGACAGCTTTCATTATTTGTTACTATTTGATTTCTTCAAGTATTTTGTTCCATTTTTTTTTTGTTTAATCAACATAGTCACATCTGTCCACCCACTAGTAAGTCGTATCAATTTAAAAATTTTAACTTCCAACTTGTTTCCATCACAGAGTTTAAATATAAGTCTTCCCGCTTGTATCGTAATATGAACTCTCCTCGAAATCTCTCTATGGTGGCCTAAAAATGTTGCCTTTAAATTTAATTATTATTATTTGTCCACTTTTACGGATTTTCTCGGTAAAGTCATACATCAACGATTGAAATTAGTTTCACATGCAGTTCTTTTTAAATATATACTCAGTGACATAAACTGCACCACCTAGAAGGGGTGGGAATTTTTGGACCAAATTTGGCAGAAACATTGGACTAGTCTAAGGTAACAATTGATTAAAATTTGATAAAGAAAACACTTCATCTTTTTGATTTTTCTTTAATAATGTGTTGGTCCGCCCCTATTTGTAATACACTCATTGACCCGCCTTGGCATTTATTCCAGCAGGTGATCAATGTCTTCTTGGGGTATGGCATCCCAAGCAGCCTGTACTTCATGCCGTAGAGCTTCTATTGTCAACGGTGGGTTCGGTAGATTCCTCAATCTTCTACCCATCATGTCCCACACGTGCTCAATGGGCGACAAATCGGGAGATCTTGGCGGCCAAGGCAAAAGATTAACATTGGCCTTTTCAAAGAAGTCAAGAGAAACCCTTTCTACGTGAGGTCGTGCATTATCTTGCTGGAAAAGTGGGTCTTCCAGCCCTCGAAGATATGGAAGAACATGTGATTCTACCACTTCGTCAATGTAGCGTATGGCGGTCATACTGCCCGGAATGAAGAGCAAGGGTGAGCTACTGCCGTAAGCAATATCACCCCACACCATCAACCCCACAGTTCGGTGAACATGCCTCGCAATCAGGATTGCGCCTTTCTCCACGTCTTCGTCTAACAGTCATCCGACCATCATGCATTCCTTAACAAAATCGCGATTCGTCACTCAAGACAACTCGATGCCACTCCAAGTTCCATTGAAGTCTTTCCGTGCACCAGGCCAAACGTTCCTGGCGATGTTGAGCAGTGAGGGGTAGCACAAGATGTGGGCGGTAAGACAGCAATCCAAAGGTTCTTATTCGACGATAAACTGTTCGCAAGCCTATCGGACGACCTTGTTCACCTAACCATTGATCAGCTATTGATCTAGTTGTAGAGAATCGGCCTCTCAAGGCCATTAGTCTTAAGCGGCGATCTTGACGTTCATTGGTTCGTCTTTGAGCCCCAGTGCCTCTTCTCCGACGTTCAACCCCATGTTCAGACCACGCTTGATAAACACGCATTATTGTTGAGTGGTGCCGCCGCAAACGGTTGCCGATTTCTCTAAACGAAAAACCTGCTTCTCGTAAACCAACAATCCGCCCTCGGTCAAAGTCACTCAACTGCTGGTAATCTTGAGGTCTCCTTCTTCTAGGCATCATTAAACACTTGAAACACTTTAAACTAAAGAATGGGATCCGAAAAAGTGGAACAAATTCAAACAATGACTCGATAATTGCTTGTCTATCACCACCTCTAAAAAATGACACAAACGTCAAAAATCCCATGACTAATTGCTGATTGGGTTTCAAATTTTAATCAACTATTTCCCTGGACTAGTCCACTATTCCTGCCAAATTTGGTGCAAAAATTCCCACCCCTTCTAGGTGGTGCAGTTTATATGTCACTGAGTATATCTAATTAACCATATTTTATTAATCTATTTATTATATCAATATATGTACGAGCATATGCATACATTAAAGGCGACGCGTTCGTTTAAAACCACAATAATTATTTTTATTTGTCACGATTACAACATACATTAAACGCAACCGAAATATTATTTATCTAACAACAGTTTATTTATAAACACATTTATTATTTTTATTTCTCATGATTACAGCACACCTATAAAACTATTAATTACTTTATGTCTTATTTTTTATTGCATAACGTTCGTTTAAAAAGAGTTATATGTAATCGCCCAAGGCAGGCGTATAAACATGTACTCTGCACAAATCACCAAGAGCGATACAACAATTCCCCGCACGTTAAAATCGCTACTCAAAAAGACAAAATAATTAATTAAGCCAATCTCACCTGCGACTAGAGTCCGGTCAATTAATTAATCTGAAATTTAAAAAAATCTGTTTACTTCAAAACTAACAAAGTTAGAAAATCAGAAGCAACACACACACTATAATTAAAGTATCGACTTATTATATGTAAATAAAAACCTTGTTAATACAACACGTGAACTTCGATACCCGCATGCGATGCACAACAAAATAATAAACGAGTATTGTGGTTTTACTGCAGGTGTAATGAACCTGGAAAATCCCCGCGATCTTTATAAATTCATTCCAGTTTGTGTAATGATTTTAATTATAAGAGCTCGGGTTCTACTGGAAAAATGCAAGAATCCCCACGATGTGCCGTTTGCATTAAATAATCTTAAGTTAGCCGAGAAATTTGCTAATTATCATATCAGACTGCGAGTTATTAGACGAATAAATCGTTTAAATAATAACGTTTTTTTTTCTATTGTAAGTATGCAACGAAAAAGCAACAAACAAGTTCTAATCTATTTCCTAGAATTATTTGTTGTATTTAAACTGTCAATAATATAATAAAAAGAGTTATTTCTAAACGCTGATTTGGTTTATAAAAATTTCCATATGTTAGACAAAGCGATTAAAACATATTTTTGTATAATGAACTTATCTATAATAAAACGACAGCTGCGAATTGTTGAAAAACAAACATTATCAAGAGGCCAACAGGACATTTTTAATCCTAAAATTGATATTTATTTATTATTTAAACAATTTTTTAATATACAATTTTAATGCAATTTTTATAAAATAAATTAATGTTGATCGTAAAATTCATTAAGTAGTAGTTCCACAAAACCTTATTTGCTATGAATATTTATAAGCATATGTATGATAGAAATAATCGGGGGAAAGTTACAAAAAATACAGTAAACGAAATGGTCACGGAAGCCATTACCAAAACCAATTAATTTAATGCTTCGTATTCTATGACGTGCGTTGTGCACACTAATTATGAATTTGTTTTTTTTATTGGTAGAATTCTTGCATGAATGCAACCAAATATATTTATTTTATTTCAAGGAAACCTTTATCTTAATGCCTCTTCTAATTCTCAGATTTTTATTATGTCTTTTTCCAGTTTTCGTTTTTTCCATTATTCTTTTCTTTGTTCTTGCTTTTCTTCATCCTTTCCCTTTTGTCCTTTGATTGGTTCTATATTTTCTATTCACAGTAGGTCCATAGAAAACTCTCTCCATCTAGCGTTCTCCATTAGTTGTATAGTATCCACAATGCCGTTCTTTTCCTTCTATTTGTACTTTTGATGATACAACAAACTTGTGTAGCCACATTCTCTACTAGT
Source organism: Geotrupes spiniger (assembly GCA_959613385.1). Lineage (NCBI taxonomy): Eukaryota > Metazoa > Arthropoda > Insecta > Coleoptera > Geotrupidae > Geotrupes > Geotrupes spiniger. The sequence continues at coordinate 15,783,818 of OY390735.1, read as the reverse complement.
CCCTTAAAGAATTTTTATTCCTATTTCGAGTTGGAATTTACTTCTATTTGTTTCTTCTTGCAATTCGTAACTTTTGATTTGTTGGGATTTCAAATTTTCTAACTTTGCTACTCCTTGGTTTGGGTTTTGGTTTATGTTTGATTTCAACAAAGTGCTGATCACTTCCAATATCACTGCATCTTTTTACTTTGACGTCCATTAACTTTAATTTATTAAATCTTTCTACTAGTATTAAATCTATTATTGACTTCTCTCCCCGAGTAGCCATTTGTATATTTGCGTACGTCTTTATGACAAACTATGTATTACCTACTACTAAGTTATTCAATATACAGAAGTCAAAGGTCATTTTTGCCAATTCGTTTTTTTTTATTATTTCGCCGAATTTTCCAATTGTTTCTCCTGATTTTTCTGGGTCATTACCTACCCTACCATTTACGTGTCCGATAATTATCATTTTGCACTATACTCTAAAATTCATCAAGTCTGTAAATGATTAGTAATGTAAAGATAATCGCCATGTTATTATATTTTTTCTGATATTTTCCATGTAATTGTTTCGTTGACATTATCTTTGCTTCTGCCTTCAGAACCCTTAGTATAAACGTCTCCACCGCTTCTTTTAGCGCCCTGTTATGTCATGTTGTCCACGTTTCACATGCATATGTAACAGTGATTTTTTAATTGTGAAGTATATGGTATTTTAGCCCGTTTTGATATATTCCTTGTTTTAAATATTCTTGAAAATTTTCTTGTCGCTCTATTTCCTTTTGCTTCTATTTCGTTTTCTTCATCCCTTTGCATCTTAGAATTACTCCAAGATATTCTGATTTCTTTCTCCTCTCCATGGTGTCCACTTCCATACATCAAACTCTTCTTATGACACTTTACCTTTGAATTACTTCGTGCACTAAGTTGTAGACGATTGTGGATAATGGAGCAACTTGCGACAGGCCTTGTTTTGCAATAAATTCTTCTGATACTCTTCCTTCCATTAATATTTTATTTTGTCTCCTACGAAAAGTCATTTCCACTAGTATTTTTAATTTTTCTTGTAATTTTGCTATAGTCTATAGTCGATGAATAGTAAACTTAGATCTTGTTTGTAAGAATTTTGATGAATCTGTTTCATGATAAAAAAAGATCAACGGTCGATCTTCCTGCTTTTAATCCTTGATATTCTCCTAGTAGCTCGTTATGATATTTCTCTAATCTATTCTTGATTATTTTCGCTATAATTTTATATGTCACATCGAGCAAACCAATTTAGCGACTTATTCAACACTTATGGCATATTTTCCTCTTCCCAAACCTTGCCTGCCATATTCCATATTCCTGTTCTTAAGTTCTTAATATCGAAATACCAATAAACATGAGGGAAAAACTTATTGAAATATCAAGTGATGGACCGTTGATGCTTGAATCTGTTTCCCAGAATCCAGACTCAGTTGGCGAATGAAGCTATTAAATGTTAAAATAATTATGCGAGTTAAATTTCTCATCAAAATAAAAGTGAGAAATCGCCTCGTACTTGAAGATGATATAATCGTGTGTGTTTCAAATACAAAGACTAGATTTGCAAAACTGCTTGCAGAAATACAAAACGCATGGGTCCCATTAAGATTAAAATATTTTACTTTATTTTTCTCTTTTATTTTTACGAACTCAAGCCCTCCTGGCACCTCATCGCGACCCACACTTTGGGAAACACTTCATTCAGTACATAAACTGCATTAGTACCTTCAGCTTGCACGATGCAATTATGAAATGAATTAGCTGTCAATGACACTACTACCAGATTAAGTTATAAGGATATTGCAGAAGAAATTTAATAAGGGTGCAGGAAATACAAATCTGTTACTCTGTATCTTACTGATGAAGCTCAAACAGTCTCTATAGTTAATTATTAATCTACCGTAGTTATTTCATTGTCCATAGCACATTTTAGTCGTTTTAGTCGTGTATTTCCTTTCTTGAAACCAGATTATGTATGTTTGTTTGTCTATATGTTATGCCAAGAGGTTCCATATAAATATTCTTACCTCATTGACTGTATACAAGGATTGTATGTATCTTGTACACCCAAGTCAAACATGACGGGTGATGATTTGGTTGAATGGTAAATTGTTTCCCAATCATATGACTGTATGTTTAATTTCTGTACAGAATAGTATGTGTTACTAACAAACTGTCGAAAATTGCAATACAAATAAAAGAAATTAAAGATGACTATTACCTCGGCGTACATAGATCGGTACAAAATTATATTTATTTGTTTAAGTATTATTCATATAATTATTTTCATTGTTATTGCAAGTAGTTTGTTGATGGATTTGTGATAATAAATAATCTATGTTTTGTGGTTACGATTGGTAGACGGCGTGACCAGTGCATTGTGGTTGCAAGCCGACGTTCGTTGTCGACGCTTTATGGTCGTTGCCGTGCAATTGTAATACAACAATAGTGTTGAAGATGTCCGCTTGAAATGTTGAGTTTCGTCGGCGCGAGGAAATTTTCGATCACTAAAAATGGAAGAAATTGTAGGTTCGTGTATTTCCGCGTGCGCGCTTGGTGAAGACGAATGGAAAACCATTGCTTCCGAATTGGCAAAAAAGTGTTGACCAAAGAGAAAGTTGATGACGTCAAAGGCACTTTTCGAATCCGCTCGTTATAATAGGACATTACACCACTGATTACTAAAAAAAAAGAATAAGCACCTATGTGATTCAATAATCAACAATTATTGTTGTAACAAATTATTTAGCTCATAAAGTTATTGAGAAATAAAAATGCTGGTAATAACAGGAAATAAGGCGAATTCACGGGCATGGTAATTATAAACATAAAAGTCAAAATCGATCAAAATTATAATTTATTATACAAACATAAAGGAACGAAAATTAATGGTAGTACCACAAATTAATTAATATATGTAGTTGAGAAAATAGAAAGAAATAAATAAAGAAAAGGGTCCAGTCCAGAATTTGGTTGGGGATCTATTGCTTAAGATTGTGTTGGTTTGCGGAGTAAACGAAATTAAAGCAAAAGCATGTTAATTATTGGAAACAAAATAAATAAAGTTAAAATAAAAAAATGTAAGGGTGAGCAACAAAATTGAGTGGTAAGCTTCGCAATGAGCATGGTTGGGTTGGCGCCCGATTTAGTAGTGTTGCGTTGGGTTGTTGCGATTTTGTTATAATTACCAACTGGTAGCAAATTAATCATTAAAAACAAGTAATAAAACCCAGATAACAATAATACGAGATAAGAAAGATAAATTACATAAATATCAATTGAAAACATTGAAACAAGATAAATATCAATTAAGAGACACTTACAAATTTATAATAAAAACAATAACAAATTTGAACAAAATCTGGTAGACAAATTACACAAATAAATGAAAAATACCTGAATGGGAAACTGTCAATGCCTTTGCATAAGCTAGGTTCAGTTTAAACATGCCTTTAGGGTCGTGGTTGGGTTGAAGCACATTGTATTTGGGTTGGTTCAAATTGTGTAGCTATATAATCGTGATAATGGTTTAAATACGAAGTTCGAGATATTGATAAAGAACGATAACGTCTTACTGCCCGGTTGCACATAAATGAAATTATAGAGATTTAAAATTGCTAACGGAATCGCATAGATGGCATATGCCTATCTCTTTTTAGTTTAAAAACAGGACGACAAATTCCCAACAACACTCGCACAAATATTTCTCGAATTTAGACGCCCCCAGCTTCGAAACAATGACATACAGATGTACGCGATTCTGTTAGAAAATTTAATTGTCTACAACTTTGTTTATATAATGCTATCATATGGGTGGCCGTTTTCGCAGCGTATCGAGTTTTGGGCGTCGGGGCGCCCGTTAATGGGCAATTGCACGGTAATAAGTTGCAACGCGAACCCGGCGATAGAACTCGCATCGAATGACGAAGTGGGGTACGCTTACCTACGTGTTAGTTGGCTGTTCGTGTTGTATTTATTATTGCAATAAAATGTTAAATATTCTGTTTGGGTTTAATTTAAGTTTGAGGTATTATATTATTTTGTAATGAAACAATTTTAAATAATAATAACAAATTCTAACAAAATATTCATATCATTAATAGTTGGAGTATTTAATTAGATAAGTTAACTGCTTCAGATATTTTCTACAACAAACAAGTACTAAACTGTTAAATCATTTTGTTTAATGTTAATCTTTATCATAAATATTGAAAAAAAAAAACCATTAAATTCTTCAGACGTGCCGACGTCTTTAACCCAGTAAGCGGCACGACCTGCTAACCAGAAACCTAACTCGAAATGTCAACATCCATTAGCACACTTATGTGCCTTTCAAACGTCGCTTACTTATAATTTTAAAACACACCATTTCGATATTTCGCTGTGGGTGCCGGCCGTTCGCTTACGCCTTACGCAAAGCCATCGTTGCAAAACTTCCCCGTTATTTATGAATATAAACAAACCGTAACGGCTTCGCTTTTTATGGCACAATTTCCGTCCGAATAAATCATATGCACGCGAAGAATGTCATCTGGAATAATTTAATCGTCCGGCCGTCGTAAACTGCCGAGAAGAGAGCATCTCTGGATTATGTAAATGGCCGCCGCGCCTTTGTGTTACTGTGCCATTCAATGAGCACTATGATAATGTGATTTATCGCGTTTTAAACACTTGTTTGAGTATCTGTCAGGCGGCTGACATTCAACCATGACCTAGAAATCTGAAGCTGTTACATAAAAATCTTGCTATATTTCGTAACATTGTAACAGGATTTTTTAGTTTTATTTTTATTATTTTATTAGAAATACCTTTTCAGTGTCCATTGGTGCATAGTACATTCATTGAGTATGACGCGAATTAATCTGAATAATGCAACAAGATTTGATCCTTAAAATAATAATTCCATTTCTTTGCATGTATCTTTTTTCCATGCCTTATAGGCTGAGTCATGGTATCGTTTTTAAATTAATATTTTGCATTTGTCGAAGCAAATGTGTTATGTAAAACAAGCGGAAATAGCAATTGTATTTTACCTTGACATTATGGGTACTTATTATTGCCAAATACTTTAATAACTCATTTTTAGACTAACAAACATTTTGAGCGTATGTGAGCGTAGGTGTATGCATTTAACAGATCTTTAAATTATATGAAAACAAAATAAATAGTTCTTCATGGACGTGTCGGTGATAATAAATTATGAATCATTCAATAAACTTATAAACGGGATGTGGTGTTTCTATAAATTAAAAACAATTTGTAGCAATAACAACAATTTCATCAACGTTGAAATTGCACATCTTTTAAATATATTCTAATTTATCCTTAGATCTAATTATTTTCAAAAAATAGTTTATTAAATTCAAAATACGATTTCAACAAAATTTCATAATAAATAAAACCGGGGAGATATCAATTTGGGAATCCCCACAAATATATTTCAAATAATCTTCCGTTGATATCGATTTTTGTGCACAATACTAGCGAAATATGACGTACTCACAATAAGAATTTGTATGACCTTTTAATTTATTTTTTGCGCCACGAGCGTTGAAACAAACGCTTCTGTTCAGCGGAGGTAACAAGCGAACTTCGAATGTCAGAACGTAACATTTAATTACGACGCAGTAAGACGTTTCAACTGAAGAATATCCAAACCAGGAAGTGAGATTCGAAAAGCAGCAGCAATTAATTAGTTTGAAAGTTCATGCTCCACAAAATAATTTACGCGTTCAGCGGGCGAGGCTCTGAAACGAATGAGAATGCCATCTGTAATTGTTATCGTTCTTTCTCAATCGAACAATATTCCATACTATCAAATATGAAAATCATTTGATTGTGGCATTTCAAAGTATTGTTCAATTTAACGAATGCCCGCAACTAAAAAGTAAATTGAATATATATGGGGGCGTCGTATGCCACGACCTTTTCCACTACTACTATCCATTATTTCTATAGTAAATTTTACTTTTCGAATATGTAATCTAATGTTGAGCTATTCTAAGATCCTTGTAAATGATTCTTACCATATTAGTTGAGTATTCATTTGGTGGGCTCTTTTCTCTTCTCCGCATTCGAATTTCTTCTATTCTTGTTTTATGTTTATCCACCACAATCTGTGCGCTTTCAGTACTCTGGCAATTTCTGATTCGTTAAAAATCTCCTGTAGCTCTTGATTAGTTCTTCGTTTCCATCCATTTTATTCTTTCTTTCCCCCATACATTTTTCACTTTCAAATTCCAAGCAACTTTTACCCCATTTCTCCTAAGGGGTCCTTCAAAGTATTGTCCCTAGATATATTCAAAGGGATTCATTCGTCCTCTTTCTGTTGTTACTTTTAAAACATTTTTTTTTCAAATTCACTTCCTATTCATAAATTATCTTCGAAAACTCAAATTTGTTTGCTAAATACTTTTGCCATAACTACTGTGGAGCAACTAGGATTAGTGGAGGCCATGGGGTTGGAATGAAACGGCTCCACAACCAAAGCTACCGTTAAACAAGTGCACCAAATGCCCCAGATCTAATAATTGCAAAGGTGTGTTAATTTTTCAATTACATCGACCACTTGCAATTGGACACCATCAAAATTGACACAATTGGGTCTTCAGCAATTCCAAATTTGTCACGTTCAAATCTACTATATTGATAGAATATGTATGTGGATCGTGCGGCGATTTGGGCAAACCTTTGTAGTTTCGTATGTCAAGTAATTTTCAGGGTGTAACCTTGTAATCCTGAAAATAATAACATTGTACGCAGAGATGTTATTTTATGCATGTTATGGGAGTCGAACGAAGCAGATGGGTTTAAAAAATTGCGATGTTAAATATTGAGTAGCTGGGAGAACCAATGACAAGAGAGTTCGTAACAACGAAAGGAGGGCAGGGGTGCCCGTTAAGCCTCCTGCTGAACTGAAGAAGATTTTGAGAGAAAAACAGGATGGATGAGTAGTCCTGGTAAATTCGAAGATTTGCGGATGACATAACGGTGTTTAAGGCCGAATATGCATAAACGTGGAGTCTGAGAATACGAGGTGTCGCAATAAACAGGGTACGAAAAGTTACCAGCGAAAGCAGGGATACTGTTGATGAGGTATGAATGGAGAGCAGCAGGATGGAGGAGCAGAATTTAGCAACTAAAGTGTTGGAGGTGATGAAGAAACTGAAAATAGGAGAAGCGAAATAGGAAACAAACCGATTATAGTTATGCAAAAAAGGAGAAGAAAATGGAGCGACGAGGAAAGTGAGATGGTAAGTACATAGAAAGAACTAGTTGTGCAGCAAAGAGGAGGAAAAGTAAGAGGAGCGAAATATAATACAAGGATTAGGGATATATGTGCGTACTGAAGAAAGCCGGAATATTTGATGAGTGGAAGAGCAGGAAACGAAAAGAGAGAGAGAGAGAGAGAGAGATATGGCAAGGTTTAGGTGTGGCAACGAGGACATAGGAAATAAATATTTGATTGATAACAATTACAGGCGGTGTAGGTTTTGCGGAATAGGTATGGATGTATAGCAACATTGGATGGAAGAATGCATGATATTAAGCGAGAAAGAGAGAAAGAAGGGGAAACACTGGAGGCGATATCTAGAAGAAGATGAATACATTACTAGACGAGAAATAGAATAAAGAAAGCTGTGGCGGGAGGGAGGTAGATGCCACCGTAAGGGATATTGAATTAGAGAGCTGTACATACGCACACACACAATGACTTCAATGAATGTCAATAAAAGGTTGTTACTACTACTTATAATTCCAGAAATGTGTACATTTTCACTCTCCCAAAATTCCATTATTTTCCATAAAACTTGCATATTTTTCTAATGTGACTGCATGAAGTTACACTGTTAGGGCATCACTCTTATTGTCTAGTAATTTATGAACTTTATTTGACATGTCATCGTCATATTGTTCAATAGGTGGTGGTCTCCAGGTCAAGGGTCGTTGAAGTAAAATTTACGAAATTCACCATTAGCGATATCTATTTTTCGTTGGCAATTTCCGTCGATCCAGCTTCAAAATCAAAGTTGTAGTCGTTGATCAAAGTGTTCCCAGAACTCTTGCACCATTTTTTCCCACTGCCCTTTAAACTCGTCCAAGTTAGTTTCGTCCATTTCTTGGAGGAACCTGGGCGTTGTCCTTCGTTGTTCCACTTATCCGATAGACCCCAAATTTCGTCGCCAGTACACACTCGTTGGTTGATATTTTTGAACCATTAGGTTGGATTTTAATTTTCGTTATTCCGACGTTTTGGTGTTTCATTGCGTCTGAATCAAAGCCTTTTGTCGCGTTCGCTCCTAGTCGATTTATATTTCATTAAAATGTTTTGTTCTTTTAAGAATCTGGGTTGAAGGTGGTTTGACTTTGAGGTATCTCCCGGAAACCTTAAGCAACATCGAATGTATTGCGTCCACCCACTTAATTATTTTCCACATCTATTTGGATTATTTTCTTCGGATATTCGTATTCATAGCTTCCTTTGGCAAACGCTTTGTGTCATTGGTAGTGTTCTGGTTGATGTTTCTTTTTCCTGATTCAGGGCTACTAAAGTTTTATTTTGGACCGAGATACATTTGTGTCCTTTGTCATAGTGTTGGTTTTCCATGCTCGCTTTTCTATTTTTGCTCCTTGATTAATATTTCCACTCAGTAATTTCTTTTTTCCCACTCATTTAGTTATCTTTCTAATTCTTGTAGAACATTGCATTTCGTCGATATATTTAGTAGATTCGTAGCTGTGCATAATATGTGTTTCCTACGTAACATTAAGAGTAACATTTTCTTCTGCCTCTTAACTTCTGTTTACACTCTTTGTCGAGCCATTTAATGGATCTTTTATTTCTTCTGGATTATTTTACTGCAGCCTAGTTCATAGCTTTCATTATTGTGTCATATATGTCCTTTTATTCATTCTTGCAAAATATTCCCCTCCATATAAGATTTCGTTTCCTCTACATTTTATTCTTTCCCCTTCTCCTTACATTATATAATTTCCTAGTCTATACATTTTCTATCGTTCTGTTTCTTAAGTGATTCATTTTTATGCCTATCAAACATACAATGTTGGTCCCTATAACTTAATGTTTTTTATGCATTTTTGGACGAATTTACACATTGCACATTTACTATATGACGAGATCAATGTTGCTAGTGCAAAAGCAATTAACGTACGACAATTTTCTGTTTTCTTGTCACACGACAGTACATATCTTATTGTTGGCCTAACCACTCTCGTATCTCTAATTTCGATATTGCCTTGCCCAGTACCGTTTTAAGATCATATCCTAGCTAGCTGCAAAAGCTCGAATTTTCACGAATACTTTCAAGCTTCCTTTAGCCAATTCATCACATTCTACCGGATGCACCCCTTCAAAGAAATATAATTTTTGCCTACCTCTAATACCTCTTGGACTGAATAACGTGCATAATTTTTATTTTCACTAGTTAGGTGTTCTCGGTCGGATTCTTTGCTCTTCCATTAATTCCCACAACAACGTACTAACATTTGCTCCCCCCAACCATTCGCATTACTGGGCAATTTTTCTCTCCCTCCACTGCGATTTTTTAAGCATTTTATCTTCTTACACCCTGCCATCTTTTCTTTGAAATTATACCCTCTCTTACGTCATATACTCTTCCAAAGCAACAACTGCTTTATGTTCTCAATCGACTCATCTTTTCGTTCCACTTTCACGCAGGAAATGCATGCAGCTGCCATGCATTTCCAGGACACCGTAAATTTTCTTCTGTTTGATCTGTAGACTTGTTTCCTTTTGTCTTTAGTTTTTTGTGTCCATGTTCTTTAGTTCTTCCTTTGCCTCCTCTAGTGTGACTGTGTCATGCATGAACTCTAGAGACCATTTCCGTGAATGTACAATGTCGTACGAACACTATTTCACGTGCAGGATAATCAGAACGAGTTTTACAATATATATTTTAATAACTTTACATTCTTAGAAAGAAACCGTCGAAACTCTGTCGACAATTGCTTTTTGGTTCATAAACAAGGACAATCTTTGTTCGTTGGCGTTCACCTTGTCCTGGCGCAAGTCCTCTCCACCACCAATTCAAGTCTGATCCTGGTCAATCCCTTTTCATATGGTTTGAGCTCGTTTGAAAGTAGACATTGAATTAAAAAAAAATCGTAATTAATGGTTTGTTTACACAGAATTGCAAATTGTTGAAAAACGAATAACTTTGAGTGAAATTGCATAATGTTAATGATCAAGGAGGAACCATGAATGTAGAGTTGTTTAAATAAAATGGAGGGAGACACGTGGTGGGAATCTATGAATATGCGTAGGAATAAGAAATGTATAGATTTGATGAATATACGAAGTAAAGAAGTAGATTCAAAACTCGTGTGAAAATATAACTTGATTCATGTATCGGACGACTTGAATATTTGAAATGTAGTGTTGGAGTTAATATATTTATGTTGTGCTTTTGTGAGCGCATCAGGCTATAAAAACAAATCTTGCTACATATTTGGCGTCAAAACGAAGGCGTTGCAGTTGTAAGAATGTATTTTTACAGCCAAAGCGAATTTTATTTCGAACCATAAAAAGTAAGTACCTATATTTCCACGTGATCTGCCACCAAGGCCGTGCCTTTAATTTACATAACGCACTAAATAAAGTGCAACAGAAGAGTTGTTATCTGGTAACGCCGGTGGAGGATGATTACTTTGCGATCGCAGCAAAACGAATCTCAACGAAGACATGAGCATAGGTCAGCGTTTGAAGAACTTTCACTCTCCGGTATCGTACGATGGTCTCAGTCACTTGCAGAGTTCTAACTGTGCGGCTACCGACCGTTTGGGTGGTAGGGCAAAACCGGAGCTGTCATGAACCGACCAGCCTTGACATTTCATGAGACGTACTTTCGCGACAATCTCCTCCGTCCAACTCGCAATGCAACGAACGTAGCCGTAGTGTGGTAAATATTCGCAAAAAAAGCTCTCGCGCGCACACATTTATACGACCTGTTACATTTATGAACTCATAAATTTAATTGAAAATGAAAGTAACGTTCAACTTAACTTACCCTTTATGCCACGATCCGAATTGAACGTTATCCTTTCCGATAGAAAGGACCTTATGTGTTAAGGTTATTAACTGGAAATACAACAAAAAATAAGTGTAAATTATTTATTGGTACAGTTACACGTACTCAATCCTTAGTGACCGATAATAATTCATAGATAAATAATTTTGCAATTGCATGATATGTCAATTAATTAAATTGAGCTACGACTATTATCGGATCCAATATAAGTATTGTACCAACTAAAACAAATACCGCAAGTAAATTTATAGAGGGAATTAATAAATATAACCTTGATCGCGAAAAATAAAACCAAACGACAGCACAAAGCAAAATAAAATAAATATAATAAAATATACATTTACGGTGTTGTCAAATTGGCCATTAGGTCCGCTTTGAGGAGGAACGCAACATACCGATCACAAATTAAAAGAGAAATTATTGAAAACATATACCCGTCTCTAAGATAAAACTACAAGAATTTTATCGCACTATTTCCCTATGGACACAAATAACAAAATATTGTGTCACTCACTAATGGAATAAATATTATCCAATAATGTTTACAAGCACGAAGTCGTTACAATTTATCGCATTCTCAAATGTGAGGATATAAATATAAAATCTGCAGAATGGATATCCTAATTGGCTTTGACATCACCTATAAATCGCTGCACGCAATGCGTGATAAAAGGCCACCACAATATTCAACACATTTATTTTTTTGAATATGGTCAATGTAAGTTTATTTTTATTGTTAATTTCCACGTGTATCCAAATACCAGAAACGCATTTCGAAAGGGCGCTATATTTAAATTGTCAATTAAATAAAATATTTTAGATAACCAGTTTTTTTTTATCGCGATTTAATTTATTACCAGTTCGCATTTTAATTTTAATGTCAAGTTCATACCAAGTTTACTTCAGCGATTTTTTATGCGGCTCCACTGTCCTAGAATTTAAAGTCAAGTTTATGGATTCACATTCCTTGTTGTTTGTATTCAAACAGACGAAAACAGTATCAAGTTTTTTATTAAATATTTAAGATCGGTTGGACAAAGTGTAGCGTAATCACTATAAAAAAATTCAAAGTACTTGTAGAAAAATTAGCGGATCATTGTTGTCAAAGTGTTAATGTTATGATCTGACGCTATGATTAGGTTCGTCCCAAAGATGCACATTGATCATTAAGAACAGGGAGAAGAACACACCACCAACAATGGTATTCGCAGTCTTCGCTGATGTTTTTGACATGAGGCTCTATGGAAAATCCTAAACTTGTGTGGCAGAAAAGAAAAACGAAAATAAATCTCGATGGGTGTCATCAGATTTATGTATTGTAGTCTGAATGGATTCACTGTAGAAGTGGTGTCATAGATAGGCAGACTGATATATATTTATTTAATCATTAAATGCAACTAGAAATGAAGAAGAATGCCATAAAATGAAGAAATAATTATAATAAAAATAATTAATTAATATTCCACATTCCATGTAGCGTTTAGATACTTATTGATTGAGTAATATGGGCTTTTAGTGAACAATTTGAAACACAATACTTCAAATGTTTAAATTCCTTTCTTATATCCGGCGGCAATTTGTCAAAACACTTAGCACCTATTACAGTCCACATAATGCTGCGATATGGTGAGTATATGGAAATCTTTACGCGCTGTCTTTCTCCTCGTAAAGTATCCGTACACGTCCTTCGATAAAATCAATATAGTACTATTACTTACCAACCTTCTTAAGCGTGGCGTTCGCAAAATTAATACAAAAAGGTAAATGGGTATGGGCAACAGAATGTTGGGCTTAAGTGTTAGAATATACTTTTGGTGAAAAACGTTCAAAGGTGTTGATATCTGGCTGAATGTGCTTCGGCTAATTCCAGTGGATTGTGGGGTGGGTTACGATTTATAGCGTCGTTCGATATAAATTTATACTCGTCCAGCATCTTTGATGATTAGCTAATCGTCAAAGGCCTAAACGTCAAAAATCCAACCTTAAAAATCCTTGATTCAACGAAAAAATCCGGTGTTAAAAATCGAGTATTACAATAAGGCGTTAAAAATCCTTGAACGAAATGTTCAAGGATTCCCACATAAAACTCAGCAATTTAGCAAGGGAAGCCAACATTACATCTCCACAATGGCACTGGTTTTCCAACGAAATCCAAAATAATCACGAACGATAATGCAAATCCTCACACTCCAGGAGAAACACTCAAGAATACAGGCGCACAATTACCCCACAACGTTTCACAAAATATCCTTTCTTCGGCCTGTAATGGATCACGATCAACCCAAAACAATAAAAGGAACGAAAACTCAATGTTCACAGTGCTTGACGAGTACCAAGCGCTGTAAGCCACATCAACATCAGCGCCGGGTCAGGATAACCCGCTGCTTATGTCGTGCGAACAATGCCTTCAAAATATTGCACGTAAGAGTACGCTAATTTATAATAGGATTCAATTCTATGTGCCCAGGCGGCTATAGTATTAATATATTACTTTATTATTAATGTCAAAGGGTTGGGTAGGGTTGAGTTGAGTTACCTAGTCATCGAGTCAATATACAACTTTTAATTTACTGATCGCTTCATATTAATTTAACACCGGATGCTTAGTTAATTTGTTTCTTCTCATTTCAAGTTCCTGTGGGTTTCATCAAAAATATTGCCTCGTATGTGCACCGAGAATTCATTGGATAATTAAATTGGGTAGTAGAATTATATTGTGGTTATTATTTAAATGGCGATGTAAAAGTAGTCGAATATGCATTCGATATAGTTTTAATCTCTATCCTTAATTATGCAATAGTTGGTTTGATGGTTCTATACAACTAGTTCTCCTTAATATGTAAAACCTTTGGGAACTTATTGATTTAATATTTGCGTAACTATCAAGGTTAATTTAGGTAAATACATGTCATGTGTCATGTAAGGATTTACCCCAATTAAGTGTACATTTGCTAATAAATTTGTGCCCGGCATTCGAGAAATTTTACTTAAGGAACTGCACGACAAACTTCACTAAACTGTCTGTGACCCAACTCCTAGTCACGTGGTATTGTGTACAATACGATTTAAGTTGCCCGAACAATTGCTGTAGTAAGCATATGAGAGCTAATAAATCAATTGCAGTACACAATATAAAACAAAAAAATTTAAATATGTATCTATGATATAAAAAATCCCTTACGACGCTCTTCAATACTATGTTATCATATTCCGCAACTAAGAATCAAATCAGGCTAAACTGTGAGCAACACAAATAATATCAACATGAAAGAATAATGAGTATAATGTCATTAAAAAACCAGTTCGTATTTAAAGGTTGCATGCATTTAAATACGAACAACAATAATGAGGGATAAAAGCTGACTACAGTAAAAAAGTTAAGAAAGTAATATCAGCGGGAGCCAATTGAAAAATCAACGAAAAATCGAAAGAGGACCTGGACGACATAAAGAACAGTCTACTCCTTAATACCTTACTCCAACAAATTTAAAAGAAATGTGCTAAATCCAATAGTCCCCAGAGCGTTGTTCACTAAAATACCTGTCAGGTAATTCGATGAGACGTATGGTTTCACGACCTAACTTAAAAGGCAACATTTTGGTTTCATTTATTGTAAGTTCATTGATTCCGTTGATGGATTTTCCTGAAACTATGCTCTAGCTAGTTGGTTTCAGATGAATAGGTTAATTTGACCGCATTCATGTCTCAAAATTGTTTTGAAAGTCATTTTTACGAGCAAGAGCAAGTCACAGCTATGGGTAACTTCTTATCTCCAATTATAGTCATTTCGAAAAAGGTTTGAAATGCTAAATTTGTTTAAGTGTGGATTAGGTACATGGTTATTTGCGAGATATTTCAAGCTAGTAAAAGCAATGTCGACACATTTTTATTCTAAATGCAAAATTATTAATTTTACAAACCAAAATGAAGCATATAACATTTTTAGATATACAGATAGGGTGGTAACCCTACACTCTACTTATATATTTTTCGTTTTTCTCGCTGTTTTTTTATTACATCGTCTAGGACTATATTGAATAGTGTAGGGCTCAGTACTCTCCTATATCTCAGTCCAAGAGATTGAACGTATGTTTGATAAATATTTTGCAAAGAATCATTCTAATCACACTAAACTTCGTAATGGGCAGCCATAAACTATTATCGTGATAAGTCAATCATATTCGGAGGTTTGCTCAGAAGTGTGAACAATACATTCTTCTGTCGGCGTTTTTCGTGGTTGGGTTTCATGCAATAAATATCCCGTGGAATAACACTACGCCATTGTTTATAAGAATCGCAAGTAACACTTTGGGTCACACAACTTTTTGTTTCATGCAAAGTGCAAATTTTTGTTACATTTGGAAATTGCATCTGGAAATTAATATATTGACCAACCTTACTTAAGGGCGTTGATTTGAGTTGCGTTAGTTTGGGAGTGTTTAAAAAATGTCAGTAGATGTAGGTGGGATCATAACTTTTGACGAAATACAGTCAAAAGTTTAGAGTTATAAACTTTTTTGTAAAAAAAATAAAATTGTGATGTCTATGATGTAATTAGATAAGAATAACAAATATAGTGCAATCGTGTTATGGTAAAATTATCTTCGCTGTCGGTACTGATACCAGTCTTTTGTTATCCAGAGCTGTCCTCATAATAATGTTTTGTTGAATTAAAAATGATTATTTGAACAGGGATTTGTCACGAATTTTGCACTTGGTCTTAGTTCATGGGGTGTGCTTTCATATATATGATTTCCTTCATAGGAATCGATTGTGTTTTAGGAAATCGTTTCATTAATAATGTCGTTCAGGCCTGGCGCCAATGGTCCAGGGACGGAGTGAAGAAGTAGGATCAATAAAGAGTGTGAAAAATCAATTATATTCATATCAATGCCTAATTAGAAAATACGTTTTAATTTTGACAGATAAGTTGAGAAATAGTTAGTTATGTATCAAGTGGTAATACTTAGTCCTTTTTATCACTAGCTGTAAAGATTGTTTTCGGGTTTTTGTCATTTCAGATACAAAGTATAAATAACAAAAGTTTCTGAGATTCTTTACCTATATTAAAAAAATGATTTATAAATGACACTTTTTATCAATTGCATATGTGCTTACGTGAATATACTTACTACCCCTTTTCCAATATTAACAGCGTCATCTGTCAATTTTGACAATCCGTGACCGGATTGATGTTTTGATTTCAAATTTCAAAATTTAGCTGACAAATTTTTAAAAGCATTTGCGAACTGAGCCTAGCAACAATATCCATTTTGTGGCATTTGGGCCATCATATAGTGTCCTTTAAAATACTTAAATAGATTGTTGCTCTAAAATCAATAAGGCAGTCAATATTTAAATGCCTAAATGTACAATGGATGTTATTGGCGAGCTGCGCAAACGGTGAGTTTCTACCTAAAGTTTACAATTACAACCAATTAGATGTGTAATGTTTTATATTTATCATAATAATAATTGACCGCGATTCCATTTTATATTTAATTAATATTCATAGCATTTAAATGCACTATTAGCGTCACTTTTTTAATTATTATGCATACGCATTTATTTATACATTATCTTAATATCAACAAGTCTATTAATCTGTGTCTAATAAACTGAACATTAACATATTACAAATGATTCTTGATCTCAGGCTGATCTCAAGAAGAACTTGGACGTTGGAGGAATCTAACTTAAATATTTATTGAAGCAGTGCGATTGCGGGGCCTCTTCACAGCTCGACTCCAGACACTCCACAAGCTTAATACAGGCCATGACACCATACCATACCATGGCCATACCACAACAATATCACCAATTTTACAGTAATTGTTGTCCATTTTAATTGAACCACTGTATGCTAATTTTGAATGTGGTATGCCAACTCCTGGTGCGTGGTAAATAGTTTTACTCCACTCTATTATTCATGTAATTCCCTTCAAATATTATAAACATAACATTAGTTATGCATATGTTGTTGAAATCTGTCGATTAGGAAGTATAAAATTTAATATTATTGTAACGTAAGTACCTTTCCTCTGGTGATCAAAATAAGTAGGCCCTTAGTGGGCACATGTCATTATAATCTTTAACTTTTGATATCTAATCAACGAATTTCATGACTATCTCCAAAAAAAATTATCCGTCAGGACCATTGCTGAAAAGATCTGAGTAAATCTATCCCTTTGTTCTAATTTTATCTGAAAATTATTTGGATTGCCATTGGAAGGTCCCTTGCATTTGTCCTACATTTATTTATTGATTCATTATTTCTTTGCTGCCTCCGGTTTCATTTGGTATGCTGTTTGATCATCTCTTTGCTCCATTTGCATTTTTTTCCAAATGAAATCGCACATGCGTGAAACAACATCTGAAAGAACCTCATAGCCTAAATGGTCTAGTTTTTGCGTTTAGCATTACTGCAATTTTGGAATTCATCCAGCATGCACTATTTTGACGCCTGTATACTAACATTATATATCCCATTGGCTGCACTTAATTAAAATTTCTCAATATAAAAAGTTTGTGTTTACATGGCACAATCGCTCCACAAAAATTATCGCAACAAATGGTCTATTAATTAATTCTTACCCAATTCTGAATTCACCAAAAATCCAAGAATATTTTTTATTTAACCATTGCATGGGAAACAATGAAACCCAGCAAACCGTGCTAACACGTAATTATTTTTTAACGTGCGATATCGCGGAAAGTATGTGATGTTGCCACTGATTTACGCAAAAAATATCATAAAATGAATGCAAATCGCGCTACATTGTGCCAACCGACGTTTCCCAATACGCTCCGAAGATAAAACGAACCGAGGAAAGGCAATTAAATGAAAACGCTATAAGCATTCTGCGAATATTGCGAGAGAATTTGAAAGTTCCCAATTTGTGCAACGTGGACGTCGCAATTGCGCAAGGAATTTCAATTTTTTTGCGTTCGGTTATTGTAAATAGAACGGCTTAACCCAGATACTTTAAAAATTAAGGATACTTAACGAACACATCGGAAAAATTGCAAAAGAACGTCTTGTCGTCGGGGACTGATTATTAAGGTCAAGTAAAGAGCGACTTGTTTAACTAAACGGCCGAAGTTAAATAATTGGTGTTGTGAATATTACGTGATTTTAATAGTAGCTGGATTAAAAATTAAATTAAATGCAGTATATAATAAATACAGGATAATAAACGAAAATTAAGAATGCGATGGAAATTATTATCATGAATGATTGAGCTTCGCCAAATATGCGTAGACTTAAAAATACAGAGCAATCGATATTATTGATAATTGTTCATTCATTTCTAAACAAGCAGCTTCTTTACTAATCTCAATATTCTACTCACTATTCAAATACATTTAATTGATGCAAGAGCTCGACAGTTTATGAAACAACTTTATTTTTTTAAAGAGGTCTGGCATTAACTCTCAATTCGCTTTAAAGAATATGTGATTTGTTGCAGGATTGAAAATAAGTCAAAATATTTGGCATTTATGTAGTAAGCAAACGTTTTATTGCCAAACTCGATGGCACTCAAGCTTCTTGAAGAAAAATGTGTTGAAGGTCTACTTACCATTATTGCACAGATTGCAAAACGATGAATATTAGCATTTTTAAAATGCCAACTACTTTTGAAAGAGCGTATAACATGAATAACACATGCACTGGAAGATGTCCAGTTTGTACAAATGTCAGTTAATGTAAGGTCGCTTGAGCAGCATGGAATAACTATAATTAAACAAATGATAATGCATGATTATGTAAACAGTAGTTCTTATAAATTAAATTGATCTATAAAAGTCTGCCAGCTTTTTATGAGGACTGGTGAGAAAGTTCAGTGTACGTCCTTCCAAGGGTACGTTTCGAGTTAAGTTTGCAAATATTTCGTTACCCGTTACTGTTTGTCTGATTGCACGATACATTTACTACGACCGAAGGCCATCTCTCTACTCTTACTGCGGTCGGTATTATGTTCACTATTACTTATTATTTATTGCACTTGCAGTTATATGAGAGTGAAACCCGTTACAGACCATGCGAAAAAAGTCGTCGCCGGGCAAAAACAGAGCGGTCGACCTTCGCTTGGCCCGTTCTACGCGGTCCTACATGTAGGTACACACACAACGTGCAAACGATAGGCCAACAATTAAAAATCTCCGCGATATCGTATCGCGAAACCCACATGTGTTGGGTTACTAGGCGATCGGCGTATCGCCGAAATTTAAAATAGACGACAAACATCCGCCGGATTACGGTTTATGGTTTGGCAAAATTTCGTTCAATTTTTGATTACTGTCACAAGAAAACAATAACAGCAGGGAAACGTTGAGTATTTGTACTTTTGAAGGTCCAATGGTGAAATAAATAAATCATCATGTTCAGGTTGCATGTTGTCGTTTTGAATTAATTACAAAGAGCATCACTTGTCATGATTAACTTGTACTGTAGTGAAAACTAGAAGCAATAAAAAATCAAAAATCAAAGTTTCGCCTGCGTCCCGAAAAATTATGGCTGTAACGTTACCAGCGGATGGCAAAAACGCGGGGTGGCGGAGAACCTCGGCGATGCCACTCCATACTTTATTGCTTCGACTCAGGATCGAAGTGGTGAACCCACGTTTCATCAACTGTGACGAATCGAGAAAGAAATTCATTCGGATCTGCTTTGAACTTTGCCAAACTGGCTTCAGAATGCAATACTCTAAAACGTTTCTCATCAGGTCAACATTCGTTGGATTTTTTTAGCCCCAAAATATTTGTTAAAATATTTTCTATAGTACCATAAGAAAAATTTGTAATTTCAGCTATCCGGTGAATGGTCAGTGGTCTATCTGTCATTACCACATCGTGTATACGATTAACATTTTCTTGGGTAGTGACAGTCGCTGGTCGTCCAGCACCCTTCACATGTTCACATGTTTGTCTGCCCAGTTTAAATTCTCGAGACATATTTTTCACCACTTGGTAAAAAACAGCACCGTCACCAAATATACCTACAATGTTTTCATGAATTTCTTTTGACGACAACTCTTTCTTTTGCAAGTATTTTATAACTGCACGAACCTCTGATTTTTCCATTTATAGAATTTCTATAAACTTGTGTACTTAAGTTCTAAATTATTTGAACATGTAACAAGTGACAAAACTACAACTGTCACTCAAAGCCTACTATGGATGCTAAATAATGATCTCCCTTCGTATTTAATGTATTTACAATATACTAATTGTAATGCATAATTCATAAATATAAATATACACATACACGAGTATAGACAATGGCTAAACACTACTGATGGGGTTGCGCCACTCGCAAAGCATTCCATCGGTCTAGGGTGAGTCCTTCCGCATCTTCCTTCATGTTATTCTTTTTATCAGCATCCGTAGATTTTTCATTTTGTTTGTTTGTTTTTTTCGTTTGTTTTTTGATCCTGTCTTGATGAAGTGTTCCTCCAACTGTCTAACCCACCTCCTCTTAGGTTTTACCGGTTCTTCCTCTTAGTTGCATTAGGTACGTCAACGCTTCTGGCCCCGTTCTCCACTCTCTTCCAGGCATTTCCATTCATTCACTCTTTGCAGCATTTCATGATCCATATTCATATATAATAAAGGGCTGCTTTATTTTGTAGTCTGCTGACGTTTATATCCCAAGATCTTGCAGTAAAAAAATTAAACAAATATTAAAAAAAACTAAACTCCCATCTAAGAGCTTTTTGCGAATTGTTGCATAAAATATTCAGACAAAAGCTTTCTACATTAAAGTAGAGAGGATTCTCAAAAATATCTCTTTCTAACTTGCTCCAAATCCAAATTACGAAAATTGCCAGATGTTAAAATTTAAAAGTGGTTAAAATTTTAAAAATACAAAATTATCGGATACGTCACAAAAATACGAAACTGAAAAATTGCCTATTGAATTGTCAAAATTTTGGAAATATTTAATAGTGTTTAGAGTCCTGAACACCCGTTTTGTCAGAATTATTAAACAAAAGTGCTAAAAATATAAAAAAATTCAATAATTGTCAAAATTATTAAAGTGTCTAAAATGCAAAAAATATTTCTTTGTATTATAACGGGTGTTTTTTAAACTTTGGCGTCGAAGTTGACTATGAATGTTTAACTGTGAACGAACCACAATTGTGTACATACTCTCAAGCGTCACTTAAGTAACAACATTTTGACCGGTCGTGTGCAAGATATCAAAGTTGTAGGAAACTTTGATATCTTGAAATGTCAGAAAAATCAAAATTATTAAACCTGCAACAAATAAAAGCTCCAATATTGGATGAACATTTCCCAATAGTTAAAAAGTGTAAAAATTGTCAAATATTTAAAGGAAAGTATTAAAAATTTATATTATAGAGAAAATTTCATGTAAACTGTAAATTGCCAAAAATGCCAAAATTAACAGCTACAAGGAGACGGGGTATTTTTTGGCAGATGTAGGATACTACCAAACCTCTTCGTTAACGACTTTGGCAACGAAGGCATAGGCATAGAGAATTTGTGCATGTACTGTCCGCACTGAACTTTCTTAAACTGAAAGTAAATCCCCATATATAACTATAAGAAAGTAATAAATATTTTCAAGGATTTTTCTGAACTATTCGTTTTATCACGATTTTTATGATTCTTTCCACTTCCTTTTTATAATTTCCAGTGTTGTTTTACGATGAGTTTTCATTTTCAACGATTTTAATAATTTTCTGAATTTTTTACAATTTTTTACACATTTATTGTCGATTTTATTTTGATTACTTTTACAATCTATATAGACTTTTTGCTTTTTTTAAATTTTTATGATGTTTTCGATATCGCCATTTCAATGATTTTTACTTGTATAACGATTTATAATTTTTTTTTAACTTTTCACAATTTAAAAATGCTTGCCCTTTTAAATTTTTCGATTCACAATGATTTTTAAAATCTTTTGCAATTGTTAACATTTTCTTTTTATGATTTATAATGATTTTTTGATTTTTTACTTTTTGATTTTAAATTTTTTCGATTTTTGTTTTTTCAACCATTTTTGTTATTATATTTACGATTTACACTTCTTCGTTCGGTTGCGGTTTCTTCCGACTAGGATTTTTCACAAATTTTAACATTTTTCACGATTTTAAAATGTTTTCAATGTTTCGAATTCTTTAGGTATTGCAATGATTTTTTCGATTTTATCATTTTTTTAAATTTATAACAATATTTCACGGCATTTAACTTTTCTTATATTTCGGCTACAATGATTTTTTGGATTTAACAGATTTTTACTATTCCCTTTCGATTTTTTACAAATTTACAATGAGTTTTTCTTTTTTTGACAATTTTTATATTTTCAACAAATTTATTTTTTTTTCATTTTTACATGTTTTGACAACAAATACAACATTTTCGACATATGGTTTAAGATTTTTTCTTTCCATTTTTTAACATTAGTTTGATTTTTAACCGATTTTTTATACGTTTCGATTTTTTTATGAGTTATAATGGCGATTTTTTTAGCGATTTATATTCGACTTTTTCTACAATTATAACGATGCTTAATGCTTTTGTTTTCAGTTGTAATGATTTTAGCCATTGTTATTCCATTTTACCTGTGTGAGGATATATTTATCGTGCAACTACAATGAATTTTTCAAAAGCGACTTTCTTATGCTGTATATTACCCGTAAACTGACATAATCACGATGAGAGGCGAAATCGCGAAAGCATCATCGCGTCGTAAATACGGACATAGAGGTTAGTTACATCTGACAGCCACGGCAACTGTGACCTTCCTTCAACACTGTTTGTACAGTAAATAATAGATCAGTAACATTCTACAGTAATTTGTGTAAAGGCAATGCGGTTACTAACTTCACTGCGATTTCATTTAAGTAATAAACTACAGTTTAACAACTTTATTGAAGCACGCACTGTCGCATTATGAGCCTTCCATCATTTTTTTCTCAGCGTCTTCATTGCGTCAATAGTAATGCGATAAATGTGTTGCGATAATGTGTTTGGGGGTAGCAGGGCCCAATTGAGCAGGAGGAGCGGTTGTAGGGAATGTCTCCTTCACATATGGAAATGTTCACGTATTCAAGGACATTTTAAAAAGTTGTTAATCCCACTTATGTTCTTTCAGTATCAATATTTTCCACATTTCGAAACCACGTCCAAAACTAAATCATTTGTCTCTAGATGGGTTGCTTATCTTTACTGATACCTATCTGATTGACAAATTTTCTCTTTCACCTCATATAAATAAATCATACCGGATCCTCACTGCTTTCAGTATTTCATGTAATTCACACTCCAATTGCTATCAATTGCAAAATTGCATTTTTAAGGTATATTTGATACTTTGATGTGAGTGACAAAGGAACATTCTGATGCCAAGCAAAAGCAAATAAATAAATAAATCAGGATGTAATTACAACTTTTATACTTTACAATAATACTTTTACGCCGACAATAATATCCCACGTATGCGGTTTTATGGTATGGCATTATCATAAAGAAAGGTAATAAGTCGACCTTAATGATGTAAAATTCAATGTCCATAAATTATTGGCAACGTAAAAATATCGTTTATGAGGCTAAGCATGTATTAGAGACAATATATCTCGATACACCATTTCGATAAATGGTCGTGAGATAAATGTCTGTCGATTTGCATATTTTGCAAGTGACGAAATCGGAAAACAAAGAGAAGTAAATATGTAGAATGTAATCGTGTCAAAACCACCGCGGATCAAACACGTGATTGTTTTTACTCTCGTTTTAATGTACTTGTTATGGTTTTAATTTATGTCACAATCAGTTGAGTTATTTATAGCGTACTCGTTGATTCGTTGGGTGGTGTCCACACGAAAGTTTGTACTTAAGTTAGTTAATTTATATATATTGGTTTTATGAATATTTTAATTTATTTTTAACTGACCTATATATGTGTATCCACCAGAATAAAACTCATATACCTCAATTCTCAATTTTAATGGCAACAAACTACACTTCTGGACAAAATTAAGGGACCACCAAATAAACTTGAAATAACTCTTCCAATTTACAAGTTATTTTTAATGTACTTTTTGCATGTCATAAATTGACGTTTCTTAAGCAAAATTCAAATAGTGTGCCATGCAACAGTTAACAATAGCAAGAATTCTTTGCTCGGACACGAAAAGTCAACAAAAAGGCTTAATTGTTGAAAATTGTTTTTAAGTCATTTAATTAATAGCCCTTGCTTTTTCTTGCGAGAATTGGTGAATTTGTTTGCATTACCTGAATTAAATATGCCTAGGCGCCATTGTAGACCAGAAGAAGTATCCCAAATTATTATTCTTCTGCGTGAAGAATAATCACAAAGAGAACTTGCTGAAATTCTAAATACCAACAAATCTCTGTGGTGCAGAGGGCTGCAGCACCGTTCAGAAACAATGGTAGTTTCAAAAGAAGACCCCGACAAGGTGCTAAAAGAAAAACAACCCGCAGAGAGGATCGCTTTATTGAACTTCAAAGTTTAAGGAAGCGTTTTGTAACATCTCGTGAATTAAAAAATGATCTCCGATTGGCGGCTGGAACAGAAATTTCTACCAAAACAGTAAGAAGAATGCTAAAAGAAGTCAATGGGTCTGCTAGAAAACCAGCTACCGGTCCAATTCTCACAGCTACGCACAAAAGAAATCGCTTAAACTTTTATCGAAATCACCAAGGTTGGGACGAGGAGCAGTGGAAGTTTTGTTTTCAGACGAGTCCAGATTTCTGCTAAACAAGAATGACCGCCGTGTTCTTGTCATGCGAAGACCAGGTGAGCTATTTGCACCATGTACCATTAGAGAAGCTGACAAATTTGGTGGGGGTTCTGTAATGGTTTGGGGTGGCATACAGGTTAATGGTCGTAGAATTGGTTTTGGTACGAAATGGGTCGCTAACAGCAATAAGATATAGAGACGAGATAATTGTACCCCATGTTCAACCATTTGCCGAAAATTTTGACAATGGATTCATTTTCATGCAGGGCAATGCTAAACCTCATACAGCTAACACTGTCACAGCCGTGTTTAGAGAAGCAAATATCCAATGTTTGGAGTAGCCTGCCAAAAGCCCTGATCTCAATCCTATTGAGCATCTCTGGGATCAATCGGGCAAAAAATCAAACACGCACTAAGACCGCCAGTAACACTTGATGAGCTCTCTAACATGCTTGTTCAAGAATGGGACCAGCTACCTCAAGGAAAAATACAAAACTTAATCTCAAGCATGCAAAGAAGATTGGCAACGTGTATTGCTGCAAGAGGAGGGCATACACACTACTAAAAATGTTATTTTTTTTATAAATTAGGATTTTAGTTCATCAGAAGACCATTGGCATTTTAGTTTAATTTTTACCTTTTTTTCTTCAAGTCCATAAAAGTACATTTTGTTAATTTTAGTCGCTCTTAAATCAACTATACTGTAAGTAAACACACTTAAATTTGTATATGTATTCGTTTCATTAAATTTAGCTACTTTGTTTAAATTTATTTTGAATTTTACTAGGGGTCCCTTAATTTTGTCCAGAAGTGTATATATAGAAAATAAAATTACAACTTTGCATGCACAACAGTACTTCTCGGTAGTCACAAGCAAGAAGAACCGATTACGAGAAATTAATTAAAGGTGGCAATGATTTGGCAAATATCCAAAATTTACATCATCAACGGTTAATACAATGGATTGTCATATACATTTGGTATAAAAAATTATCATGTCCAAAAATTATTCTCAGACTGAGATTTATTCTCGTTGAGCTCATCTAAAGATGTTCTTTGTACCATATGACTTCAAAGGTATGTATTGTTCTATTGCTCTTACATGGATTTTAAGTAATGCGATCGAAATTTTCTGATCCTGATTTATTAAATAGTCAATACATTCAATTTTTCAAATCCTGTAACTATGATCTAATTTACTGGCACTGTTCTTATTTCGTTTACTGTGTTTATTAAAATTTTCATGGAAAATGCCTTATTGGAAAAATTGTGTACTGTTATATTCACGTCTAATCTTGAAACGTTTGCCAACACTGCTATTTCTACTGAATACACGATTTCTTTAGATCTTTGCTAGATTATGATGAAAAACCAACCATTTGCATGGTAAGTAAGTTGTAAAATCAATCATCGCGGTTTGGATTTTAGTGCTATGAGATCATCTTCCCACAATATCTTCAGTCGTTTATTTATTTGTTTGCACTAGCCGCGTTTCACCATAAAACGCAAAGTGGCAATAACAATATAGATTTTATTATTATGCATTTGAAATCGTTATCATTACGTGTTTACCTAACAGAATGTTACACGATTGCACTTTTGAATTAAGGCTAAGTGATAATACTGACTTATCCTCGAGCTATAAAACTTGTACAACCGTTTCAAAACGTTTAATAGATGGTGTCGTTACTCTCAGTAACATTTGAAAGGACTATATAAGTATCATAATTTAAATGATGAGTAACACATGAAGGAGTCAACTAAGCATGCATGAAATAATAAAAGACAACTAAATAATATGTAATACACACGAAGAAGGATACAAATAGAAAATTATTCATAAGAGCTATTTATTTTCAAAAACATATGAACTAAGTGTAAAAGGGGTAAACGTGCCAGACCTTACTTACTTAGTCACATAAATGTTCACAATCAATAGCTTTGCAATGCTAGCTTTTGGCTAGCAAATGAAGATCTACAAATTTAATATTTTTATATTATGGAAAGGCAAGCTAATTGCATAATTGTCTGGATTTAAGTAGTTACACCCAGTTTGATGAACGTACGATAATCGGAGTAATTTCGTTGCATGACAGAGTAATCGACGCATCGAGATTCGCAGATGAAAATAGGCCAGGTCACCCAAGGAACGTTCAACCTGCGTGTTATGCAAATGGTTGATACATTTTTCCTAGATCGATGAATAATCGAATGGTGTAGTACAGAACGCACGTGAATTGAAACCGTTGTAAATCACATTCTGATGTCGTTTGTTCAAGTACAATTTGGATGCATCAGCCTCTGACCGCGTTATCTAGTCGTTGGTGTATTAGGCGTCTGGTACGTTTTAAACGTTTTTTTTTTAAGATTTTTGAGAAACATTATTACATATTACTACTTAATACAAAATTCAAATAAACTAGATGGCCATCGTCAAAGTTTGCAAAATGAAGGCAGATGGTAATCTAATTATGGACCGTCGGGGCTATAGGGTGGTTTAGAAAGTATTTCTAACTGGAGATCATTAAAAATACGGTAGGCGTTGAAGCATTGTCACGCAAAAATGAAATCTTGTTTCCGTTAACCATGCAGAAAAATTATGGCGCCGGACTTCCTGAAACGTATCTAATTGTTGGCAATAGAGATCTGCGGTTATGCTACGATCATTTAGAATAAGTTCAAAATGGATTACCCCTTGTCTATTCCACCACATACACAACATGAATGACACTTCCTCCGAAAGATTTTTTTCTAACCACTAGTTTGCACGATCTGGGGTTTGATGTATTACTTTTGACTATCATTCATCTAAAGGATTCTTGGCAAAGTTAAATACGTCGCCGTCTTTGTTGCGCAGTTAATTCTCTAGGAACTTGTCGTGCTCTTCACTTTTCCAATCTAATGAAATTGGTCAATGTAGATTTTGACAGATGTAATTGGGCTGATAACACATTCAAGATCATTGGATAAGGGTCGTCGAGAAAGATCCCCATTCCTAAATTTAGTGAACCATCGACGACAAGTTGATTCCCTTACTACCCCTGCATCTTCAATGTCACAACCTTCAACAACTGCCCGGGGATTATCGAAATAATGTTCGTCAACCTGATGGGCGTAAAAACCTAGTATGATCCTCATTTCGCTGCACAAAAGTCCAAAACTTGGCGGGATCTGAATAAATTGAAGCTTATGCATTAATGTTATAATTCTTGGTTGTAATTGTTCACGAGACACCTTTGTTGTTGAAACGCTTAAAATATTAGTTTCAACTTAATGGTGCTCACAATTTCGTTGTAAGATATTCATTATGTTTGTATGTGTAGAAGGAAATAAAGAGATCAATTACTGAATATAGTTTTCATTGAAAATGTGTGCGTCGTTCTACATCCTTTGCAGTAGTGAGGAATGGCCAAACCAAATTGGACAATGCAACACATACACCACTAAAGTTAGCTTTCCTGAAGTTGCGAGTCTTGGAAAAATAATTAGTGAAACGAAACGAATATCTCGTAATATAGTTATTCTTAAAACAGCCGATGGAAGTCACTAATTAACGGGAGCCTGTTTTTATTATTACCAATACGTTTGATTAATTGGTTAAGTGAGTAATATTACAGGTCTCATCATTATTTGATAAATTATGTGATGATTTGAAAAGTAATAAATAAGACTAAATATGGCTGTATTGATTTATATTGGACCTAAAATTCATTTCTAAAAAAAACGATGTTGGTACTTAGATTGAGATTCTAAAATAGAAACGTTTGAAAAATCAAACTGGTGGTTAAAAACAAAGAAATTCAACGGCAAATCAAAAAAACTTTTACAGATATGACATGCGACATAGATCACTTCTATGTCAAATAATCCAAGATTTAAGCCATCGTGATGTTTGACCTATGCTGACTTCCTCCGATGTAGAAAAGGGGGCATTTTCGGGTTCAAGTGTTTATCAATATGTTTATCAATACAAATAAATAAAAATAATCATAAAAAATTCAAAATGTTCAAAAAAAATGTCAGTAAGTTCAATCAGTTGAGACGTGAGACTATACCTTTGGCTCCTTTTAACAACAACAGTTGGTTTGTGAATAGTTCTCAGGTAGAAATACCAGAAGATATAAAAAATGTAATCGGGACCAAAATGCAATCAACTGCTCCCATAGAGATACAAATTTGAGTGTTTTAATAAAACAAAAATTTTCCTTAAAAATGAAAATAATTTATTAATCATAAAAGCAGATACGATAATGTTAGGGATACCATGCAGAATCATGACTACGAAGAAAATATGTTGAGATAGTTGGATGATAACACAACATATCAAAGAATAAATAAAGACCTTACAGCATCGGTACAGACAAAAACCAACGAATTTTCATCACAGATATTTTACCACGTTCTCGTGGTGAGCGTAGCTACTTGATGTAGTTCATCGGTTTATTGACATTTCTCTTCATTTAGTTCTGTACATTGTCAAACACAAATGGCTATTAATTAAAAATCACTGTGCTTTCAGCTCTGATGCATTCATTGGATCTCGCCATTTTATTTTTGATAACTGTGATCATATCCAAAATAAGTTTTACAAATATTTGGTACTCTCAGGTACTCTCAGTCCTATCATTGCTCAGATTATTTTAGACCATATACTTGATTACATCGTTCCTGCACATCATATGACATTCCTTTTATTAAAAAGTATGTGGACGATGTCTTCTGTACAGTTCCATTCGAATGCATGGATGACACCTCACGTATATTCAATAGTTTCAATGAACACATATAGTTTACCATAGAAAAAGAAACTGACCAATTAAAATTAAAATAATCATGTCACCTTTAATTGGTATCCTAAACATATAGCTTCAGGAAAGTATATTAATTATCATCCAAACCATCATTTTAAGCAAAAAGTAAATATTATTTTAGGATTGAAAAGTAGAATTAAAAAATCAGTAATTCAATTTTTGTTGATGGAAATTTGAGTTACTTTTCTGACTTAATGATTAGTAATGGCCACCCTCATTCCTTAGATAACAGTTTAAATACCCCTCAGATACAGAACTTGAACGACACAGGTAATATTGAACTCTTCATTTATAAAAGACTCAGGATTCAGGATATCACAAATAAAAGAATTAAAGTACCTAAAATAGATGGGATAGTTAAATACTTTTAAAACCATAAATAATATTTACGAAAATTAATGGCAAAGTACCACGATGTTATAGATCGGACATAATTTAAAAGATACCACGTTCAATCTACAATAAGTGTTACATAAGTCAAACATCACAATCGTTTAAATCTAGGATTATTCAACATTGAAGTGCTTTGGCGTTGCATTTCTTTGAATTTAATCAACCGTTCGATTTTCCAAACATCTCTATTTTAGAATCTCAATCTAAACACAAACAACGTTCATTTTTAGAAATGTATCACATTCATAGGCACAATGACTCCATTAATTTTAGGTCTACATCGGACCAACTTGCAACCATATTTATTCTTATTTATTACTTTTCAAATCATCACATAATTTGTCGATTGATGATTAGACGTTCTAAGTTTCGATTTCGCCATTTAAATTCCATTGGCTTATTAGACGATCGGCACTAACTGAAAATAATTATGTTGGTGGTTGTTTGAATTTATTTTGCGTTCGGTTTAACGAAATCTATCAAACCTAAATTTTAAAATACTCGCTGTTGCAAATCTTCTCCTGATAGCACTTTATTAGTTCTATTATTATATACTTCTATTATTATAACTTAATAGAATGTGGTGGTAGAATATATACAGCATTTAGGAATGTGCTCTATATAATTGTAACACGTTGTTTCAAGGTCGTAAATAAGTAATTACATCACTCCAGGACAATTAATTATATTGCTTAATTTCATTCATTCTCGTCTGTAGCAGAATGTTCCCAATGCTTTTAAATTTAAAATTGACATAGCGCTTATTATAATATTAGTACAATTTCGTGAGTTGCTTCATGAGTATAAATAAAAGAAAAATATAATACTTAAAACGACAATATTGATAAAAGATAATTCACAATTATCAAATTTTGAAATGTTCGTAACTAAGACATGTCGTCTTTGCATACACAACCTTTGCATAACGGATATTCTGCAGTAACGGATACAATACCTCATGTGCTGCAAGGCCACGGGTGAAACAAACAAAATATTTCATGCTATTAATTGTATAACTGTTTCGCTTTTATAACGCCGACGTTTCTTAGAATATTTATTAGCGTTATGTATAATTAATTAGACGTGACTTTGTCAATTAGACAAATGTTACCAGAAATTAACCTCTTGATCCATTAGCGAAGAATGCAATAGTGTGTCGGAAATGAATATGTACTCCTTTAAACTTTGCATACATAACTGCGGGTTACATACAATTTATATTCCGGTAGTTCGAGGTTGCGGTTAATTAATCCGTACAAGAAAACACATGGTATTCTCATTAATGGAAGCACTGCGGGCTGATTCAGTGCTAAGCAATATTCCAGCTGCCTCAACGTTCATAATACTGGAGTAGAATAAGAGTAACGACTGCTGCATATAAATGCAGCAGTCAGCAGATTTTATGCGTTTGTTTAGATCTTTCATATTCTTGTCTGTTACCTTATCGTTCCTTGCTTGCAATAGGTTTCATATTTTTATCGCCCCAGAAAAGCACGGGGGTTATTTCTTTTATTCACCATTGATGTGTGCTATATAATGATACTATGCAGTATGTCGGTCTCCTAACTGTATAGATAATTGAAAATTTCGGTCATGGATCTTGCTTCAAACTAGGTTGGCAGCTGGCACTTACTCATGGCATGCTGCTCTATTATAATTAACGGTACCAAGAGAATCATATCAAATACGTCAGTTTGCAGACAAGAACATTATATGTTATGCAAATAAAATCATAGATAACAGAAAATTTTATAATTTATAAAAGAATAATAATAACATAAAAATAGCAATTAAATGTTATCAACGAAACTGAAGAAAAACTTCAGGGTTCAGTAGGGGGCTGCGCTTGATCTATTAGTGTGAGTGGGGAAGAAAAATAACAATATTGTTATTTATCCACAATGGTGTTCTGCGACTTTGGAACACAGTGCATATTATATTGAATGAATGCGATTAGAACACACATATATTTGTCGATGATTTCAGGGATAGTATCAACAATGGTGGCACAAATGATAGAATTGAAACCAAGTAATATGTAGCTTTGAGATATGGGTTGAAACAAGGTGATACGTGACAAGACGATACGTCATACGAGAGCTCCTGTTATGGTAGGTCCTGTACGATAATCCATTCACGTTAAGAACTACGTACATGGCTACACCGCCAATATTTATTGAATAATGGTAAAGTAATTTAAAAGTAAATTGTCAGTTCCATTATAGCTTAATAATAAATATTTTAGTACTATATGTAAGCAAAATATACAAATATACGTCTGCGTTAACTCAGGTCTCATCTAAACAATAACTAAAAAAAATCGTTAGATTCCATTTCAAGAATGCTATAGTTACAACTTTTAAAAGCGACAGAAGCGATACTGGAGAGTAATACTTGGCTAAACATTTTTCTGGAATAGTTGAATGGCCTGGCGTTGAATATTTTATAGATATTTTTAAATCTTGAAATGTTTGTATAAAAAATAATTGATAGCGGAAGACATTAGGGAATTGTTATTTTACAAGTTTTTCAAATTAAAAATTTCATTACCAGTTCGGAACATTTTATCTTCATTTCAAATGGTGCAATAAACGTTCTTTGTGCTAGGGAGACGAGCAGTGAGATTAAAAACGCTAAATTTTTATTTGTAGTAAAAATTACTAATTTCTGCCCTAGGCAACATTTTCTAATTCTAACACAAACACTAGTGTTTGGATGATAAGGCAGATTGTATTATAAATTCTGTGCACACCATGCAACACCTGGACATCTCGTAAAGATTTTACCTTTCTTTCTCACTTTGACACATAAACCTACATCCTCACATTCTGCAAAGCAACACCTTCTCGGGAAAACCTTCTTCCCTTTCATTATTACACTATTTGTTTTCTACACATTGATACACTTGAACGTCGCTATTATTCTCTTTTGTCAACCGAGTCTATAACTGTCAATTCATACTTCATACATTTTTCTCCACGCTTCTCACGCTTGCATGGCTATTTATTCCCTACTATATTCAACTCCCTCTGCCATAGTGCTTTTCTTCAATAGACTCCTCATAAATGTCTTCCATACCAATATTTTTTCCTTCTTACTCCACAGACCCTTTGTTATAATGCCTTGTCATTCCACTGCGCATCTGTAATTGCCCTTGTCTGTTAACCTACGGAGATGATTCCGTTTGAAGCGATGTACGAAATTATTGTTCTGCTATTTTTCTTGCAGCAGAGTTTTGCAAGCGTACGGAAATACCTGCTTCAATTGTATCCATTCATCAGCGTAAGTATGTTTAGGGGGCGGAGATGATTTCGCAGAAAACTACAATTTCTAGTAATCTTGTTATGTCATGTTTTTTAACTGCGAATGTATATTTCGAGAATTCAACTTATCATTGAAGAAATCCAGCGAAGATTTTGCGTTTGCGATAAGAGCGACACCAATAAATGTGGTTGTGACTGATTTCTTGTAATGTGGATGGTTGGTTTGGGTTTAGTTAACGGCGACTCCACGATTGTGGTCCAGTTGAACCTAGGTTTCTCTAATTCAATTGTCACTGGACTTCTGAATTATTCTAAGGCATTATTTATGCGGGTAACACCTTTGATTAATACCCAATATGTCATTTGCGGTAGCAATGGTTCGTTCCACAAATTTCATTTCCCACAAGACGTTTCTCCTGTGTTCTTTATTGTCCCACTTCTTTTTTTGTCTTTTCAAGCCGTACCTTTCTTTTCCCTTTCGCACCCTTCGTTTAAAGGGAAATGGCCGCACGTTCCCATATTCCTCCCATCCTACTGAAAATGTCATTCTTCCATCATTGGGCTCTCAATTATTTTTCATTTCCGCTATGATTTTTGCTACAGGTCTAATTGTTTTCATTTTCATATCTAGTGGAATATGGTTCGAGTCTGCTTCTGGTTCTCTGTAACTTCGCAAGTTGTGAATACATTTTCCTTCATCTCTTTTGATTAAAATTTAGTCTATTTCAGTCCACATCTGTTTATCTCCTAGTTCCATTGGTAGTATGCACTTTTGATTGTTATGGTTCTTTTCTTTTGCATTCGTTATTGTGTGCTTATTAGGAGTATATTTTTCTATGATTGGCTAAAATAAGCTCCCTAACAATCTTCGCATGTGCATGACCAAAAATTTACTTAAAATCTGTATTTATTTTGTATAACCTATTAATGATGCACGATCTCTTATTTTTCTTGTCTCCCTCCGATTTAATGAATCGAATAATTCATCGGATTATCTCTTCAATGCCACCAGAAGATAAGGTACCACTCCTCCAGAAACTTGCGGTTTTTTGAAATCTCAACAACGATACAGGAGATAATGTATCGAGAGATTATTCGGACCATTATTTAACAATGAATACTAATTTTTAAAATAACGATATTTAATGGAGATAAAAAGTTAATATATTTTCGTACTAAAGTAAATGTATAAAAGCACATGACATTTAATTAATGATTCCTCATTTAATCAATGCTTCATGGTATAATTAATATTTAATTTGAGTTTTATGTAAGTAAATCGCACAAATTAACCTACATACAACGACTATGATCTTCTTACTCAGGCATGGCTCGTCAGTAATTCAATTTCATTCAATAGGTAAATTCATTCCGTATTTTACTCTCATGTAATGATTTAGCGCTTCCAAAAATTATTTCTTTTGCGGGATGTTTTATCGACAGTAATTATTTCGTCAACCTCGCTTTATTTATTATTTACGACTTACTTGTTCGGATTCTTAGGGGAATGTTGAAGTCAATCAAATGTACTTTTTTGCACATTGTTCCCCTATTTTTTGCTTTCCTTCCTCAAACAATTCTTCATTCATTTCCATTCATCGGCTTTGTTTACGTTAAAAATAATTTGGTTAATATCGAAAACACGCGACCCTGTTTTCTTTAGCGCTCTCAAAATGTTTATAGTCTAAGTTAGATTAAGCGAAACGAATTAGTTAATTGTGTAAATAAATAAAATTTCGGAATATGATTTAAAATATTCCGTGGTTCACAAGGCAAGTCGAGTTCCCCAATCAAACTGTCATATGTTATACTTGTTATACTTGTTATACTCGTTAAGTTCATAAAAGCTTCATATCGTATCACATCACTGAATACTTTAGGTTAAGTTACTTTTAGGAATGCGTTTATTTTGGATTATCAAATTAATTAAGGTTTAGGTGGTAGAACAGCTATGCTGAAACCTCGCCTTATGGTTTCCTATCCTTTACTAATTATACACATTTAGTAATTACTTAATTTTGTTACTCTGTAAATGGAAAAGGAAATAAAGATTATTATTATTATTATTATTATTATTATTATATAATCGTTCTTTTTGTCCGGTTCGAAAAAGTACACCTGGACAATTCATTGGTCCAACCCAATACTCACCTAAGTAACTACTAGGAAATATTTCGCATAGATTAAATATTTCCTTTCGCCACAAGTCAGGAAATATTTAAAAATTTATGAGAAATATTTTGTAGTAGTTGCCTCGGTGTTGAGTTGGGTTGCGTTGGGTTGGCCATTGTTACCATTATGATTATATTTTTTTAACAAACTTTATTATTTTTTCTAAAATTCGTAAACTATTAAGAGTTACAAAAAATTCTCGTGCACTTGATACAAAAATACTTTAATCCAAAAACTTTGCAAGGTTTCATTTAATTTAATTAGGTTGTGTTGGATTGGGCTAGATTTAATGTGGATTTTAATGGGAAATAAACGAAGAACACTGCACTGAGGTTTAATAATTTTTATCTACGTGTACTTGTCTGCTAAGAGGAAACAATTTTAAGCAAAATCCACATTGATCGATGGGCTTTAAATTGAGATGAAGACGATGTAAATTTTATTGTAAATGTGCCCATTGATGTAAATTACGTTTAAATTGGTTGCCTAGAGGGGACTAAACGCTAACGAGCTCTTTACGCGTACAATATGACGTCTCTAAAAGTGATAATTGTGAGCGAATTAGGTTATTGTCAACTAGTTATTTTTGTTTAATAATTGAATAATTCTTAATTTCACAAATATTTAGTTTTACTGGCTAGAAGAACGTATATAAGTAGAAAAAGGCAACAAATACTTTTATCCAAAAGCTCATTAAAATGAATTATAATAACTGCGTTGATTTGGGCTGTGTTGGGTTGGGTTGAATTGGGTTGATGCATTTTGTGCATTTTCTGCAGATTTATGAAACTCTCATTGCGGAGATTTGTGGATAAATTTAATAACAAATGGAAAGCTTGCACCTGCCATATTCTGCATCTCACCGTTCCCATTCTATAACTCTTGTCATGATAATTTGCTACATCTACGCAGGGCGTTGTATTATCGACGTAAGCTGACAATGATGTACACAAAGGATATAAAGAGAATACGTTATATAGCATAGCATATTGAGAAGAAACTCGACCATTAACAATTGGATGGTTCCACACAGTTTACCCCACCATAAATATTATTTGAACGTTGTTTATCGAAAACTTCTTTTTATGGAGAGTAATTTTATTCCATAAATAATCCACAAAACATAATTCCCCGGCTCCAAATATACGACATAATGAAATTCTACTTCATTGTCCATAAAACCAAATATACGAGCACTTATCCCCCCACTTGCCCACAATGAATTATCACGGTATCTTCTGCGCCCGGTACTATGTAGTTGACGTATGTTTGCACCAAAGTGCGTTCGAGTAGTATTGGATCAATACTAGAAGGCGGCGTGACGTCAGTTTGTGGAGGAGGTTATCAATGACTGTAGTGACGGGACCTGAAACACGACGATAACGCAAAGCAGAATGAAAACACCCACGCAGGATACTGGCTCGTCGCCGATATGAGTGTGTATAGTAAATTTGCTGCCATATAAAGCTTCTCCAAACAATGAATTATTAATAAAAAAAATAAAACAACACGGGAGCTTTCGTGGACAGATATTACGCGGACGAAAACTCAATTTTATCTTATTGATATACGATATAGGTGTAAATATTTGATTAAGCAATATAAACTAAATTATAATAGCTTGACTTATTGTTATCATGACAATCAAAATGTTGTACAAAATTCTCATTTAGAATTACTTTATCCCATGTAGATCCTTTTGAGAAAATTGTCTCCACATGTGAGTATTAAAATAGGCGCCAACGGTACTAATTTATTGCATGTGCTTTGCCATAAATTCATCGCATGAATAAAAGGCAAGCCCATGTAACTGGTGTAATTTTCATATATATCTTGTTCCTAGGAGCAAATTTCCTAGGAATATATTAGCGAACGTCCTTTAGCCATAATTAATAATAGGATGCCTTTGCAACACAATGGCGTTCCAGTAGATTGTTCACAAATTGTTAATCAACACCTAAATTGGTAATTTAGCTATGGTTAGATTGGGAATCATGATCCAATGTCATGGCATCAACGTTCACCAAATAAAACGTCATCGTGTATTATCTTGTACATTCATATCAAACAGCATGGTCGTAAAGTAGAAATCAATAACGTCGACAATTTCATGACGTAAATATTATTTTTGGAAATTGCTGATGAAAGTGAATTGCGTATTATTACAAATGAAGTTCAAAGAAAGATAGTTAGAACAATATAAATAGCAGCTTTGTATATCGACGATAAGAATTCGTAATTATCCTGTATATTATATTGAACACCATAATGTCTTTAAGTGCATGGAGCGAGCTTTTTACCTTTTGTTACATCTGCATTATTTTTTATAAGAAATGATTTAATATAAATAAGATTACTTTAGTCGATTCGAACAGAAGCACTCCAACAGTTGTTTCAACGATTTTTTTATTGAATGCACAAATTGTTTCGTTATCAGACTGTGTTATCGGATTTATATTTATTATATTTCTCTAGACCAGAAATTTTATTGGTGTTGTTGCAGACAGGAATTTACCGGAATGACAAATTGATATGCAATTCAGTTAAGAATTTTTAGGAGGCTTATAATCAGTAGATTGGGCAATAAGACACATAAGAAGAGACGAGAAAAGGGCAAATATTCTACCTAGTCCATTTCATGAAGATTTTACGAGAAAAGTTGTGTGAATAATTAACTAAGGGTTAAGCTACATTCTGGTTTTATATGAAAACGAATTTCACTATATTTTGTTTTAAAAATCAAATATATATAATACAATACAAATACAGCGTATTATTTGCAGCCCAACGAGCTTTATTCGAACAAAGAAGACCGCATAATAAGAGTGCATATGAAAAGCTTTAAACATTCTTATTCATGCCCCCCCCCGATTATAACAATTTATGACTCATTTAATACGGAGGTCGGGTCCCACAGATATCATTGAAACCTTTCAGTTCTGAATGAGACAACAAATATAGATATAACGATGGAACGAACTCGTTTAGTACAATATTTTCTGGCGAAATATAAATTATCCATAAATAGGTTAATAGCAATGGTGTAACAACCAAAATAAATAAATTACAGAATTAAGATATAAACCAAACACAAATCTTTGGTGATTTTCCCTAAATAAAATTATAAGTAATTATAAATAATCTCCTGGTGTTGTTGCTTTTGACGTAAAGCTTTTTGGAGTTGTCGTTGATTATTCGTGACGTATTCATTCAATTACAAATTCGTGGAAGTTTCAACTAGAAATAAAATTCTTCTCATCGTATGTGAAGAACTGGAGATAAACTTGTGTGTGCCCTGAAATTAACTACCTGTCACATTGTTTATTAGCACACCCTATTTTGATGACTTAAATAGCTTAGCAAAAAACAGGTGTCACAGCTTTACTTAATACCCACGCAAGATTAACGATCTCATTGTACTTAGGTTGTAATTATTGTTGCTACCATTATTTACATGTGTAACTATATGTATACATGTAAAGCTCGTGCTTGTGATATGAATAACATATCGATAAGTTGCTGATTTAGGTATTTAATATAATTTAATATAATTCAATAATTTTTTTTCATTAATAAATGTCCTGTACAAATTGTGAAAAAACCCTTGGAGGGTTACTTTACGTGTTGGGGTTGTAACGGGAATTTCCATTATGGATGCTCTTCACTGCATGCCTCAACATACAAATCAATTGATAAAACTAGAAAAGAGCGGTGGCTACGCTTCTCGTGCAGAGAAAAAATGAGTGATCGTGACATAACGGAAACGGCGGAAAAGTCAGCAGTCGTAGGGGCGATAGAAGAACTAAAAAATTTGTTCGTAGTGATACAACGACAACTGGTGGAGAATACAAAGAGCCAGAAATTCCTAGCTGATGAATATGACGAATTTAACAGGATGGAAATGACTCTTCATTTGACTCTTCATTTGAAAAAATGTTATATCAAAGTTGTTGACTTGAAAAAGAATGTGATGAAAATGATAATACAATAAAGGATTTAGCAAATCGTATTGCAGAACTGCAACAGAATGTCAGAAGTAAGGATATTGAGATTCATGGCGTTGAAGAATCAGAAGGTGAAGATGTAGAAGAGCTAATTTGTAAAATTGCGGGCAAACTGGAAATTAATTTAAATAAAAGTGACATTGCTGTTGCTAAACGATTTGCAACTAGAAAGGAAGGTTTGTCTCGACCCATAACGATACACTTTTTTTTCTTGGAAGAAAAGGGAAGAACTTTTACGAAAAAGAAAATGCACGGTACTTGGCAGTGATATTCGGAAGGCAAAATTTGGAGGAAACATTTTTATATTTGAGCAATTATCACAACAACAAAACAAACTGTTATGGGAAACAAGAAACAAGAAACAAAGCTTTCGATTCTATCAATCAGATAAAGCTACTCAAACAATTGGAAATTATTGGAATTAGGGGAGTGATGTGGGAATGGATTAGAAATTACTTGTTGGAAAGATCATATAAGGTGAAAATTGATGATGCAGTAAGTGACGTGGCAAGTATTAATAGAGGAGTTCCACAAGGTAGTATTTTAGGGCCTTTACAATACCTAACCTCACCTCACACAACACGCTCCGATAATATAAAGCTGATCTTCCATTCGAATGATTGCTTACTTAAAGGCATGTAAGGCTGCGTGATACATTGGTGGGAACGGTTGATGAACACAGGTATCTTGGAATGACTATTGACAACAAGTTTATCTGGAAATCTCATATAAAGGGGCTAGTAAAAAAACTGAGATAGTGCGCAACCAGATTATATTACTTACACTGGTATTTGCCATCCCACACGTGGAAAGTAACATTTTAGTAAATACGCATTATGGTAGATTGTAAAAAAATCACCAATAAAGATTTTTTTTAATGAAATGAGTTCGGACACAATCTCATTTCAATGGGGATGTGACCTGAGTGGATGATGGTGGTGGAGGAGATTAAAAAAAATTGTGTCATATTGACTTGTGTTGATGTTTCCTATTTGAAAATTTTATCTGGCAATTTATTGCCAAAAATCCGACTTTGAATATTTCAGTTGACCAGAAACTGAAACGAACCACCAGGTGATAACAAAGCTAGTCGACTCTAACGAGCGAGATTTTTTGACACCTTTATTGGTGAATTGACTACGACTACTTGACTCAAATTCTTTAAGTTTAAAGAGCAAAATCAAGTTTTAGATTTAACATTTTTCTATTTACTTATTACTTGAAATGAAAGAAGATATAAGACAAATTATAAATATAAAACCGCTCAAAATAAAAATAAAAGCTTTACTAAAATGGTTAGGTATGGGGATCAAAGGAACCGAAAAAAGATCGAACAGGAGGCCCATATACAACATCCAACAAAAGTGTAATGTGTAAGTGTAAAGTGTGTAACTGTTTTATTTACAAATAGTGCAGTTGTTCGGAACAAGCTGATAAAGAAATTGCAACAGTCTTAAGTAATTTCTACGTCTGACCTTATTATTTCAAAAAAATTGAACAATTTACTTACTTGAATATATTACGTGAAATTTTATAGAAGAAATACTAATTTTAATTAGTGGTATCTGAAAGTCCAAGTGGTATAATTTGAGTAAGTAGAGTGGAACCGATTACAACTCGACTGTTAAAACGTATAATTTTTTCACCAGTAAATTTACATTTGTAACTTTAAATATAGTTATGTGCAGTTCAAAGTGACACCTTAATTGCTCGCTGCTTATAGATCAGGCGTAGTCCACTTCTGGATTATAATTTAGGCGATTTATTACGGCACGAGATAGAAAAACAATTTAGTTTATGATTAAATGGCAATAAATAATAACATAATTAGCGCGGCATTGTCGTTTATCCGTGATGTTATTGACGGAGCACGTGCTGATTAAATATTAATGAATTCGTGTTGGTCTAACGTTTTTTCTGACTCGATTTTAATGTGTAATGACACAAGATAATAAATAGCTTTTCCGTTTTTGTAGTAAACTATTTGTGAAAGATTGAAGGACGACGAAAAGTTTCACTTTATTTTGTTTTACAATTATTTTTTGGTGACTCCACGTTGGGCGTCGACTTGTTATGGTAATTTCTGTACAAGATTATATGTTTGTGTAATATAATTAAATATAATTAAGAGATTATGTTTTACTTGCTTGTTAACACGTTCGTTCGTTGACGAGTTATTGAAACTGTGTACATACGTATATGTGGTAAATATGAAAATATAATATATGAAAATTGTAAAAAGCAAACAATGCCGGAAAATTCAAAATTTCGATAATTGTTAAAACGTAAAATTGTCAAAAATTCAAAATTCAAAAAATTATGACATTCTCAAAATTGACTCAAAATCTGCGATGGAATGAATGGATAAATTTTAGAATGTTTTGATTTTTCTTTGCGGGCGCACGCAAAAGGAATTATAATTAATACTTGTGGTTTGGAGCTAATTGTGAATTTTAAGAAGGACGGCACAAGGAGATGTTTATAACTTAAAACTGAATGTCAAAAGGGCAGGTGCCAGACTTTGATCACAATTTATGTATACAAATCATTCGCCACGATTACGTCTCAGGCAGATATTGATTCTCTACAGACAAACCTAAATGCAATAGTTCAATGGTGTGAAATTTCTCAACTTTTACTAAATGTCAACAAATGTTGCACTGTGACATACAGTAGGTGCTGCTTTCCGTTCGATCATTCCTATAATATTACTGAACAGCCACTTAAATCCTGCTCATCCTTTAGAGATCTCGGGGTTATTTTTGACTCTCAGTTAACTTTTGTTTCTCAAATCAGTGCTGTATGTAGGTACATCTGCAAGCAAAGCCATGGGGTTTATTACTAGAATTTCTAAATACTTCAGAGAAGTCGGACTGCTAAAATCCTTATACTCCGTAATAAGTAAATTGGAATACGCTGGTCTACTATGGTATCCTATTTATGCAAGTCATTA
Organism: Geotrupes spiniger; assembly: GCA_959613385.1. NCBI lineage: Eukaryota > Metazoa > Arthropoda > Insecta > Coleoptera > Geotrupidae > Geotrupes > Geotrupes spiniger. The sequence continues at coordinate 15,741,402 of OY390735.1, read as the reverse complement.
TCTGGCTCTTAGTAGAGAACACAGACGATTTTTGAAGTTTCTATCATTCAAGGCTGACGGAACATATCCGGAGAGAGGGTACAGCCAAATTAATCTGTTCCTGCATCATGACATGCCTTCGTTGTCCTACCGGAGGGATTGCCAATCAGCACAGCTTCTTTGGAACATACTTCACAATAAAATTGATGCTGAATACCTGCTGTCAAGAGTCCCGTTCAATGTTCCAAGGTTATCTGCTAGACACACCTCTACCTTTTATCTTCCGGTAGCTAGAACCAACATACTGCAGCGACCTCCCATTACAACCATGTGCCCCAATGCTGAGCGACTTTTTGAGGACTTTCTTCTTTAATGAACAATATCGTTTCCTTCTAATATTTAATTACTGGTTTATCTGTTTAGCAATTGTTATTTAGTTTTATTCTTAGTTGCGATTTTCTTTTTCTTGGCTTATATTAAATATATTAATTGTACTTAACTTTCTGTTTTTTGATACATTTTTTTTTACTTATTTATTATCCTATAATTGGTGTATAACTGTTGGATAATAAAGAATATTATTATTATTATTTTACAATAACTAAACAAAAATATTTTCTTGCTATTTTAAGACCTAATTTGTGATTGTGACGTTCCTTATGGATTTGGATATAAATTTAGGAAGATTTTTTTTAGGCCAAAATGTTGGCATTGCTTGTTTACAGGACCGTCAAGGTATCTTCGTTTTTGTAAGCAAAATTTATTCTAAAACCATGAAATGATACATTGTTATCATTTCTTGCCTTTCATTCAATTTAATCTTCCAGTTTGAATGCATTTTGACTCAATGTCAAACCTGGCAAAATTTTGATAATTTCACAATTTACTATATCAATTTGATATTGCATTTTTGCCATTTTGACAATTGTTACGTTGTTTTCAAAATTTGTAGACACTGTTTTATTATGTTTTCTACAAATTTGGACATTTGACATTCTCAACTAATTTGAATTTTAGCCGACATGCAAATTATTCTGTGAATTATTTATGGAACCGATTTTGGCATTTTCTTCATTTGAAACAATTTTCTACAAGAATATTTTTGCAATTTTGATCATACTATTCTAATTTTATATTTTCAGTAGTTTAAACTAGTTTAATTTTTGACACCCATTGCAGATCGATGCTGTGCAGTCATAGTTCTTAGAATTTTAGGTAAGATTAATATTATCTAATAATTTTAATATTGTTGAGTAAGACCCAAAGTAAAAAAAAAGTTGTAGAAGCAAACTGCTATAAATCCGTACGCTAGCTTTCAGGTGATTTTTAATTCTAAAAACAATAACTTAAAAGAAGAAACGTGTTTGTTACAATTTTTGTAAAGAAGCAGATAAGTATCGTTTTCAAACCACATTTTAGAAAATTAACAATCTGTCTTTACAAAGCTATTAAAGGAACAGTTCTCATAAAACCAAAGCGTTTTCCCATAAAAATAAATCAAATCATCCGAAATTTAAAAAAATTAAAACTACCTATAAGGACTCGCAGTCTACATGAATTCGTTCCCGATCGCAAATACCTATACCATGTAAGTAATGTAATCGACAGAGGATTACAGCATTCAAACATTATTTGCAAAAACATATATAAATAAATGTATTAAATAATTCGACGGATGGGGATAGATCCTAGTTGCTGTCCATAGGTTGTCAACATCTCATTTGGCGAATTAAGTGTTTTTTATTTTTTTTGTGAAATTTTCTGAAATGTTCTACCTTTATAGAGTGTATGTATTTATTCACAATATTGATAATTTCTATTTTTTGGAAAATTTTTGATAATTTTGAAAATTTGTCACAATGGCCCTATTATCGTAATTACTTATAAATCATGAAGTGGAATTTAATTAATATTTTATTTCAGCAATGCCACATATCAAAACAAAGCTTTAAACAAATGAAACATTCGATCGAAATAATAACGATCAATATATAAGTGGAGCAAAATGATGTTGATTTTCAGCTAGATTAATTTTCAAACAGGTGTTCACAATTAAGCACATCAAAGAATCGTGTAACGTTAATTAACATATTTCGCATGTTTGTCTGGAAACACATTTTATAAGCAAATATATAAAAACGTTACTGTGAATTGAAACTGTATATCGCATTTTCAATTAAAGCCATTAGCGAGCCTTCTCGTACAAGTCGTTCCATTAGGCAAAATAATCGTCTAACTGCGATTTTGCAGGAAAGAATTGTTGTTATTACCGGACATCTTGGCAAAGTTCATGGATGTGCGTACATACCTAGATATTTGTCTCTGCCTGTCGCTTATTCACAGTCGATTTAATACGGAACCATACCTCCGCAAATTTAATACATTCTTATGACGACATTCGATCGTAAATCGTCTCGATGAGTGAGACTGAGGCTGCTTTATATCAAAGTAGAGATTTAGCAACGATTATTTTGTAGGCGAAACACACAAATACGTGCACGCTGGTGTATTTCTGGGTCAAGGTTGGAGGCATATTGGACATGCAGATACAAATACGTTGGAATTTAGGTCTAGGATGTTAAAATAATTACAAAAATTTGGTTTATTATGTACTAATAACTGTAATAGTTTATGATAATTACCGACAAGAGAAGATTTATATAAGGGAAGAAAAATAATTTTTGTTAATAAAATTATAAACCCTTTATTATTACTTTTAATACAAACGTTCGTCTCGTGAAATGATAAATCGAAATTCTTTTAAAGTTCTCCTTTATTTCTATGTGAGATTGATTTTGGATGCACAGTATTTCCAGATGGACGAGGAATCAATTTTTTTTATTCACTTACGATTTCGATTAAAACTGCAATTATTCTTCTTTATCTATTGGTAAAATTAAAGCACCTATATTTATACTTCACTTTATATTTGACGTTCATACACCGTTACTTGTCTATTTTCTTTCAAACACGCAAACGTTTTTATTAAATGTATTCCCAAGCGACGTGAAGCGTATAGTCGGCAAAATGACACTATCTATTATATCGATGTTTAATTTTAAGTGCCTATGTACTCGGAATTCGCAAAATTCAAGATTGTTTCGATTGTTGGCTATGAAATAATTTGTTATATAGTTATTTGGTTTTTCCTTTGAACTAGAATTTGAAGATCCAGACTGAGATTTGAACCCTGGACTAATAAACACATTGTTTCATGTTCACAGTGAGCACAAGGATAAGGCCGTACGGTTTACGTTTCAACATAAATAAAAAATCATTGAGATAAATATTTTAATACAGGTTAGAAACATGACGGTTTCTAGAGGAAGGTCGAGATGAATCTATTGTGGTGATTTGCACGAGAAACGTTCCATGTGACCTTTTTCTTGTCGGGAAGATGAGTACATCAATTGATACCTCTACCCAAATAGTAATAGCACATCGACCGCAAAGTCTACAATGTAGATGCAATAATGTCTAAAACGTCAAGAAATAATGCAATGATACAAGTTTTCCTACAATGTAGATTTTTGATAATTTCAAAATGCAAAAAATTGGCTAGCACGTTGAAATTGTTTTTTAGAATGCATCCAAATGTTCTAAATTTATCAAAATGCAAAAAATGTGGTGAAAATTTTGTATTTTTTGTTATAAATCAGGAAAATATCAATTTGCCTATTATGTCAACATTGTAAAAAAAACGAAATAATTTTTAAAATAAGCGAAAGGTTAACATTCGTTAAGATGCAAAAGTTTAATTGAAACAATAAATTTTGAAAATTTTCAAAATTAGTAACAGTTGATTTAATTTTAAAACTGGCCAAATCTGCAAAAAGCGTCAAAGTTAAAAGATTCAACACTGAAATAGGAATCCTGTCATAATTCCAAAAATATTTTTGATTATTTTTACAATTATGATTTTTGAGAGAATTTAGTTCGGTTTGGAACACTTGACATACAGTGTCAGTAATTTTAATTGTTCTCCCAAAAGATATAAGCAGACTAAATTGAAATCATAACTGAAAGAAATAACTTCGAACATTAACGGAATAATCAAAAACATAGAAATTAAATTAATAAAATTGGAAAGATTATCACAATTTTCAGAATTACAAGAAATGAAAACGTAAAAAATTAAAATTATAACCATGTTTGCAGTATATTTTAGTTTTGTTTATTTTTTAGATTTTAGTCAATATTTTATTGTTTTATCGGTTGATTTTACGTCATCTTTCACTATATTGTCAGCAATTTTGATTTTTATAATTGACAATTTAACAAATATACAAAGTTATGAGATCTAAGAAAATTGTCTAAAATACCAAAATGTAAAATTTAGCAAATTTTAATATCATGCAAAATGCAACTAATATGAAAATTGCAAAAATGAGTAAAATTGGCCAAATGGCAAAAATTGCCGGAAAGGGCAGAAATATATGATTTCATAACATTTATCAAACTGGCCGAAAAGTTACTAATAGTTTATTTGTGCGCAGTAGCGTGATCTAGACGTTAATACCCTCGTAATCCTGCTGCTGCGTAATTGCAGTGGTGTATCGACCTTATAAGTCGGCACTGTCAAGATTTTTCGCTGATTCGCTGAAATTTATTTCAACAAAGTGGTCTTTAGTGGTTGTGAAATAGTTGCAAGTCTTGAGAATGTCGACTTAGTCGGGCGATAAAAACCACTTCACTTACGTAGCAGTAAGAGTATCGCGGTATTGGTGTCCAGGTGTCGCTAATACGAACACATGGAACTCTTAGGCACCCATGCTTGCACGAGTTGATGCACTTTCAGTGCGGTGGTCTGATGAGACAAAGATAGAACGAAGCAGCTGTCGTCAGCTTGATACATTCGCCGAAAATAATTTTCTACTAGTCTAACATTTACATATTTCTTATTTGTCAACCGCACAAAAATATACCAAATTTTTTAGGAATGTCAATTGAAAAATGACCAAAGTTATCCCAAATGCTAAAAGGCAAATATTGACAAACGTTTTAAAATTGAATGAATGTGAAAATGTAACAATGTCAGGTTGCCAAACTTAAAACATTAAATTCTTAAAATTTTCGATTAAAATTGAAAAATGTGTGAAAATTGGAAAGATGGCAAACAATGCCGGGACATAGAACATTGCCAAAAATGACAAAACGTAAAATTGTCGAAAATGAATAAATTCAAAAAATTATGAATTTTTCAAAACTGACTTAAATCTGTGATGTCATTGACAATTGAGGATTTAGCTGTGCCCTTTCTTTCGACGAAGTAAGTTTCTGTAATTTAAACTCAAAAATTCTTAAATTAAGATAAATAAAAATTCTGCGAAAATTCTTTTTTATTTTTGACATTTTTTTAAATTCATTTTTAATTTTATATAAACTAAACATAATTATCGATCTAGCGGGCATGCTGTAGTGTTTGCTATTGACTGTGAAAAGTGTTCGATTACGTTGAGCATTACATTTTATTTAGCACACCAAAGCACACCAAAATTTAAATTGTTTGATATTTGTAATTTTCCTCTCATTAATTTATTTAAAATGAATCGACACATTTGTGAATGAATGAATAAGACATTCAGTAACTAAAAAATTCTTTTGAGACTTCATTTAAACAACAAATAATACAAAAACTAATTAAACTTAAAATTAAATTGCAAATTATTTTAAATCAATAATTCATTTTTATTGAATAGAACAAAATTACGAAGTAAATGGATATATCGTTGTGTTTGTGATTAGGGATGAAAAGCGAAGTTATTCACGAAAGTTACGGTTTTAGCGATTATATTGCTGTAGTAGTCATAAACGATGCTTTCCCTGGGGTTGTTAGGCAAAGTTCTCGATAAATCTCTCGAAATTGCATTTAAAGCATAACTAATTTCTAATTGAGTTAAACTTATAAGTCTCTTTAAAGGCATTGTAGACTACAAGTAAATGCATGTAGGGTTATAAATGTCTATGAATTATTGCAAATTTTAAGCACTATTGCGAAATATTGAAAACTTGTAAATATTTAACCATAATTTCATATTTTTATAATATTTTAAAAACATTTTTATAAATAAGCGGTTAATATTTATTCTACGTTGAGCTTTACGCAGAATAAGGAGTACATAGACTTAATTTTTGGCTCACAACGGTGTCTTTGATGAGCTATACTGTACTAACTACTTACCAGATTAAACACTTGCACGGAAGCCTAACTAGATTTCAATATTTCTGCTCAGTTATCATTAAAAGGTATGTATTGTAATTTAGTAAAAGTTTTATCTTAAAAATTGTAAAAGGCATATCGTACGTTTTGTATTTACCAGCAAAATAAAACGAATCTGTACGGTTTTTTGAAATTTTGGATAAGTCTCACGTTTTTATTAGTCTTATGAAAAAAAATATTTAGTTATTTGATATTAATATCTTGACATTGCGCAACAAAGACAGGGCAGTGTCCGAGGACCATTTCTGTGTGTATTGTGAAATATAATAACATTTGTTATAGAGTTCATATAATAGTATATCCTTCATGGCGTGTTACATCTTATATGCTTCGTCAAAAGGTCATTGAAAATAGTTTTAACATTCATTAACAATTAATTGTTCAAGCCTTTCGCTCAGAACAGATCCATTAACATTCTCCGCAAAATTTCGTTTCAAATTCGATATTAAATTTTAACCCGCTGTTGCAGGCAAATTAACGACTGGATACGAACAACGAAATCGTAAACATATCAATCAGAGAAAGTAAATGACTAGGTAGTTATCATTGCGAGAAAAAAACCGCAAACGTCCTTCTTACGCAACCATGAAAAAATCGCTGATCTTTACGCTTATAGAAAGTAAACACACCGACACATTTACAAATACGCAGATACAATCACTTTGCGAAACGCTGAAATTAAACGAGAAAAATCGAACGGGGCGAACACGGAGTGAAATATTATTAACGATCCGTCAACCGAACGCAGAGCGACACGATCTCGTTTTTAGCGTAACGTTAGAAAACGAGAGTGGAATCGGTTAAGAAGTTACAAATCATCCGCATTCATTTATGCATGTATCTGCCCGATCTATTGGACTCGTGATGGTGAAAGTTCGATAGATTGCGATTCCATACGTCACGAAGCATTTGTGCGGAACATTAATCCGTAATCATTCTGTTCGCCGTTGTACTTACCATTTAGGTTATCCCAGATCAACATGTTAAGTAATGTGGAGCGCGTTGTTTAAAACTCATTTAATACGCTTGAAGGTTCCTCGACGGAGAAGTTCGAAACTCCAGTTTGAAGTTGGTTATATTGTTAGTAGAAGTAATTTAAATTATTTGCGGACGTGACTATTTCTTAAGTAAATCATCTGAAACTTACTGGTTCAAATAAAAGTCGTTGGGAGTGTTTACAGAGTAAATTGGGTAAAAAATATTAAATTATAAGTTTATAGAATAGCATGAACCTTACAGCAATTCACACTATTTACTCGCAATCAAAATACACAAAATACAGTGAAATGTGAGTTATTACTCAAGTTTGTAATGATACCAATAATAAAACTATAGGATGTTAAAAATGTAATATAATACAACCTAGTGGTATAGGGAACGGCCTTCCAGGAGGACAGGAAAAAAGAAGCCCAGATGATCTTCGACAGCAAATTAGACTGAAAATGGAGACTAAGGAAATACGCAAAATAAAAACTTAGCACAATATGATTGAAGTGGTGGAATTGCCTAATAAAATTGATGACGAAGAAAATAAATTGCAACCCAACCCAACCCAACCCAATAGAAAAACCTGCAGTGGGCCTGCACTAAACTTTCTTATACTTTATTTATATTTATTTTTTTACAAATAAAATGCAAAGAAAGTAGTAGATGTACAAGACTGCTATCTTATGTACAAATGTATTATTTGTACATAAAGAAATGATTTTGAAGAAATATGACGTTTTATTGAAAAAAATATTTGTAACATCACCATGTGTTTGAATGCAATACCCTTGTACACGAGGATGCAAGACGATGTATCTCGTCCTGGGGTATCGCATTTCAAACTATTTGATGCTATTGCAGTAGTACTCTCAAAGGGTTGTTTCTGGACGAGTCAAACAAACAACAATTTTGTGTTCTTGAGATGGATCGTTATCGTACGTAATGTCACCACTTTACATTGTGATGATCAAAATAAGAGCAAATCTTATCAATGATGTTATAATACGGAAACTGGGGAACAGTATCAAGCTGCAGACAACAGTAGTTCAAAGCTGAAGATCAGAATCTGAGAAGCCCCGTATGGTGCCACAGAACTATTGGAAGATATCGTTACTATATCCCAATTCGTTTCATCAGGGCGGACACATTTTATTAAAAAATAAACTTTCTACTCGTCATTGTGAAGTTGTTGTAATTACCATTCTTTGGGTGAATTAAATTGTGGTACGCCGCTCCCTTTTTAGGGGAAAATTATTATTTTTATTTATTTAGATAATTGAAAGAAAATTAATATTTTATACTTAAACATCTAGCTGCTTATCATGGAACACACGCAATTGCTAATATTTTATTTTACTTTCAAATGTTATAAAAATGCTTGAACACAAAATTGTAGTACGAGTTTAATTTTATGATAAATTTAAATAATTATGTCTCAAGAAACTCGAATTAAAAATACACAAATTAACTTTTGCTCAATTACAATTGTTGTTAAATGAAATCACATCAAATATTTAGAATAGTAATTCATACACGTTCCATAAACTTACAGAAAAGTCTAAAGTTCTTACTGAATCACTAATTCAATAAAATTCTAAAGCATCTTGAACCGAAATGGCTCAGAAACTTTGAATCGTTCCACACTATTGTTTTTTTTTTGTCATCACTTTTGTTGTACGTATCAATCTGTGGCTGCTCGATTTATAATTTGAGGGTGAATCAGTTATTTCTTTAATTGACGATTTTGCCAAACTCTGCCTTCGGAAGAAATAAGTAAACGTAACTGCCTGCTGCTTGGATGCGTTTTGTAATATATGCTCTTTTATCGCCAACCACGTCTCCGATAAGTTGCTCGTCAACGCAAACTTAATTAACTCAAGGTGTTTGAAGCACCCACGCATCCGTTTTAAGGATCCTTTAACATCAAAGTTGAATTTTCGTTTTAGACTCGACATTAAATTCTATTCATATATATCCATTTACTTATATTATAATTATCATCTTGTAATAGTTATTTACATATTCGGGACACGCATCATTGATATCATATCAATGTTTCTCATTGTTGGTACACACGCACGAAATATGGAAATAACCAAGTGTATACACACAAACCAGGTGATTCGATATAAACTATGCACGTTTTTGAGACGAAAGTTTCCACATCAAAGTGGAATATGGCTTTGTTTACGATACGTGTAAATGATCCCCGGATTAATCAAAATCATTAACGAAATAGGCGGCGGTCAATATTTCAAGATATTTACTTAAGGAATTCAATGTGGGAATATCATCTACGACGATTTTCTCCTGTCCAGCGAAACACTTATAAACGAAAAAGTTTCCAGCAGTAAGCAAAAATGTTTTAAATCACAATCTTGCGTTGGTTTTTATAATGTGGAATATTTTCCATTTTGAAAACAAGCCGAATGAATTTGTTTTCAACAAACGCTGCGAAAATTAATAATTGTTTCTCTAATCCTTATTCACATGCGACAGCTCAAACGTAATCTCATTTTGCGGCATTTTCATGTCGGTATCTTTAAGAACAGTTCCAAGAATTTTATGTTCATTGTCCTAATCTTTTAATAACATTTGTGGGTTTTTCGTAATGACATTTAATATACATCTTTAAATGTTATATAACACTTAAAAGTGTATGTCTCATTTGAACAAACTAATTAAATTATTCTATCAGAAAAAGTTGATACTTAAAGGAAATATTTTGAAATGCAAACTTATATAACAATTTGATTCGAGTCGATATATGCTGAAGAACCGCAAAATTGAAATTAGTATGGGCACCTACTTAGTTCGGCGATTGGTCAATATCACGTTACATTATTTGCTGTGTAAGCCTGGGATCGTTCTTAATTGCATTTATTTAATTCTGTGCACTACTCTTATTATTCGTCAAAAACGATGAAATTAATGTCTACAAAAATGTATAAGATTTCATATATTAGTAAGGATTTGTTGTAAATCAACATAGAATCGAAATATTTGTATTTGCATAATTGATTAAATGCTTTCGGAAATACTAAATATTTTTAAATGCAGACTAATATATATTTACGTTTATAGAAATATCTAAATTGTTATGTTTAATGCGATCGCAGTTGGGGTAGTAGCGTATTTGCATTTTATGATGTCTGTTCTTTAAAGGGGATAGTTCGAACTGTTCGCATATTTTATTACAGGGACATCTTCTCTGTTTGTAATTGTACCTTATTTTGATTTGAAAATAATAATATACATCTAATAGTCAGAATACACCATTTTACTCCCAGCAACGCTAATTGTACAATTTTTCGCGGTTTATAGAAATTTTTTTTTTTAAAAAATCACTTTTTTATACAAAGGGGGTACCCTTTGGAAAAAACGCAGTTTTCGACCCTCCAAAAAACAATGATATCTATTTTTTCTTACTTCTAATAGTAATTTGAGTTACGGCTACATAAGAAAATCCTATTATAAATAAAAAAAACTTTATGACTTCAACTGGCTAAATATTAGATGACTGAGGTTTGAGAGAAATCATCCTTTGCAATTTCAAGTTAAATAAATACTAACACACGCCCTTTCAAAAAGTCTTTTTATGCAAAAAAAAACTCTTAAACTAACAGCAACAAGACCAGTCACTAACGCAAAAATGAAAATGTGCTTGAGCTCCTACCATATATTCCATACATTCCGCAAATTTACCACCATTACAAATTGAAGAAATATCAAACGTTATTTTTCTATATAATCTCCCCTAACGTCCATGCATTTGGTCCAACGATGCTGCAAACCTTTGAAAAGAACTTTTGGAATTAAAATATACTTTTTATTCTATTATTTCACCAAAATGATAAAGAAGTCTTAATATCAACATATATTTAATTCAAACTTATGACACATACAGTTAATCAAATCACTCTACTAAATATACTCATAAACTATAGTCAGTGAAAAAGTTAGGTTATTCTAATGTAGTCGACGAAATTATTCCGTAGGTACAATAAATAATAATAAAAAATTGCAGTGGTCCACGTTGAACTTTCTTATGATAAGTTCCAGCAAACTGGTGCAGTCGCTATCATGAAATCGTGAACGCATCCTTTTCAAATGAAAATTGTTTTAAAGTTTCAATAGCTTTCTTTCATTTCCGGTGGAGATATTGTTTTAAAAAATGGAAGCCTTATGTGAGTGTAAGAAGGCGTACAAACACACATATACACACACACATACACACACACGTTCAAAAGCATTCAAAACCTCATAATCGCCACAAACCCCTTTCAAAGTTCATTCGGTTGACTATACCCAGCAAAATTTACAAATAGAATTGTAGAACTGTAAGGCGGGGCCAAACGTGAAATATTTTAGTTGTGACAACCTAAAGGCAAAGCATTAACAGATAGATCTAGTTAATGAAGATACGAACAATTTCTATAGCAGAATAAACGGTGTACTACATGTAACTGAATGGCCTTATATAATAAAACGAATCTAAGTAGTAGATACCTCAAATCAATTTGTTACCACTTGTTAGAGTTATGTAAAGAAACGTGTAAGAATAAGAGTAGAAAGTTCCATCCGAATGTGACTGTCTTCAAAAAAATGGTGGCAAGTTTATTGTAGTAAATTTAGTTTAAAATTACAAAAATTAGCGGTTCTAGTGATGACGAATCTATGGACTGTACTACCATTCGAGACTTTATTGCCTCAAAAACCGAAGGCAAAATATGAACCGGCTACGAGAAATTCAAGGACTGGACAATGTTGATATTTCGTCATATTGTCAATTGTCCGTTTTTTAAAAATCCACCTCACAAAATTTCGTGAATTAAACCCATAAGTTAATGTCGCACATCAAATCAAAGCTAGTCATCAAAGTGTATTACATGCTGTTAAGAATGTATATTAGTATCAGAGGTCATTTTGATTTGATTTTGCTTTGAGGCAAGTGATAAGTGTTAATAGTCTGAGAATCAAACTACCGTTGGGTTGTGCTTAATTCCCTCGTACTTCAAAAATCTTCTCATATATACATTCACATTCGTTCAAGTACATGTAATACTGGTGATCATTCATCCGATGAGGAAATTACATTTAATTAAAACACATTATGTACTATAAAACTTCATTTATTAAATTAGATTTAAGTTTCATTTTGTAAGTTACAACAAATTGCTTTCTTTGATTTGCACTAAGCAATGAAAAATAGAAAAAACACTTGTATTCACTTCCAACATGGCTCAAAGTTATCGAGCGACCACCTTACAATAACGTACTCATAAATGTCGCATAAACCGAGACACGGGCTCCAGCAGGAATCAAGATAATAACGAAGAAAACGAAGACAAAGAAGTAGGTACGTGAGGTCTAGGATAATACTTGGAATGGAAACATCCTAAAATACCAAATAAAAATCATGAACATCATGCCCAAAGGTTCATTAAAATACACTTACATCTAACCAGATGAGTTCCTCGGACAAATACAACAAAAACGACCATCTTCCGATGCGACTGGAATTCCGAATCTTCTAGAATTAATACCGTGGCGGTAGCATCACTTGGATCGCACTTCCAAGGTGGTTCAATCTTGTCCAACGACGACCTCACAATAACGTACTCCTTATAATGTCGCATAAACGGAGACACGGACTCGAACAGGAATCAAGATAATAACGAAGTACGAAGAATACGAAGATTACTAAGACAAATAAGTAGGTGCGTAAACTCTAGGATGAGTCTTGGACGCTAGCTAAAAACTTGAAAAACCCTAAAATACGAAACAAAAATCGTGAACGTCACGCTCAAAGGTTCATTAAGATTACACTTACTTCGAACCGGACGATTTCATTGAACAAATACAACGAAAACGGCCAACCACCTCTAGCTTCAAATCCATCGGGTCTTCTAGAATTACCGTTGCAGATATCCAATTCAAATGAACGATAGTATTATGACAATTACTTGGGGTGGCTTAACCAGATCCCGAAGATCGTCCAAAAGGAATTCCCATCTCCCTTTAACCTGTGCATCGACTATCCATCTGACTAACGCCCGCGAGCTAGCGCACTCCATTTTATATTCGGAGCGGGCGACTACACAATAATATCGTACAACGATGACGCGACAAACAAAACAATACAAATGTTTGTATAATGAACTAATAAAACTCCGATTTACTATTGTAATAAAATTCATTTTTCGAAGAAGTTGGCGAATTAATTCCTAGCTATAAATTTGCATTTTGGAATTAAAATAAGAACTTTCCGTCACCATGTTTCGTAACATAACAACTGTTTATGATACGATCCATAAACGGGAATTAAGGAAAAATGGGCTCAATTGGGGAATATGAACACCTAGCTGCAGAACTGGCTGCAGACAAAGTACAAAAAATCGAATTTTTTATTGCAACAAATTCACGAAAAATAAATTCAAACGACTTTGTTTTCGGGCGACCGGAATTTATACCGCACCATTCCGGGAAAAGAATGCCGTTATACAGTTTTAAGAAAATCACAAATTACGATTTGTGATTGAATTGCACATATTACATAGTAAATTATCACATTTTTATTATACGAAACTCAATTGGTTGTATTTCAATATGGCGTAATAGGTTTCTACATCAGGAAAAAGGTACAAATACATTCAAATAACAAAAGGCATTATACTTATAACGAGAGACGAAAAACTAGCTTCAAAAACAAATAGTTCGAAGCCAAACAGTAACGTGGCTTTCGTTAATATAAAATAGAGTTGTCGACTTTTATAAAATAAGTGTTCCCAAAATTTATTCTGGTCAGTTGGACGAACAAAAGTTCGTAAAAATTTAAATCGCACGGTGACTATATGGAATCTTAATGAGAAATAATAGCACTTGGTTATTCAAAAAAAAATATTAATATTCCAAATCGGCCGCATTTGGAATATTAGTATTTTTGAATAAGCAAGTAGCGATTGAAATAATTTTTAATACAACTAAAAGCATTAAAACAACTTGTTCATGCTTCATGTGTTAAAATCTAAAATCTTCTGGCGGATGTCATATATCAAATATTTGCGTCTAGTAAAACTGATAAGCACCAGTTTTACCAATTAAATAAAATTAATATTTATTTTTTCTATGTAGTTAATTGGTGGTAAGTTAATTAAAATTGTCCATCTTTGGATGGAGAAATGGATTTTCACGAATAACTTACCAAAATAAAACGGCGATTAACACATTGTATTGACAACAAAATCACGAAAACAACACCAAAATATCGGTGTTATAAAACACAATAAACAATTTACGAAGAGTAAAATGTATACGGAATTGTCTCTACATCATTCAATAACGGGCACAGATTTGCCAGAATTGATGCGAGACGTCAGCCCGAGAGAATGTTTTGGTTGGCGCAACATAGCAAAATGCGTACATAAGAATAATTTCGGAGATCTCTCCCTGTTCGTCGACATTTTATACAACTTATTTATTTGGCGCATATCAACTTTAAAAAGTTTTCAATGAAAAAATTGGGCACCGCCTCGAATACATATAAAACATACAGAACAACTTTAAAGTCAAAAGGCAATGGTATTTCATAAATAAATTATGTGTTTCAGCTGGCGGTGTAAACAAACTAAATTATGTTCTTGTATTAAATTATGACCAGAAATTCGCAAGTATTGTGGAAGAAAAATATTGGTGTGGCGTTTATTATTTCGATTACTTAATTAATTAATATTAATTAATGGGTTGAAACAGAATAATCGTCGACTCACTGTTTATCACCAAACTGATCACCTCGTCAAATAAAATATTAGAGAGATATTCCTATATCGATTCAGCGGCAGCACAATCTAAAAGCAATAAGAACACACCATGGTGACAACAAGGGCGAATGCAAGGGCAAAAACAATGGCAAAAGCAATGGCAACAATGGCAACACATGAAAATGTAAATAGCATCTTTTACAATACGATACGATACATAGAGTTACTTACAGAACCCCTTTCGGGGGGGCGCCTGGTACCACGTTACCTCTAGTAGCTATCCTTGAATCTGTCCTGTTATAAGCTTTGGACACTTTTACCATTTTCCGGATATCTTCGCATGCTGGTGTATCTAAAATATTGCACTTGGCGTGTTAGTTGCTCCACCGTGGAGTTATGGGAGCACCAATGGGCACCAGCTCCATTCCACGCCCAAGAATCGCATGGGCGTACTCAACAGCCAACTTTGGATGTTAGCATATCTCCTTCTGGATATACGATTCGAGAATCACTGATCACCTACTACTTTGGGGACAGGTCGACGCTCGCCGATGATGACGCCTGTTACCGGTTCACTAAGAAAAATGACATGCCATTCGATTTTGACTAAAGGATCAGCCATTCGACACGCCACTCGACTCGCCACAACCACCACAAAGGTGACTGTCTCACAACATTGCATATAACAATATACATAACAGCTAGTCAACATTATCGCACCAACTAATAATAATATTGTTCGCTAAGATTTGCTTGACTAGCGTTTCGCACAACTCAAAACTTCGCACCCGCTAACTACGCCACTGCTTTCTACACTGATATTGTCTACACGTGCATATACTAGTTGTGTTCGCGTACCACATTAGCAACTGTCCCTAAAACTAACACTCCTCTCTGTACCTCGTGCAATATCTTTGTTATCGCTTTAGACGACGCCCTTCCACTCAACCCTTATACAATAAAACAGACAAACCTATGTGCATCATATGCATTTAGGAATGTAATTAAATATTGAAAATATGCATTTTTATAAAAAATACCTGCGCTACAGGTGCGACAATTTTATTGGTAGTATGTTCAACTTGGACTCGTCACTCGACAGGCCACTCGACTCACCACACTCACCACAAATATGACTGTCTCACAACATTGCATATAACAATACATGTAACAGCTAGTCAACACTATCTCACCAACTCTGCATTTGCCTTAATATCGTTCTCCAAGATTTGCCTCACTATCGTTTCGCACAACTCATAACTCCACACCCACCAACTGGTTAAGTTCGCGTACCATTAGCAACATTAGCAACTGTCCCAAAAACTAACACCATTCTCTACATCTCACGCAACACCTTTGTTATAGCTTTAGAATACACCCTTCCATTCAAACCTATGTGCATTCATGTGCATTTACGAATGTA
This sequence comes from Geotrupes spiniger, assembly GCA_959613385.1. NCBI lineage: Eukaryota > Metazoa > Arthropoda > Insecta > Coleoptera > Geotrupidae > Geotrupes > Geotrupes spiniger. The sequence continues at coordinate 15,725,033 of OY390735.1, read as the reverse complement.
ATTAAATATTGAAAATATGCATTTCTATAAAAAATATCTGCGCTACAGGTGCGACAATTCTATTGATAGTATGTTCAATGTTTATGTTAATGTGATGCAGCATTCGCAAATTATGTTCGTTGTACCCACCTAAAACAAGCTTGATGGTATGACTACATTTAAAACCAACTTTTATTAGTTATTTATGTGTCAGGTCAGTAAAGTGATTCTTTGAGATTATGACCCTGGCAAGTGAAGCGAGTAACAGGCGAAGTCGATAAAGACATTTTGCTGACGTGGCGCATGCAAAATTTTATCACCAACGGTAAAAATCTATAATTAAAAAAATGAAGATATAGCTTATCACATTTTATGATGACAAAGCTACTTATTACTTATTATACTAAACTGGAACGTATACCCTGACACATTATAAAAATTAATTCCTGAAGTCGAACAAATTTGAATTGAAAATGATTGGCAATGGGCAAGCTTAAATGTGTCTAGCCAAATATAACACTTCGGTAAATGAGCGTGGGGAGTAATCACATTCACACACATGCTATTAATTGCTAAAGTTACAAAGCAAATTTAAATGAATGGAAATTATTCAGCGCAGGCATACCCAAGCAGTTCTTTCGTAGCATATTCGGCGACAATTTCCCCTGATCATGTTTATTTACCTAACTCCATGCAGGTAACAAGTAGCTTTGCACACTAGGATTACGATTACCAGTTGGTACTTCACCCTCGCTGGTAAAGTATCAACCCCCACGAAAACAAAGTGCATATAAATTGCAAAAACACTTCGTATGCTTGACAATAAAGAATGACGTTACAATTAAAAAAAATTATTTCCTACGAATTACATATTACTGGAAAGTTAAGTGAACTAAATTTACACTGCGATCATATTTTATTCATTAAATTGTCATCAACAAAAATAAAGCTGATGAGGGATCGCTAAACTGGCTGAAAATTAAATGGTTTCAATACAGAAAACTGGATCCAACAAAAATATATTTTAAAGTTAGCTATAAAAAATGTAACTAAAACTCCTGATATATGACTGACATTATTTATTTTACTGTATTTTTTTAATTAACACGATTGCCTTTTATAATGTCCTTAAGGGAAATTACTTGGCATAAATGACAACATATGGCTAGGTCATCAGCTTCTGAGCCGATGTTACCGATATGTATTGCAGCATTATATACAACATTACTAATAAGGGTACAGTTGAAGCTTATTAAAAATTTCGCTTTACCCTCTAAAGCGATATGATAGCCGTCCTCAATTTTTAAGGGACTAATACATTGCGAATTTCGACAAAATTAATATTTGTCACATAAACATTATTCAATAAATTATAAATATTTAGATCGTACACATGTCTTACCTTCTTTGACGGTTACTACGGTGTGCAGCTCAAGTTTGCTAAATTTAAACTACATTCAGGATTGCGATCAGCGACACAATTAATATAAATTCGTTTTTTGCGCAACTGCTAAACTATTCATCGCGTATGTATCGTTTGCGATGGGCAATGTTAAATATGTGTAAACAAATGGTTTCAATATAGAAAATTGAAGCCAACAAAAATATATTTGAAAATTAGCTATTAAAAATGTAACTAAAACTCCTAATATACGACCGTCATTGTTTATTTTACTGTATTTTTTTTTTAATTAACTTGATCGTTTTTGATAATATCCTTAAGGGAAATTACTTGGCATCATATGGTCAGGTCATCGGCTTCTGAGTCGATGTTACCGGTATCTATTATAGCATTATATTCAATACTATCAATAAGGGTACAGTTGAAGCTTATTAAAAATTTCGCTTTACCCTCTAAAGCGATATGAAAGTCGTCCCCAATTCTTAAGGGACTACATTGTGAATTTCGACACAGTTAATATTTGTCACATATACATTATTTAATAAATTATAAATATTTAGATCGCACACATGTCTTACCTTATTTGACGGTTACTACGGTGTACAGCTCAAGTTTGCTAAACTTGAAATAAATCCAGGATTGCGATCAGCGACATAATTAATATAATTCGTTTTTTGAACGAACTGCTAAACTATTCATCGCATATGTATCGTTTGCGATGTGCAATGTTAAATATGTGTAGTCAATTGTGACACCCTGTATAAGAGTGTGGGGCGCAATAACATGCGGAAGCCGGTGCCGTCAAACAAAACGTTATTATTTCTAAAAGTTACTAGATCATAGATCTCCTAATATATGACTGAAATTCTATATTTTACTATAAATTTTCTACGTAATTATCACGACTGCTTTCGACAATATCCCTAAGCGAAATTCGTTGGTATAATTGTGACTCGATGTCACCGTTATCAATGTTACACATTGTGTATTATGTTATTATATTAAACACTGTACTGGTGAGAGTTTGAGCGAGTACAGTTGCCGCTTGCTTAAAAATTTCGCTTTACCTTTTAGTTCATATGATAGCCGTCCCTACTTAACTAAAGCGTTTAATACAAATTATAAATATTGCGATTGTGCCTATGACTTAGATTGTCCAAGTTGCCGGCTATCGGCTTCTAAAAATCTAAATCTAAATCTAAACTCCTAACACCCCTGTATAAGAGTGTGAAGCGCAATCCCGCTCGGCACCGGCTTACATAAAATAAAAACGCAAATAATTGTAAATGCTACTATTATCAAAGCAAATTCAAACGTAGGAATTATGAGGTGATGAACTTGAGACACTCAAGCAGTTTTTGATAGCCATAGTCCTGGATCAAAGATCCTAGACCGACAACAATTTCCCCCGATCGTGTTTGTTAACAAACATACGAAAACACTTGGTACACAGGTAACGACTAGCGTTGTAGACTAGAATTAGCGATACCTTTCGTGGCCTACGGTAGCGTGTAATCGTGCAGGAAAAAGTCAACCGCGATAGTCTCGTAAAAAAACAAAGTGCATATAAATTGCAAAAACACTTTGTATGCATGACAGTTAATAATTGATTTTGCTTTACTAATAAATGACATTACAATTACAAGCATTTTTGCTTATTTCCTATAACTCATCTGTCTTCATCTCAACGCTGTTTCTAGGGGTTTGCTTCGACGATCTCGTTGCATCTGAAAGAAACATTTAACGTATTTAATATTTTGATGTATACTCCGAAATATGTTTATTGTAAATCGGTTGAGTTGAACAATTGGATTTGTAACTTAATGTGTATAGATTGCTTATGTTGTCCCTTAAAGGCTACATATTCACCCTATTATATGGTCATAAGAGAATTATGGTAAGTAACATTTCTTAATTAAAACTTCCAACAAATCAACCACACAAACTACCAAGTAGACCGACAAGGTGTTTTTAAATTTCACTCAACCTAACGGGTTGACGAACTAAACGATCTTCTTATCTTAAAATGTTACCAATGGAACCCGAAGTTGTTGAAGAGTGAAAACAAATTAAATTAAAACCAATAACGAATCATTGCAAATATTAAGGTAGGTGGTGTGGCCTTGCATTAATTGGGATTGATTCAATGCAAAGTAAATGAATAATAAATATAAATAATAACGACAACAACAACAAATAAATCTTATAAAATTTAAAAAAATTAAAAAAATTAAAAACGTTACGATGAGTTTGATCGCCATCGCTTATTTTTTCCTACGTACTTCATCGTTAATTCGTCTACTACATCGGTTGATCGAGATTCATTAAAAAATAAATATTCAGTTAAATTTAAATTGTCACTTAATGTAAGAATTGTTTAATCTGAGGAACGGAAACAATCAGAATTTTCGAAGATGTATAAGATATCTTGGAAATTGAAGCAATAACAACAACAACATGTTGCGAAAATTAGCTTCACAGTACAAATTAAAATACATGGATGAAAAAAATTGGAAAAGACCCAACGAAAATCTATTACATACTACAACAGAACAGCAAAAGTTCTGTTGGGTTTGGATCACGTAGTAACAAACCTCACCAACAAAAATAATTCAAATATGAACACAAAAGAACAATAATTCAAATTTATTATAATTAACTAAATTATAAACGACAAATTGTATTGGGTTGAACTAGGTCTGTGTTTTACGTAAATATGAAGGATAGTTAATAGGAAAATTAAAAAATGAAAATTACTAAAAATAAAAACTAAAGAATTGTGTTGGGTTGAAATTGAATACTGGAGAAATAAATGAACTAAGTCAGTTCAAATATAAATAATTGAAAACCAGTGACTAAGACAAATCAAATTAATATTAAATGCAATAAAATCCCAAGGGTGCAATATATGTGTTCATTACAATACAATGCAGTACTTGTTTATTGCAAACAAGTGTGTCGCAATAATCTTTAATATTTCTAAAAGTGTTTCGTTCGCCGACTTATTGCTCACGATACAAGACAACTACTTTTATTATTAATATTATTATTATTCAAAGTGGAAAATGTACCGAGAAAATGTTTCCACGTTTATAAACAAACGATATGTTTTACGCAACGCATGATGTCATCAGGCGCAGATTACCTAACTGTTTAACAAGGCGTTGTCCTTTCGTTAGAATCGATATGTTTTACGCAACGCATGATGTCATCTGGCGCAGATTACCTAACATTACCTAACTGTTAAACAAGGCGTTGTCCTTTCGTTTTCGAATTTTTCAACAAATAATGATACAAATACTGGACCGTAAATCGTGCAAAAATTATAAAATCTTACTTTTCTGCGTTGGGGTACGATGTACCATCGCCGCGTACCCATCACCATCGGAAAGTCAAACACCGCCCGAAACACTATTAGCACCTTAAAATTTAATCGCGAATTTTAAATGTTCACACATCGAAGCACCATCGCCGTGGACCCATGGAAATGTACACATCACCATCCGAAAGTCAAACACCGCCCGAAACACTACCCGCGCGTAAAAATTTAATCGCGAATTTTAAATGTTCACACAAAGAAGTACGATCGTCGCGCACCCCTCGCCCCGTTCCCATCACCATCGGAAAGTCACACACCGCCCGAAACCCTATCCGCGCGTTAAAATTTGATCGCGAATTTTAGATGTTCACGCACCGACCGCACCTTTATTATTAACCGAAATGTGAGACACACGATTAGGAATTTACGTAACCGGCCAAAACATATTAGTCATATGTGTCGACGCTCCGATTCGACGAATGTAACGGCCGACTGTACACTTGACTCAACAGGCGGTTCATGGAAAAATTTGAATTAAAGTCGGGCATAATTTTGCAACAATAATTATTGTTAAAATAATCGTTTTTATTTTTTATTGACTTCTGGATGTTGCAGTTGCAATTGTACAATTTTTCGCGGTTTCTAGAATTTTTTTTTTGAAAAAAGTCACTTTTTTTATACAGAGGTACCCCCTCTGGGAAAAATGCAGTTTTCGACCCTCCAAAAAAACAATGATATTTATTATTTTTCTTACTAATGGTCAGAATACATTATTTTACTCCCAGCAACGCTAATTGTACAATGTTTTGCGGTTTCTAGAATTTTTTTTTTGAAAAAATTACTTTTTTTATACAAAGGGGGTACTCTTTGGAAAAAACGCAGTTTTCGATATTTATTTTGTTTCTTACTTATAATAGTCAGAATACATTATTTTTATATACATTTATATTATTGACCCTCCAGAAAAACAATGATATATATATTTTTTCTTACTTCTAATAGCCAGAATATACTATTTTACTCCCAGCTAATTGTACAATGTTTCGCGGTTTCTAGAAATTTTTTTTTTGAAAAAAGTCACTTTTTTATACAGAGGTACCCCCTCTGGGAAAAACGCAGTTTTCGACCCTCCAAAAAAACAATGAAATTTATTATTTTTCTTACTACTAATGGTCAGAATACACTATTTTACTCCCAGCAACGCTAATTGTACAATGTTTTGCGTTTTCTAGAATTTTTTTTTTTTTGAAGAAACAACTTTTTTTATACAAAGGGGGTACCCTTTGGAAAAAACGCAGTTTTCGATATTTATTTTGTTTCTTACTTATAATAGTCAGAATACATTATTTTTATATACATTTATATTATTGACCCTCCAGAAAAACAATGATATATATTTTTTTTCTTACTTCTAATAGACAGAATATACTATTTTACTCCCAGCTAATTGTACAATGTTTCGGCGTTTCTAGAAATTTTTTTTTAAAAGGAGATAGATCGAACTGTTCGCTTGTTTTACTACGGGGACATTATTTTTGTTCGTAATTGTACATGAGCGCCTTCCGGTTTACACTGTAGGATGCTTAAAAGTCACTTTTAAGTACTGATTCCACGAAATTCACCAAAACCATGTAGTTTTAATTGTCACTGACGCATACGTTCTATTAGTCTATGTGTTATCCCGGTTTACGCAATACGTTATTTAATAAGGGAAAAAAAGGTAAAATTCATTGTGAAAAGTTAAAATTGGGCTGTGTTGGGTTGGGTTGAGTCTGGTTGGGTTGGGTTAAATTTCTTTTTTTTCTCACGATGAATTTTCCATAAATCAATTAATCATTTTAAAATGCCGATTCAACGAAATGCATCAAAAGCAAATCATTCGTTTTATTGTTGGGCGCAATACATATGAGATGAAAATTGGATGTTTGAGTTTTGTACGCTACTTTACTTGCCCATTCCGCTAAATACAACAAATCCACGTAATCTTAATTATGCGTGTCCGAGAAATATAGACACCTCAAAGATGTTGTTGTTCGGCGTACTATAAATGACCGTCTTCCGGTTTACGCAATAGGGTGCTTGATTAATGAGTTCTGCGCGTCACTTTATAATTTATAATTCAAACGATTTGAGAATATTTGAATATTAAATTTGAACGTTTTACAATTTTTCGATATTGATTTTTTACATTGGATTGGTAGATATTGTTTCCATTTCAATCAGTTGTTGCGGTTTTGTTCGTATTGAGATTATCAACATTTTTCAACAATTTCGCGAATTTTGACCTGTGAGCCAGATAATCGACTAAATTACCATCCACAATAAATAATAAATCCACACAGTTTAATACCTTGAACAAAGTAAGAGTTCTTCGAGCGAAAAGTCACCGTGTGGTACATTGTTTCTCTACTTCTCAATAACTACTAAAAGTTATTTATCACAAACCAAAATGCTTGCCCTATATCTTGAGTAAGGTTAATGGCGCCAGTGCATCCACTGTAACATTGGTCAAAGTGCCCATGCACGCAGTTCTACATCATGTGTTTATTGTTACGCTGTCCATAATTTAAAACATTTGCGGCAGTTGTGCTAAACTTAAAATATTTGTTGTATGCAGTTATGAGAGATGGGTTGTATAAATAAAGATGGTTCAACGGTGGTTGGGGCAGTGGTGGCTAGGATATAAAATTTCCTTGGCGACCATACGTAATCCATAAACTTCTCTAACATTGTTAAGCTTTGATGGACGATGCGGACAAACATGACATAAATTATAGTTCAGTATGCCAAGGAATGTTTGGCTGTAGCATGAACTGAATGAACTGAATGGAACGAAATTGTTAAAAAAAGATATTGTTAAAAAGAAATGTGAAAATAAATATAATATTTATGTAACCTGTAAATGCCTGTGGTATAACAGAAAATAATTGATTTAATTCTGCAGCTAATAATAAACCCCACGAAGCGAAAATACGAAACGGTACCTTATAAAAGGTTAAAATTATATTTTATAACATCCAATGTCTGGTGTAGACGCAATGCCGATCGATGAAGATAAACACAATTAATGCACATTCTGTTTACTATTTTCTTAACTGCACTTTATTCTTAGATTTATCAAGCACATTGTTGGTGCAAATATTAATTATTTATTGAACAGTTATTGAAAACATATTTGCTCGTACATATTTTTCCATAATGCTGTTTGTCTCTGTAAACTTTCCATTAAACGCACGGTACGTATTCACATTGTCATGCATTCGTGGCGAAGTAAGTTAGTAACAAATTTGCCCCGATAAAAATTGAACTTAGAAGGTCAAAGCGTTAATTTTATAACTGTAAAAATAAAACGGTATCTCAACTTTTCGATTGTCGCACGGGACGGTACGTATCGCCGAACTTTACGCCTCTTTATTGTTTTCGTGCCTACGATGTCGTGATAACACGAATCGTTTAGGTATCACATAAAAACTAATTTTAAGTCCAAGGTGTTCGCATAATCTATTGGCGAAAGCTACGAAAACACTCTTCGAAAGCTCGTGATTAACGTGGTGCACGAATTATTAGCATAAATGCATTTTTATTGCATATTTTTTGCATTGTAATTGTATCGTTAACGTGTTACTTATGGTTGTTAAGTGTTTAGTGTTTAGTTTATTATGGTAACATGCAATACGAGATCATAACGATCTTCGGTGTTGCAACAAATTTTATGAAGTGATGAAATATTGTAAAAACATTTCATTTTCAACATATTTGCATAAAGTAATTACGATGTTAACCAATTTCAGGAATTCAAATAAACAACCGAAATAGGCAACGTAACGGTTAGCAGGAATTACTTAGTTATTATTACTTATTATACTTTACTACTGTCGCCGCCCTCCCTTGTTTTTAACACGTGAGAATCAAAAAAACTTTATGGGGGTGAAAGTACATTGGTTTAAGAAACATAGTTTTGCAAAAATAAAATAATTTCTTCAATAATAAATCTTTTAATATTACATCAATTTTAAATCAAGAATAAGATTTTTTTGAAGTAAAATAAATCTATTTAATTATAATTAATGAAATCCTCGAAATCGAATAAGTATCGCCGTGTCATTAATTTTGGAAAATATTTCAAATAAATACCATATGGTTCTTTGATTCCGTATAATATTGTAAATAAATAAATTTATCTACTAAATGTTTTAATAACATTTTTTTGTAGACTGTACAGATAAAGAAACAAAAATAAATTTAAAAATAACACAGGCTGTTATTATTGTTACGATAAATAAATTAACAATTTATCGATTCAAATAAAACCGTCCCAATTATTACATTAATCATTACAATATTACAAAGAACGTTGCTTTGTGAACAAATATCGTCGTAGAAGTTTAGCATCCAGAGTTTGGTTAATTTTCTCAGCGACTAACGAGACGTGTACATAAATTCCACTGTACACAGAAAATACGTGGAGTTTTTAATGAGTCTGTGCTAATATGCTAATTGCTTGTTTTGTTTATTTCATTTCATCGCTGAAATTTCGTGTACATTATAACGCGAGTGAAACAAATAACGAGGACATTAACCTCGTTTTTGTTGATAAATATGTACATATGTTAATTTATATTTGAAACACGTAAATGTATACAATAGTTGAAATATTCGTTTCAAAGTAAAAAAAAAATGGTATTTACATCTTTACGATTATACCACACAACAAATAAGTAAATAACGAAAAAGTCCTTTTATTATTACTCCCCATTTTTATAACACAATTCTTACGGCGAGGTTTGCATAGGAACATTACACAGGCATCGAACAAACTATGTAGCTATTATTTCAGACGATTTGGGTTTTAGTGGTAATGAATATTTTACATAAAACATCGCGATGTAGAGACAGGTTTGTTATAGTTAAACAGTAGATAAACAAAAATAAATTTGTAGCCGCATACGATCATATATACTCTTGGTATGGGGTCAGGAGATATGTATGTTGTGTTGGTTTAAGTCATGAAGATTATACTCGAAAATATGTGCTTTTATATTGCTGTTATTTTTACTCGAATAGTTTTAAAATTATACTACAAATTACTGCTGCTACTGATAATAATATTATACAGTAAATTAAGCCAATTGAGCAGCTAAAATTTCTGCCCAAATATGCAGCAATATTTAACTACTCGACTGACGTCTTAAAAATGTGCAATAGCTCGCCGGCATAATGTAACACGCATTGAATGCAGCGATAACATTTTTTGAAAATTACAATAACAAAAAATGTTTACGCAATTACTGATATAAATGTTAATTACATGAAAGTAGCAATCGGAATGAATTTTATCCGTACATTCAGTAATAACTTATGACCTAACGGAGATAAAAAATGAGCATTTATAAGCACTTCGTTAATTTCGTGTGGCTGTAATTTTTGTATAAATTCGACTTACGAACGAACATCCCGATAAATTAATTATGCAGACACTCACATTTATTTTATCTGACCAGTTCAAGATATAAAAAGAAATCCTAATTTTGCACAAATCTGTTATCGAAGTATCGAACTTCCGTTAGTTTTTTTTTATTGCAATAACGTCAATGCATAACTGGCAATATGAGATAACGTTTTTATCAAATCGAAATTTTAGACCAAATAAGAAAATTAATTTAAACGTTCCGATTCAAATTTATATCAACTGGCATTTTTTAACAAAACATTAAATGTATACCCAGATGTACATATATAGCACTTATTTTATAAATTCTAGATTATTTATTTCATTTATTTTTTCGTTAAAAATCGCAAGTCATTGACGTAAAACCAAACTTGCCGCACACTTATTTGTAAAAATATTCCGATAACGTGATTTTCCACGAATTGCAACCATTGCGTTTATCATACATTGTTCGCATATTTTCTTTGACGTAATTGGATTTTTACGTGTTTTGCAAGACATTTGAAATTAAACTTGTGGCTACGATAATGATATTTATTAAGTAAGGTATGACACAGGTTTTATCAGTGGGGCACCATGACAGTTATATATTTTTTAATGTCATCAACAAAGCTGTTTATACCGAAATATGACAAATTTGACGAGAAATATTCGCAAAATTTTAATTTGTGTCATATAAATTATTGTAACTGATATAGTTTGTTATATTATGAATAATTAATTTACAAAAGAGAGAGTTTTTAATGCAAACACGTTGTCAGGTGGACATATTTGCCCCTACAATGCCGGTATTGTTTTTGTGCAATTTAATAACTAGAGTGTTATACGCGTTACCTGCGTCGTAATTGCAACGAACTATAAAATCAAAGAATATTTTTATATCCTTTACGTAACAAAGATATATCGATGAACGACGTTATACTATTACTGTTATTACGCTACTGGATTATATTAGTACAAAAAAAATTGGAATGACCAATTAAGTAGTTGTTGTCTATTTACTATTTCAGGTTTAGACAAGTATTACATTAAATAAATGACTAATATAACGCAGTCAGTTCGATGTAAGGTTATGTAGATGTCTCCTTAATCATGCATTAGCTGT